>JAUMTR010000024.1:12843990-13007415 GCA_032270685.1 Microctenopoma stevenorrisi
AACAGTATCAAGTATAGTGAGCAGAGAAGCTGCTGCATTATCAACTAAATAATCCATATGTACAGGGGTGAGATTAGTGTCACTGCTCTCCTCTATGTCGGTGGATGTTGGATATAAAATGGTGGAATCATTTTCCTAAATCTAGTGACAGTATTTTCAGTTACACATCTACTGTAAAGGATTTTTTTTATTGAAGTCATCTCCATTAACTGGACCTCATACGGCTGCAAATAAAAAAACAACAGAAATAGAAATACAACTGCTGCAGTTAAAGGTGGATGACATGCACACATGTGGATGATGTTTAATTGTATAAACAACAAATGATTAACTGTACAACAAATTTTACTTGCAGGAAATAAAGGACACTTCATAAAATACGAGGCATTTTATCTTTCTCTGACTCTGTGGAGGTGATGTTTCAGTCAGAAATGATTGTGGCAGAAATGTCCAGCAGGGGTACTCGCTGTCTCCCAGTAGGTAAATATCAAACTATACTATGATAATACAAGATACTATTTAATGTTTCAGTTGCAATAGGAGGGAACAGAATATTGATCAGGATGAAGCTGTACTGTATATAAACTCACTACGGGCAACTTTGTCACTCAGGGTGGACTGAGTGAGGCCACTTTGCTTCCATGTAGCTAATCATGTATCCAGCATGACTTATGTTCTTTAAGGGGGAGAAAAATAACTAGCTGCTGCAGCAGCTGTAAAGTACATTTCATTTGGAAGGTTAAAAGCTGTTATTTACGCTTAATGCTGTGGACACAAGTAGATATGGTGGGAATGTGAGTTCCATCAATGCAGCCGATCACACATGGAAACCCTAAATGTCACATTGATGAGCTTCCAGTCTCCAAGCTTTACGACAAACATTAGTTATTGCTTAAAATGATACCTGCAGGTCTGTGGAACGCTTCCTTGAGATGTCTAGTTGTTCTGTGACCTGGGAAAACTACAAAGATGCAGAAGTCAAGGGTCATATTTCTGACAGCCTGACAGACGGTTGCTTTGGACTCATTCTCCGCATCACCGAGATTATACAAAAAACTGCCCATCGCAAAAAAACGAGGTGAAACACATAATTTGCTCGGTGCAGAGAGCATGATTTCCACGATGGGTCATATGATCAATATGTGGACTGAGAATATTTTCATAAATGAATTATTGACAGTTTTTGAACAGCATCTATTTTTGCACACTAAATTTTATTTTACTAAATGTTATTTTACATTATAATATTAAAAGTGTAAGTGCATGCAACTCATGCAAGTGTCTATACACACATGCGCACACACAGAAAGATGCATGACCAGACAAGTTACTAAATGTTTTATAGTCTCATCACTTAAACCACTCCAACCCTGCCCAACACTACCAAACACACAATTTTCAGAATTTTAACCCCACAAATACCAGTTTGATTACCTGAACTCACTGTTGTTATTTACATAAAATAGATATTTTCCAAAGAACTAATGTTAGCTGGTTGGGACAAAGTTTTAAAAGTGGATATGTTAACACCCAAAATATTGACTCTTTTGAATTAACTGTTAACCGTAAAATTCTTCAAAAACATAAATACTGGTTCAAATGTGGGCCATTGGGCCAGTGTCTGACTTATTGTTGTCATCGTTCGCACTGTTATCATCATCTGAATCAGTACCCTGGATGTATTTAAAGAACCGATGTATTTCAGACTCACGAATTCAGCATGTGTCCCCTGTAGGGATCAGGGCAGACCCAATTAAAAAGACAAAGAGATGCACGGTTGAGGTGTTTATTAGATAAAGTAAAGGGGGCGGGGTATGTCGGGGAGGGTAGGTGGTCCTCGTGAGGGCTCAGAGGGGAGCGAACGGGATCTGAAGGAGAGAGGTCCATAGCTGAGCGCTGCTCGGCAGGTGATCCAGTTTTCTAAGAGAAGGGTGGGTAAGGCTTCGTGTGCACACTGAAGCTGGGGTAGACAGGGACAGGTCCAAAATCCAAAAGACAAATCCTGAAACCCTTTTTTGCAAGGGACAAAACTTCTGGATCTTCCTGGAAGTTGAGGACACAGGCCGAATACTCTACAGTTAATGAAGTGTGCAAAGGTCAAGCACCGTTTGACCCCTGCGAGTCATCCAGTGTATGCGACATTAGGAATCTTTTACAATTTGAAGAAATCTATGAATTTTTAATGCTGCATAAACAGATGCTGAGACTGGATCCTAAAAGAATGATTAAGGCCAGTGAAGCTCTAAAGAGCGAATTTATCAAAATGAAAGACTTTTCTGGACCCAATATCCCCGAAATACCGACACAAAAATTGATCTATGCTTTGGAGTGCATTAGGAAGATCTTGAAAGATAATCAGGACAGTGGCCAGCAACTACAAAACACTGACTTAAACGACACAGCTGTTGCAGGACCTAGTAATAGGCCACCAGAGAGAAATCCTGCAACTCTACCCCAATCTGGTAGTCATGATTCAGACACCACAGACTTCGTCAAAGACGGACCCAAGAAGAAGAAAAAGAAGAGTTCCAAGGGTACTGACTCAGATGACAGTAACAGTGAGGACAATGACAATGTTAAAAAAACCAAGAAGAAGAAAAAGAAGAGTACCAAGAAGAAGTGTTGTAAATGGATATGCAGGTTCTTTAGATGCTGCAGGAGAAAGGCCAAATCACTACGGAAAAGTCACTCACAGAATCAGACCGCAAGGAAAAAGAAGCCACGAAAGAGAAAACAAAAGAGAAATCAACGCAAATCAAGTGAAAGTTCAGACACACCTCTTTATTTCTTTATGGTTTCAAGTATGCCTAATTGGTCACTGATAAATTGTCTGTAGGTGTAAATGTGAGTGTGCATGGTTGTTTGTCTGTGTGTATGTGTTGGCCCTGAGATGGACTGGTGATTCGTCCAGGGTGTACCCCGCCTTTCGCCCGACGGCAGCTGGGATAGGCTCCAGCACCCACCGCGACCCGACTACGGATAAGTGGTAGACAATGGATGGATGTGTTAATGATAGTAAATAATAAATATTTAAATGTTATTGAACAGCACTTGGCCCTGCCTGTGGTCGGCTGCATCAGGGTGGACCAGGACCTGGACTCAGGGTTCCGAGCGACGATCCTGCAACAATCCTGCAACAGTTTACAGTTTGTGCTTGAGATAACGTGGGGAGATTAAAAGATGAAAAAAGGTGGGTGCTGTGGTTCTAAAAATAGACGGAGGTGATGCAAGCAAGGGTCTCCTGTCGAGTTGATGCGCTTCGTTTGCCTGCAGCCGTCTGTTGTAGTTCAGGGAGGGACGAAACCTCGGCCCCTGTCTGCGGGAGTTTGGCTGGCTTAGAACTCGTCTGTGTTTCCTGCCCAGCTCTGCTCCTGACACTCTGCTGCTTTGGGAGGAGAATCTCGGCGGTTTCAGTAACCTGTTTCTATGTGTGCCGTAAAATAGCATGAAATTAATATCAAGAAAGACATAAAGACACAGCTCACGTGCTACGACTCTTCTTTGTGTGTCAGGTCTCTGAGGTGCTCTCTCTGCCTCACTGCTTCACTCTTCTCTGTCTTATCTCCTTCCTGTGTCCTTTTTTAACTTCTGCACTTAATAGGCAAATATGGCACAGACGGTTTGGAGTACATTGCAGTGTCATCTTTTTCCATTTTGAGTTTCCCTCAGCTATGGTGTGTGTAATGTGATGAGCAGATTGGGATTCAGGCATAAACTAAGACATTTAAAGTCAAAATACATCCATAGGCTATCATGAAGAAGAGAGGCTGTTCTATAAAACTTCCACACGAGATTCAATTAAAGAAAAACTATTTCACCATCTTGTTGATGCTGCAAGAAAAGCCTTTGAATGTTGATGCTATATGCACTTGATGGATTGAACCTGAAACACACACACACAGCTAAGGCAGCGCTTCTGAAGCGCATGATTGTTGTGCATTGTGCATGAACTGATTCAACGGGACAGGTCCTATAGACCTACATGAGAGAATCCGTCATGCTCTTTGAAAACAGGTTGACAGATTCCTTCAGAGTGTTGCATGTACAGCACATGCAACTGCGTGATTCACCGGCCTCCATGCTGACTAATGTGGTGCTTAGAGCAGAGGCTTTCCACTATACATTTAATTGCTCTCACGGGCAAAAACAGCTACCGTAAATTATGGCCTCTGTAAGCAAATGGTATGTTAAACTGGGAAGACATCAATACAGTTTCTCATTAATTACATTGCAGTTTAATTACAGTGCATGTGTATGTGTGCACAATTTACAAACACCAGAAGATACACTATATGACAACGCATCCAGGGTTGGTGTGAAAGGAACTGATGAGCCTGTGACTGAGCCGTAAACTCAGCAGCATCCAACACACTTCCGATGAACTGTGGTTCACCAGTGTGAACTACGTCTTATCACCTTGCACCAGTGATTAAATTCACTAATGTTCTTTAATTAGAAGTAAATACTGCAGCACTTACTCTTTCTGAATCACTTTCCTAAAAAGCTCAAAAGCTGATATATTTAAAATGTTTACAACCATCAGCTTAAATTAATATAAAGGTATATAGATCCAGCAAAAACACATTTGAGGAGCTAGAACAACTTAAACAAGAGCTCACTGGTTCCCCCAATCCAACTAAACGCTCATTTCAATGTTTATGTGCTATAATGTACATTTTCATCATTTTAGCATGTTCATTATTCATGTGTCTGAATTTTCATCGCATATCGTGTACGACTGTGCATGTGACAAATAAAATCTGAAGAGTCTGAATGGTTAAACAACCAGAGCTATGCCACTAGCAGAGGAGGACAATGAATAACAAACAATCACACAATAAATATGTTTGCTTGCCTGTATGAAAATTCAGTAAAAACATGAGGACAGCGACCAATGAACCACTGGACACAGGCGTAGTAAAAATGATTCTTTAATATGGACCGAAATCAGAGCTCAGCTCCATGGCTCCGTCCACCCAACACACTCTGTAACACTGATGGGTGGAGGAGAACAAGAAAATTAACCAGGAAGATCACAGTCCGCTCGGCCAAAAAACAGGAGAGGCGAAAAAAAACATGGAACGCAAAACCAAAGTGCTACTGGGTTTGACCTTGAGAAGCCCTCACTCCCTTCCCTCCGGACTCAGGTACACAGCTCTCTGCCTTCTCCCAGGGCTCTCCCACCTCCTCTCTTACCTCACCCATCACTCCGCCTATGGAGGCCAGTGGCTCCTCAAACCAGTCGATGACCCAGTGACCTCTCAGAGTCGGGTGAGGTTAGCTGGAAGGCAGATTTGGAGGAGCAGAGACGCGTGTGACAGTCTTTATGCTGAGTGTGTGGTTTCAGATTTGCGGTTCTAAAGAAGAACGTGAACACAGACAAGACGTCTTGGTTATTGTCATGGCTCCAGCAGAAATGTCTGTGGTTCAGTTCTTCCACTGCTGCGATCAGAAAGTGAATTTCACTCTGATGGAATGTTTGAGCTTTTTGAGGAAATGCGACGAGGCAGGAGGGAGAGAGTGTCACTGAAGGCCACCCAGTAAGAACCCGTTACTATCCTAACACAGGGACATCAACAGAAGTACTACACAGATATGTACAGAGCAACCAAGCAACACATCAGAATACTGAGTAATAAATCTGGAGTGGGAGAGGGGAGTAATAATAGTCCATTAAAAATGCAGATATCCCACTATTTTTTGTGTAGTTGGTCCAATCTTTAGGGCTGTTCTCCTGCTCTTGCTACAAACAGGGCAGCAATGAAGCCACCGCAACATACAGTTCAGTCACAGATCTGTGCTTGACTTCTAAATGTGGCTGCTTTGTGTTTCTGTGCTCCGAGCTAGCAGCTGCCCTTCTCTTCAGCTTGTACTGAGCAAAGGTTAAAATGAAGGTACAAATATGGAGGTATGGCCAAGGATGAGATGCATGAAACCCCTTTTTTTATGTTCTCTGGTCCACGGAGCTCTGTGAAGAAACCCGGCGCTTTAAAGTGATGTGGCGGTGACGGCTGAGAGCTGCTAATGAACAAAGAATCACAGATAGATAAGGACGCATGGATTACTGAGAAATTAGACTCCGGTGGCACATGCATTACCAGGTGAATGGTAGAGTAAATGAACAATTGAGTAGAGGAAGTGAAAATCTATACTTGGTGGAGGATTAAAGTGGAGCCTTGTAATGAAGAAGCAGAGTGGACATGAGGAGACACAGAGGGAGAGAGGGCATCTGCCAGCTTCAGCGGACACAGTCATCCTGCACCTTAACACACGCTGCGTCACATGACAAACTACATCAGAGAGAGGAGGTTAGGGAGGAGGCACTGCACAGAGAGCACTAGCACTACCATGGACGGACACACACCTAACAAACACACACACACACACACACACACACACACACACACACACACACACACTACTGCACAGGGTCCTAAGTCTGCGTTCCACTGCACTCTCCTGGCTGCCAGAAGCTCACTGTGTCTTTGTCAAGAAAAAAAAAACAAAAACCGAACAACAACAAACGAATTGATTAACAAACAGACAAAAAGAAGAACAACACACATTTGGACCCCACTGGCTATAATAAAAAATGAAATAAACCGGAAACGAAACCTAGAATATAAAAGAGCCAGTGGCACCGGATTTAACAGAAAGCATGTTCGCAATAACTGGCTTTTGAACAGCTCTACGCTTTTTCTTTTAGTCTACCAAGTATATACTATTAACCTTACCAGGCAGCTAAAATCTATACAGTACTGTCATTTTTCATATATTTATAGATATTTATACACTATACAAAGTTGGCAAAAATACATAAATAAATACATTAAATTAGATTGTACACATCACAATTGTGTGTTTTAAGTTGGAGCACTCTTTGTTGAAGAGGTGCGCCAAGGCAAGTTGAGAAAGGAAGTGAAGAAACAGGAGTGATACCCTCGACATCCCTTGATGCAAAGAAGTCACCATCAGGCTTGGTAAGTTATATTTCAGCGTATGGCATTAGATCAATTGGGCATATTGCTTTTTACCTACCTGAATAAAAATGACCACAATATGGCAGAAGTCAGAGATTGCTCTAACCGATTCACACAATCTATTTACAACCAGCAAGGAAAGGAAAATACACATATTCTGGAGAATCTGGATTTCTGGAAAATGGGATGAATTTTCAGTCATCGATAAACGACGCGTGTGTATTTTCGGTCTCCCTTTGGGACTCCCTCTAACGGATGGTATTACAACGAAGACAGGAATGTATCCGCTGTCCCTGCCGCAGACGGCTGCTGGGAGTATCTGCTGTAGCATATCAGGTCAGTGGTAGAGACGGTCCTAAAAGTAATATGAAACTGATAAGCTTCATCCAGACCCAGCCAGATACATAAAGCTATGCCACATGGAAAACAGGGAAAAGGTTGTGGAGTCAACTGCAGTGAAAATAACTGGACTACAGCTCTGCGTTTTTTTTTTTTTTGTTTTTTTTTGGGGGGGGGGGGGGGGGGGGGGGCAAGAAGGCACAAGCCATTTTTTGGACATTTGGAAAGATCAGTCTTATTCTCCATTGCTTTATTTCATGATTAAAAACATTTATTTCCACTATGTCTGCCATACGGTGGCTTAAAGTTTGGCTATTGCAGCAATCCAGTTTTTTTTGTTTGAGAGTCCTTACAAATATCTGACTAAGCAAGAGACAGGCTTATTATGTGGCAAGTTCACAGTAGTCAGTTGTGCTTAATCATGAGTCTTTCCCTGAATAAGAGGCTGAATCACAAGCACGCAAATTGTTTTTACAGGGTCAGACAGCCGGTGTACATTTTTTCACTCTTCAAATCCACTCCCTCCTTCATACATGTCCATCCCCATGTATGGCCTCCAGCAGAGCAATAATGACTCCAAATTCAATGAGGAAAGCGTCATCAGTGTCAGTACAGGGCCAATCCCGTCTAACACAATGGCATTACAGTAAATCCCCAAGCCTATAAGAAGACAGGCTGAGCTGTGATGCCAAGCGACCGGGGCAGAGTGACTCCACATGGAGGAGAACAGTCTGCTCACATGACCGGGTTGCACTCTGAAAATACAAAGGTGTATAATGGTATAAATAACACAGGCTACAATTAGTGCCGCACATTATTCAGACTATTTCCCAGAGGTGCAGGGTTGGGGTGGTGGGTAAAAGGTATGTGGCAGTGTTGCTACAGTGGCCCTGGGATGTGTTGGGTACCACTCCTTCCCTTTCTTGCTCTTGCCCCAACCTCGCAACGCCTCCAACAAAAATACAGCGGACATCAAAAGCCCTTTTTCAAGAAGGGCAGTTATAATCAGCTTCAGCATCATCCACATCACCACTGTTGTTCATGAATATCATTGTTTTCTTCATCATTTCAAGTGACAAATGAAAACTTGGAATACAACAAATGTTAACTTTCACCAACAATATTTACATAAAGTTTTTCAAAAACAGAAGGATTTTCTTTTCATGTTTCTGTAAAGAAATAAACCCAACACAAGAACACTAAGCACGCACACACACACACACACACACTGAACAGTCAAAATGTGAACAAAAAGAAAACAAAGATATTATTACTTATTGTTTTTCATATTCATTTTGTTACCACTCAAATAATGCTTACTTGAACCCTGACTGGGAGAAGTCACACTGGTTTTCACCAAATGCTTAAAACAATTGAAAGAGTGAAGTAGGGGAGGTGAGGTCTGTCTGCGCAGGGTGAGACTCACACGGGGGGACTGGCTGGACAAACGACAAAGATGACCCAGGACACTGCTGGACAACCTTCAGCAGAATAAAAGATCAACTGCGGAGCCTCCAAGATGAGATTACTACAGCCCAACTTCAGTCCAAACGCACACGCACCTAAAGTTCTCCAAAACATAAAGCACATCGTACCTTAATTTAATATTGCACAAACTACAGCACAGCAGGCACCTTTCCAACAGAGCTGGTCATTGACACTCCTCTTATCAATCAGGGTAAAGTAGCATCAAAGAATAAGGAAGGGCCTGAGAATATGACAAGGACAAACAATATCACCAGACTCAGGAATATCTTGCTAATGCCTTGGCAAACAAGTATGACCCCTTGAGCCAATAAAGCTTTCACTCATTTAGAAAGTAAACAGAGAAGGAAAGGCCACACGTGACAATGATAAATCTGTGGGGACACACACACACACACACCCAGAGGAGATGGAAGTCCAGGACATGGAGCTTCACGTTATTCAGAGGTAAGGACAGATAGCAATAAATACGTCTCCAGCCTTATCAGCAGATTTAAAGGGCTACACCTACACCAGGTACTCGGTCTCAGCGGGCAATAAAATATTTATGAAAAGGCTGAAATACAACTTGCTGCATTTAATTGTTGGAAACAACATAAACTAGACCGAAGCACAGCTATATCTTCATCAGATTCAAACCAAATGAAGGGCCAAAGAAACCCTTAAGTTGGTGGTCATAGCTAGCGAAACACGTGTGATTGGATGGTTTGGAATCTACTGGACCACGACACTCCTTCCTAGAGAAGCTGACACGTTTCGCAAATGAGCAAAAGAGCATTTATTCAGTAGCAACGTTCGATAGTCTTGAATAGCAGTGTTTGAGTTCATGGTCATTCAACAAAGCCCAAAATGTTTAGCGTTGTGAGACCGGTCTGCCGTGTAATGAAACAGAGATTTGGAAATTACTTTCTCCTTTACACTGTTTGGCTCCGAGCTCACTATTCATTTTGATGGTGCTGCTCTTTGACTGATAGTGGAGGCAGAACATAATGTTTGGGACTCGTGGGTATTTTATGAAGTGTGCAACTCCCTGATGAATTATCTCAGTCTGATAACCTGCGTATGATTGTGAAATTGTAGGTTATGAAAGTACAGGCAGTGTCACATTTGGGTATTTTATTTATTGCCATTTTTCTGGGCATTAGTTTTGTTATATGGTCTGTCTGTGACCTTGAGCCTGAATAGTCTGTTTAAATCTGGAGAAATGTAAATACTTTTACTTTTAAAATACTATTCTTCTTTACACACTTAGAGCTCATAAGTAACCACTAGTTACTTTCTAGCTCAAACATATACTCAGCTTAAAACCCAATGACTTCAGTATTCATGTTTGGGTTTGTCTATAAGTCTCTCAGAAAAGAAACCAGCCATGTAGCCTCTGAGCCTCCAGTGTAGCTTAAGGATCAGCAGCATCACACAGTGCCTCATGCTACTAAAAATAAAACCATACTCCCCACTTTATAGGGTCACTGATGACAAAGCTTTGGAAACCTCTGCAGAATAGCAATTTATCACTCTCTGAGCAACATGTAATCTGAAGAAGTGGCAGAGGTACTGTGTTGACTCATCACCTGCATATTCAAACCATTTGGTTTTCACAGCTTAAGTGGCAATCATTCACTTATTATCTTCATTTTTACTAACGAGTCTCTATCCCTGTCTGTCAGCTTCGTGGTTACTGATGAGAGCAATCCATGTTTTGTATTATCCCTGCAAAATATTACCTCTGCAAATAGTGAGTCCCTTAGGTCCAACAAAGCAGATATTGCTCCTTTCTGACCACCTAATCGGAGCGTAATGTGCTGTGACACTGCAGGCAGTGGCTGTCAAAACAGTGGGCCCTGTTCCACGACTGGCCAATTGTTCTGAAGGGTGCTGGACTGGATCAGTGCATCACAGCAGCCAGCACCGAAGCTCACACGAAGAACACTACCCACGACGCACTCACAGGGAACTGTGCGCTGTTCAGGCCAGCTTACGAAGACGCTAGATGAGAACTAACCAGATGAAGATTAGACTGCAATTACACAATCTTTCAATTTGTCCTGTGGTGATCGGGTTATCGTTAGCCTAAATCAAAACACGCACAAAAGCACAAGATACTATCACATTATTGCATGATAAGAGAAAATTAAATCTCCTGCAGTTCCCACAGCATCTTAGGCCTACATTTTGATGGGCGCAGAGTTAGAACGAGCCACAAATGGTGCATTAACAGAAGCAACGACGTCTCAACTAACAAACAACTGAGTGTCTTTGCTCCACAGTCAAAGTTCTACTTTCCCTTCGACTGGCATGAGATGTTTTTAAGGTAGAACCATTTAAAGTCACTGCAGTAAAACTCCTGACTAGCTGACAGGATTATGCTTCGCAGGTCTTTATGAATGTAAAATCATAAGAGTAGCATTTGTGTGAGTAGCTCTTAATGGCTGACACGATTTATGTCGCTCCTGTACGACTTATATTTACTCACAGAGCACACAAACGAGGCAGCTGCAGTGCCAGTACACTCTGTGGTGCTCTAAAGCAAACAAATAATATCTAACCTGCTTCTGCAGAATCTCAGTGGCAGATCAGACCATTATCTAATATCACACGCGTTCACAGTTTCTGTGAACAACAACAGACACTCTGAGAAGGCCGTTTTATTTTACTGTCAGTCCTAAAGCCAAAATGCAATCTGCCTTACTGTTTTCAGATATGCACCTATTGTTCAGCATCCTGGACTGATGCAGAAGCACATGAAGCACATGAGCTCTGGCCATGTTTGCCGTTCAACACATCGTGTTGGCCAGCCTCCATGTGACAAGCAGATGAGCCTGATCTCTCCATCCTGGTCTGACATTTCAGGCATCGGCAGCCTGCCACCAGGAGTCTGGTTGCTGACACAAACCACACACACACACACACACACTTACAGTACACTGACAAAAAAAACTATGAGGAACAAAAGGAGGAGGATGAGAGCCCTACATCCATCCTCTGTCCTCCATTTCACCTCCAAACCCTGAAATCACAGAGCAGACGTCAACTCTCCCCAACTGCTACACACCCTTTCAGAATCTCCTCCCTTAATTTTCTTCAGTACCATAATCATCATCAAAACTATCATTATTATTGTTGTTATTACATTTTCAAAAAGTGCAGATAGAACTTCCCCGTGCCCTCGTTAAGAAGGCAGGACAGTAAAGGAGGATGGGGAAACAATGGCAGTAAGAAGAGCAAGAAGAGCACAAGATGAGAAAGAGAAAAGAGAAGAAATCTGCCAAGTCGGAATCGTGTTGTTCCTGTGAACACACACACACAAACACACGCGCACACAGCAACAGCACACGGTAAGCTCAACACTGCTGGAGATCAGCCCCCATCAGTGGAAAACAAAAGCACAGGGCAGCACAAAGAATTTATAGTATCAATAAACACACACACACACACAACAGAATGCATGTGCACAAACAGCACAAGCTTTGCTTCTGTTTCATCTTAATATTGGAAGATTTTAAATTTGTTCCCTCAGTTGGTAATGCTGTGAAAAATGACATCATCGGATCTTCAGGGGGCGGATTTGTTGTTGTTGTTTTTCATCTTCTTTTTTCTCTCTCCGTGTCAGGGCTTTTTGTCTGGATCCATTTCACAAGTTTATTGTTTTCCTGCTTTCCCAACTTTGGAAAGTCCAGTTCTTTAATTCTTTTTTCATCTCTATTTTTAGTTGGAGCTACAGCACAGCACCCACAGCACACAGACGACAAGGGGGAGGGGTGTCCAGAAAGGGAGGAGGACGGGTACACTAATATTGTGCCAGAGGAAGAGAAAGAGGGAACAATAAAAAAAAAAGGGAAAACTGGAGGAAGAGAGGAGATCAACAAAGTCATCTCGAGTTCAGCTGGTTTCATCACAAGTTGAGTATTGATTGCTTTTGATAATTTCAGCTGAACATTAAAACACTAAAAGGAGGGAGGAGTGAAATGAAGGAGAGGATATAGTACTTGAGACATGACAAGGGTAAGGCTACAAATGAAGAAAGAGGAGAGATGGGAAACAGCAGACAGGCTATGGATAACATACTGTGTACTAGTCATGTGTATAGGGGGGTTTCTGCCAATCTATATTGTAATATCAATATTTATATGTACATACAGTACATACAGTATAGAATGATGTACCTGGAATAGTCATACAATAGGATTGTAAGAGATTGTTACTTAAGATTCTGTGATCCCACGGGACTGGCACCTTCAGTGGGTCAGGGGCTGCAGTGCAGTTAGGAACCAAGGGGTCGACAGATAAACTGAATATCAGACCTCCACAGGCAAAGTGCATCAGGACAGACAGACATACGGTCAGAAACAGGGTGAGACAGAAACTAAGACACAGCTGAATGAAAGGAGGGAACTGAAGAAGAGAGAAGAGTCTGAGAGGAATAGGGACTTTGAAAGAAAACAGAGTATAGTTTAAAGGTTTAGGAGAGCAGATGGCTAATTGTACCCGTGTTTCGCAGCCTGGCAGCAAGTCAGTCTTGTGCATAAGGATGGGACTGGGAGGAGAGGAGGGAGGTAAGGAGGGAGGAGAAGGAAACAGGAGACAGGAAGGGGCCATGGAGGACGCTGGGTGGTGCAATCAGGCCTTGAGAGCATGCCACTGGGCGACGTTAGTGCGCGGCCGAGCAAGCATGTCCTTCCAGTGCTTCACCTCCGCTGGTCCACTCTTCCATGATAGGTAGATCTGAGAGAGGGAGGAAGAGAAGAAAAATATATAATAATAAAAAAAGAAAAAATAGTAAACAGGCCTTTCAGATGCAGACTAGGAGACACTGACAACTCCATTTATCTGTCGAATTAATGTCTTCACACTTTTCTTATGCCAAAAGGCACCATATACCCCCTGGTGCAGAAGAGGCAGCATGTAACTCAGCATGAGGGGTGCATTTTAAAATAAAAATAAAATTGCTTTTAAAGTCTTAATTAATGATCTCTCCTCTAACCGTGTATTCTCTGATAAGTCATCATCAGATTCATTATTTATTTTATTATACAGCAAATTCACAGGGTATGCACAGGCACAGGATTAAAAGGAAAGCCAAGTGTACACTGGAAATGTTCAGTGTCGCAGATTTGGTTGGTTGGTTTAGCATAACGACAGGAAACAATGGGAAACAGATACAGTGAATAGATATTATTTACTTTTTTAAATCACAGAGAAAACATGCAATTAACAGTTTATAAAAGCAATAATAACAAGACATGAAAGCTTTGTGTTCATTTCATGGCATTCAGTTCAGACCTTTACAAAAAGGTTACCAGTTTTGACTGCAGCCCAGTGCATGGTTTCTGTATCTGTGTCCACAAGCATTTGCTCAAGACAAAGTTTGTCACTTCAGTCTTTCATCTGTCGGGTGCTGTGACTTCACCACGCAGTTTCTGCACGTGACACACATACTGTACAAGTACTCCAGACAAATTTGAAAAAAACTAAACGAAAACCATTCTTCTTGCTGTTCCTCGCTGTCAAGCCATATTTAGCTGTGTGCATGTGTGGAACATGAATTCCCATGTGCACATACAGTACAGTATGTGTCAGTTATTGTTATGTAAATGTGAGTCGTGGCTTTTTCAGACATCTGTAAAACACGCTCAACTTCCACCACATTTATCAAAACAAGAAGCTAAAGGTTGTTGTAAGCAAAGGCAACGACTCAGTGTACCGAGAGGTGTTACCTTGCCAATAACGTCATTGCGGCTAAGCCTGTCCTTGTCCATGACAGTGATGATGATGGTGGTCTCCCTCAGCACATGGGCGGGCACGTCAAAGGGGAAGGACTCATTGAAGATGGGGTTCAGACAGCGCTTCATCGTCACTGTCTTCTTCTTCTCTACACGCTTGTCCTTGTGCATCAGCCACACCTTCACATATGGATCTGCAACATGGACACAGAGTGAAGTAGTTTACATGAGAGATGAGATGCAAACGCACATTAGGGTCAGGTTTGCAATTACCCTCTTAATTGTTAAAGTCACAGAAGGCAAGGGAGGGCGAGGGCAGGGAAGCAGATACCTAGTTTAAGCTCAAGGTCAACATATCCCCTGAGTTGGGAAACATACAAATGAGCAAGTATTTATGGAAACAGGGCCAGGGATTTGCACTACCTATTCTGGAGCATTATCATATTCTGTGATACTAACAGACACCACTCCTACTACGACAGGAAGAGGTCATTTTACAAAAATGTTCCACAGAAAGCGTTTCACAGTTAGGCCCCATACTAACACTACAAAACGTAGCTCCCGTGAGCACAGATTTGGCTGGTGAAGCTGGAGGTCCTCATAGAAATACAGGAAGAGAGACACTTGATATAACGTCGGCTTGCTGCCGCAGCTATCTGTGGTGTGTGACCCAGCTTAGGAGCCAGACAGCTACCGTCGTCTGCAGGGACAGGTCGGAAAATGTTTGAGCACAGAGTCGGAGCGTTGTATGAAGCTTCCTATGCCACAAGAAGGACTCTAGACTGGCGAACAAGGGTTAGAAAGAGAAAAGACAAAGCAAACAAGGAGGAAAATGTGTACCTGAGGTGCCCCCGATGTCCATGGCTTTGAGATTGCGTGCTTTGATGATGTTCACAGTGATGGTGTTGGCAGTGGGATTATAGCAGAGAGACACCAGCAGGTCACCTCGTCTCCCCTGGGGAACGCACCCACGCACAAACACACACATACAATAGAGTGTGAATCACCCAGTCTAATATCAGACTTCATCAGGGAATATCAATTTCCACATTACTCACTAGCTTGTTGTGTAATTTCACATCTCTGACCTTCCTGCTCTAATCTCTGGTGCCAAGCTCATTGCTCACTCTTTAAATGATGACAATCGAGCTCGCGTTCTGTAGTAAATAGCTTCACACTTATTTTAATAGAACTGTAATCACAACATCCATCTCTCGCTTACACTGCCATCACTGCATGGCTTGAGCTCCTTCCAGAAGGTCTTTATCTGGCCCAGTTCCACCTTGTTAAGTGGGATTGACACTTCTCCAATGGGGTCATTCCTGCTGAAGCGGTCATAGTCCAACACCTGAAGGTAAAGAGTGCGTTCTCGCACCTTCTCATAAGGGAAGCCTAAACAGAGACGGACACAGTGTGGGATGAGCTAACATACAGAGAGCAGTGTAATCTGCACCATGCTAACAGAGATGAATTTGGCAAAGGCTGAAGAGCATTTTAGAAACTGCAGGACCAGCCAGCACTCCACAGATGACTGAACAAGATTATTATACTCTCATCACAAACATCTATCTGATTCATTTTTCACGAGAACCCGCCAGTGTTTTTTGGAAAGGTTTGAGTATTTTGACCATTATTCTGGCACAATGGACATAATGTCCACGTTTTCAGCGAGACAACCCACTGTATGGCTTTTTGTCTACAGTATACAGTCAAGTATATTATGTAGAAAAATCTGTGTGTAGGTTCCTGAGCTGGACGATGCAAAAAATATTCTAATTTCACACATCCATTATGAATGTTCTCACAGCTCCCACAATGCCCCCTTGTAGTGTGGAATAACATGCATTTTAAGCATGGATTTTAAGGTTTCAGTGAATTTATGTGAATCTATTCATCACGGGAATCATTTGAGAAATGTCCTTCAGAATTAGAAACCTTTAGACCGAGCCAGGTTGATTGGGTGATAAAAGAAGCAGCTCCTGGGTCAATTTTCATATTTAGCAAACTCTGTGCTGAAGTGAATAAGCACGTTCCAAAATGTCCAATTATTTCCTAGGCAGGCAAAGGATGGTTTCTCTGAATATATAACTATGTGGTCTTGTATAAACACAACTATGAACAATTATCTGACAAAATATGAACAGTTTAGTTGATATTTTATGTTAACTAGCTAAAAGATATTAGACTTTCAGCCTAATTAGTCATTCGTTTTTAATTCTATACAGGGAATGCAATGTTTTTTTTTTTGATAGGTAATAAAGGAGCCATCTTTTTAACCATCATGACAGAAGACGAAATATGAACAAAGACATTATTGATGAGTAGCTGCATAGAAATAACACAGACCCTCAAACAGGAAGGTTTCGTTCCAGTGGGGATTGAGGTTCTTCCTCTTGACCTTGGTCTCTAGCTTGTGCTTCTTGTCAGGCAGCAGGTAGATTTTAACAAAGGGGTCAGAGGTGCCGGAGAAGTCCTTGGCTGGGAGGTCCTGGCCTCTGAGAACTTTGACAGTGAGGGTTGTGTTCTGGAAGCTGTAACCTATGCTGAACTGGATCCGGCCAAGCTTCTCACTGACAGGCCCTTCACCATCATCGTCCTCCGAACCTGGAGACAGCTGCAAGGCCGCAAATGCAGTCAGATTAATGTAAACACTCATACATGCAGCAGACACTCACAAAAGTTCAGTCCAAGGACACACGCTCTCTGTGACACGAGCACGTGCAGACAGACCTTGACAGAGAGAAGCTGTGAGGGGAGGAGAGTTAAGAGCTGCATTTCTATCACGGCACACTCAGGCAGTTCCTCAAAGGCAGAGATTGGTCTGACATTAAGAAGACTGAGAGAGTTTAATTTCCTTACTAATGTTCTTAAGAGGCAGGTGGTGCTCAGATTGAAGATAGGGAGCTTTAGACCACCATTCTCTCTCACAGCCACTCCGTCTGCTTTATCGCTGCTGTGCACTAAAAGGCCACTATCTGATAGTAAGCAGGGAGGGAAAGAGAGCAAGAGACAAATAGAGCAAGAGAAAGAGAGAGAACATTGCACGAGGGGCGCGGAGAGAACAAGGTCAGCTTTCTGCACTTGCAGCTGTCTTTATGGTTGTTTCTTTTGTCCCTGTGGCTCCACTTCCCTTCTCCGTCCTTTATTTCTTCTCTGTTTCTTACGATATTATACACTGGAAAAGAGCACTGAGGACTTTGAAGGGAATAAGACAACCAGCTGTTCATGAGACCATTTTGTGCAAGTACACCTCCACTGACACTTTGAATAAGGACAGCCTGAGGAGTGGTTTGCATGCGAGCACTCTCTCTGAACAAAACTTGAAACTGTGGATTTTCAGTGTGACACAGGCTGACTCACTCAGAATTTGTCAATATGGGTTTAGAAGGCATACAAAGCCAGTGTGAAATTGTCCAAGTCTAATTTATCAAACACCGTGAGTCACCTTGGATGGCTTGTCTCACTTGATTGCCACTGTAGGAACTGGCTGAGTGTGTGTTCTTTCTATTATAGCTGCCTCATTACCATGCACAGCTTTAAATCAGCCTGTTCGTGAAGGATGACTCTGCAACATTAGCCCTACCTGGTGACAATTAAATACCATGTAGAATGTGGTGGAGACTGACTTCACTCCAAAATCAAAGGCTTCTGTATATTTCCTCCTCTATTCTAGGACAACTTCGCACTTTGGTTTCCTGCAATGATTTACTTCCATTCAGTCACTGGAGATTTAATGAGGTCAGACACAGATTTTGGCTGATAAGACCTGGCTCACAGTCAGTGTTCTCATTTATTATCAAAGGTGTTGAATTAAGTTGAGGTCAGGACAAGCTAGTCAGGTTCTTTCACACGCAGACTAGAACTGTCATGTCAAGGTCAGGTTTCTTATGATGAGGAGTACACCTAAACCTGTGAAAACAGCTGCATAACGTAATCTGTGGCTCGGTGTTGAGCTTTCTAAAGTCTGGGGAAATGATGATGGGCATTGGGCTTGGACCACCACGCATGGTGCTGGTGCCACAATTATCTATGCACTATTCAAAGCAATAACCTATATATATGTACGTGTTATTTTTATATGGAATCACGTAAGATTGAGCCAAGAGACATCCAAATGAACAAATACATGAAAAACATGAGTTTGGGGGATATCCACATTTATTACACATCAAGATTCATCCAAGTATTGAAATGGATGTCTGGTGAGACAGAGAGTCTTACCATGACCATGTCTCCAGTGAGAGAGTTGGCCAGGTCTGTTACGGAGGAGTGACCATCAGCATCGGGGGGTTGGCCCTTGGGGCTGTTAGCTGGCTTTTTGCCCCTGTAAGCAAAAACACAGTGTGAGCCAGAGGGAAAACAGCAAGGACACGTGCTGAGAAGCTAACTCTCTAGAAAGAGAGACTGTCCAACCTCCACCTGTTTGGCTTAAAAAACTGCCTATCTGAAACAACCAATGGAGTCCAAGTTGTCTTAGGATAGATGTCATTTCAAAGTAGACTGTGCTTTCTTTAGCTCTCATGAGCGAAGCCTAATCAAACCTGCCAAAGATTCCACCGATTAACAGCGGGCACCAGAACTGAGGACATTTGATGCAGTGAGTTGTGTTTGATGGAACCTGGCATCTGAGATGACTATACATATGTCCAGAGTGGCAAACATCCATTTCTCTAACAAAAAAGTTACCTCCATCAAGTGAACAAAGACATTTTCAGACAGAACACAAAACAAATCTACTACATTTAAAATGGACACAAACCAGTCAATTATTTTTAATTCCTATGGCGTCTGTGATCAAACCTTATTCCCTCTGATGATGTTAACACGACACACATGTATAACGACATGTACAGCAACATGACGTTGCTATAAATACAGTAGACAGACATGTATAGCAACATATAGAGGACCAGATGTCTAACAGGACAATGAGCAGTTTGGTAAAATGAGTGTTTAAATCTCTCAGTTAATAATGTTGTTTGCATCAACAACACAAAATATAAAACAAAACATAAAAGAGAGAGCAGAGATCTCCCATGGCCCAGCTGGTACTTAGGTACAAATGCTAACAGATCCGTTAGATGAGGACAGTGGAAAACATAATGTTAAAAACATTTTGGGAGAAAAACCTCTATGTTCATACACCATGAAAACAAGTGTAAAGAAAAGAAAACCATCAAAGTAAGACAAAAAATTTACAGCGATAAAAAGATATTATGAGATTAAAGATGAGAAAAGAGAGAAGAAGAGAGAGCTAAATGCAAAAGTCTTGGCCAATGTAATGTGAGACATTGGACACGCAGCACTCCATAGATGACTGGTCAAGGCACATGGAGAGGCTGAACACTGAAACACTGTTGGATAATATACAAACAGTAAATAGAGAAGAAACACAAGAAGAAATGTGCAGACGCAGAGAAGATGCTGAAGTCAAACACACAAACTGGACAAAAATGATAAAGACTGCAGATAAGATAGAAGTTCAACAAGAAATGTAAGAAATAGAAAAGCAAGCTGAAATTTATTTATCTGGGTTAGAAGAGATAGCAAGTATTAATAGCATGAACAGTGAGGTTACAGAAACCAAAACCAGAGTGAGATAGTTACAAACACCGGCACATTAGAGAGAAAAACAGAGCTGCAAGAAAAGATAGGAGATGAAGAAAGGGAAGCCTGGAAACACAAGAGAGGCTTAGTTTGGTCAGTGTGATCGTATCAAAGAATAAGAGACAAAAATAAAGAGCTATGCACACACAATATTTCTAACAGGAGACAAAGAGGTGATCATGCTAAAGGGAGAAAAGGACACAGAAAGAGAAAAGAATAGAACATAGAATTAATCACCAAGAAGAAGAAAGCGAGAACATTGTTCTTTTTGTGGAGAGTTCAAAATAAACGGTTGATGGTTTATAGCATGAAAGAGAAACAAAGAGTCGTTTTACCGACTGTATCAAAAATACAAAAAGGGACAAATAGTAAGAACATAGGAAATGCACATTTAGAGTGTTACAAAGGGGGCATTGTAAAATAGAAGTTATCACTACTAATGAAATATGTTGACTTTAACTCTAACCTGATTTTCCAACCATTTAGCAACACTCTAAAAGTGTGGACTGGGGACACAGGGGCCAAAGCGCAAACTGGCATTGGCTACATGTGCATATGTAATATATGCAAGTAGTTGTCACTCAGAGAGTGAAGGCAATGCCCCGGACAGGCAGAAAACAAGGAGCCCATAGAAAGTCTGTCTGTCTGGCCAGCATTCTCTGTCGAGCTTTTCGCTGAGAGAATGTTGTTTTGTGTGTCGTACGTTTTTTTTTTTATTGCGCTCTAGACTTCGCTCTAAACTCGAATTTGGATGAGAATCAGCGCTGAATGCATTAAGGCGTACATTTTTGCAGAAGACGAGGACAGAACCAGGGGTAAATTTACTGACAAATAGACAGACAGAAAATGCAAGCAAACAAGACAAGCAAACAGACAATCACCTTCAACCAGCGAAGGAACCAGAGCGAGATGGGTGGGAAGGAGGGATGTAAACCATTCCGAGGAGGGAAGGGAGTGTCCACCAATTGGTGTTTAATTGTATATGTTGCCAAAGGAATTAATTGCTTTTTTAGGGGCCTTTTTTTTGGTTTTAGTTTTTTTGCACAGACTCTAAACTGCAGGCAATGGGTTTGAGAGGAGAGGACAGGGCTCAATAAAAACACTACACCAGGAAGCTCTAAAGCCAGGAGAGAGACTTAGGGTTTGTTGTAAACCAAGGGACCTCCCTCCTCCTCCACCTCCCAACTATCAATGTGGGAGTGAACGTTTTCAATTATTCATTCTGCTTCATGCTTCATTCAGGGGTTCATTGCATTCTCAGGTAAGAGCTAGTGCAGCCAGGGTAATGGCCTTTTTACCAGCCCTGCTCTACAGTACCTGAGGTGGTCCTCTGCTCCAGTGCTGCCTCCAGGCTGTTTAAACACAGATTCTCTTTGCACAATATGAAGCACTTTCTCTAGGTCCTACAGAAAATTAACGAATTGAAAATAAGGATTGGTTTCAAATCATCTCATTTCTAAAGAAAAAAAAAGCTATATTAATTATGGCAGAGGGTAATAATACAACTGCTACATTTACGTGCCAATGCGTTTTCTGTCCGATGCTTTTGGGGCTGATATTGAAATTGATGCTTCAGAGTCTGCAGTTGTCTACAGTGTCCAGTGGGAGGCAGAGCGGATTCGAGTTCAGATCAGATTCTCCCACAGCAAAGGCACAGAAAGTGGGCTGTTGGCATAGCAACGGCTCTAGAAACACAGACCATACATTTGGGGTTTTTGGGTGTGTGTGACAAGAGGTGGATGGGAGTGGGCACAAGGGAAGGGTGTGTTTAGAGGGAGGCAGCAAACAGGCAAACACACTGAGAACAAAGAAGATTAGGTATAGGATATATGACAGGTACGGGTGAGAGCCTCGCAGACACACACATTCACATCAACAGACATATGGAGGCAGGCGGGGCCACTTTGGGTTTCACCGTCCTGTGATACTATCCTGTTTTGTTACCTGACCGAAGGCCAGCAGCTCGAAGAGAGTGGGAGGGGGGAGAAAGCCACTCCACTTCTAGGCTGGAGAGAGACGCGAGAAACAAAGTCCAACCCAGCCTTTCCCCCTTTTTTTTTTCAGACACTCAGACTCCCCACCCTCTGCAAACATGTCATTCTGAAACAAACATGCTCGCCTCAGACCATCAAGTGATATATTTCAATGACTATGCTCAATTTCATATCCACCCACAAGGTCTATCATTCTTCAGGGGCCAAAGCATACTTCCCAGGATCATACACAGTCAGAACCACACTGCCAAACACTGCGCTGCTTATATAACTTCATCACCCTCATGAAACACATGTACATTCACACTACAGTCATCCCAGCAGCTTCGCCTCTCAGGCTGCGACCGAAATTTTTACTGCAACATATAAATATGGATGCTTTCGCTGTTAGCTAATTACTTCCTGCATGCTACGACTGGAAACGAGTCTAAAATAGCATCATTTACTGAAATCACATTTCAGGAAGAAGCAACAAGGGAGGTGCTAAATACTGCCTTCTGTGTGTCTGCTCCTCTCACTGAACTCCAAAACCACAAGACAATTCAGGCAGCGCCAATATGTTGAGAAGTACAGTCTGTGTATTGCAGCCTACTTTTATCAGTAGAAGCTGGGTTTTAATTGTCTTTTAGCTTTTGACTTGGTTGGTCTGCGATAATCCTGTTTCCTACATCCAATAAAACAGTAAAAGATACTTAAGCATGGCAAACATGATTTGTTTCAAATCCAAAGATTAGCTTAGTGTCTTCCGTTCAGAGCCCCACCTCCCTTTATGGCCTCCCAATACTCTCTGCAATTTAACGTTTTTGCCTCTGAGCTCAATTGAAACAACGAACCTGTCACTCTGGGGAATTTAAGCAACATGGAATCATCAAATTTTTTTTAAAGTTTATTAAAACTCTGAGCATGTTTTGAAAGTGTTTTGAAACCAGATTAAATTCAAAAATTGCCTCTGAGGCGGAAGCTGCTGCAGATGTTCCCCCCATTCTGAGGCAGGACACAGAACTCCCAGGTTAATGCTCCTAATGGCTCGTCTACCCAAACACTGTGCATCTATCTGGATGTACAGCAGTTGAGATGAGCTGATGTGTACCAGCATATACCTGCTGGCTAGAGTGCTGCCTTCAGCTCCGCGTAACACATGGATGTGCAGAGTGCAATACGTAGTTACTCTCATGGAAGAAAGAGGCACTCTGAATTGTTTTTCATGCTTGCCTGACATGGATGGGTGTATTACTGTGCTGCCCTCCTTCTCTCTTTGTGACTCCCTTTTTTCTGCATTAGTGCCACCTCCTTCCCCTCATCTTAGCATGTGCAGTAAGTGAATGCATCTAAAATCTCCCCCTGTGAGCATGAACATGTTTGCCTCAGGGAGCCAAAGCCTCAGGGACGGTCTTAACCAGAGCCCCTATAGGCTGACTAATCGGGCCTGCAAAGCTCCTGTCACAGGAAGAGCACTGTGTCAGATTACCAGAGCATAGCATAATCAATTTTCATGTTTATGTATAAATAAAATACAGATGATATCATCTGGAAGAATTGTAGCAACAGTTTTTTATGTTAGGAAAAGAACCAAATAATACACTGAACGCCACATGAACATAAACTCCTCCTTCTCTGACTGATGCCGTTGGAGCACAAACACACAGTCATGATGTTAAATAAAAACATTTATATTGATTTGGGTAAAATGTCATAACTGCCATCCGCCGTGTTTGTCTTTCTTATGAAGTTAAGCTTTGTAATAAGCTCATAAATTATCAAGTAATATTATATAGCCCACTTGGCAATTAGCAAACACTCAGAGAGTATCACTGAGTGCATCATGTCTTTGAGGCAGAGAAATATACTTCTATCTATTAATATCTGCAGGATGCGTTCTGAAACAAGAAACAAGTTCACTGGCTTACACAAAATGATGTAACATGCATGGATGAATAATTGAAAGACCACAGGCAAGTGGATTGAATGTTAATGTGGCACAAGGACATATCCCGCCTCCTCTGTCTGAAATTTCCTTTCTCATTGGAACAGTTTGCTACTCAGTGAGAGATCTAGATTCGAAGCTCTTGGGGACTGTAGCTTCTCTTTATAGCAACACTGGAGGAGAACTTACAGGGTAGGCTCGTTGAATCGCAACAGAATTAGGCGAGTAGAGACCAATAAGGCATTAATGAGCCGCTCTTACATCCTAATTAAGCTTTCTAAAACCCACAACCTATGGACGCCGGGATCTAAACATCTCAGCATGTGCGGCCACAGAATCAAAACAACACTCCTCTGCTGTTGCATCAACTTTCCTCATTGTATCGCCCCCTGAAAATGAGTAACCTTGGTATGAAAGTCTCTACCACAGTGCAGCTCCTGCCTCACTTCATTAACAAATGTCCATGTGCAACTCTTTCATTCAGCGATCACACACACAAGGTCAGTGAAGGAGGGTAATGAACATCACGCACTAGGGCACCTTCTCAGTGGGGATAAGTGGGTGTTTGTTGTGCGTGTGTTCAACCGGCCTGGCATGAACACACGGCTCAAGGGGAAATAAAAAGCCTCTCCGTTGTTATTTGCACCTGCATGCTGTTTTCATCGCTGTTTCCAGTGGCTTAAGAAGCACTTTGATCTTTTACCTATCTACCAACACAACTGTGTATTAAGTGTTACGTGAGTCGATTGTTACTTATGAGGCATCGGTGTTCAGTATTTTAATGTTACAACAGGTCAAGATGAAGCTACTTTAAACTACTGTAGATACTAGTTTAGTCCAGTGGTTCTGAAGCTATGAGTCCAATAGGCCTGAAGTTACAAGGCAGTATTGATGATGTTAATAAATAAAATGATCTATTTACTTTTAGAGGCTTTATTTTTAAAGTCACCAGGCTATCAGTTTAATTTCATAAATCACAGGGTGTTACTGGGGTGATGCAGGTGGGGAGATGGATGAGTGATGGACACTAGACAGCAATGATGTGGCTACACAGAGGGGTCTGGAAGGGGTGAGGCCAGTGAAAAGGGGGCTTTGTTACCAACTCGAGACAGGCTGGAGAGCCCTGTTTAGAATGAGCAATATGCCAGGAGCGTGATTTATTAAATCACGGTCAGACATCTGTGCAGTCAGCACTAACACCATGGGAAATGATACACTCCCAGCACACCTCACGTCTATTACACCACAGATCTTTATTTGAGCATCTAAACTTGGAAACAAATTAAAGTGTTGCTAAAACATTTACTATACATTCGAATATGTCATTTATTATGAAACGAACAAACAAGTGGCTCCTCTGGCAGAAGATAAGGCAGCTCACTAAAGGAAAACAACATTCAAAGCTTTCAATGGAGTCAAATCATTTTTTTGACTTTGTATCTCTCTATTGTTCACAGACTATGTCAGTCATCCTGTTTTGACTGAACGAAATTAAATGAACCCCAGGTTAATCTGGAAAATATCACAATGCACTCAATTGCCGTTAATCGAGGTTGAGGCCTGCTGACCATATGGCAGACGGAGCAGCCCGTGGTTCCTGCTTGCTGCTTAGTCTATTAGTGGATTTCACAACCCATTGAAGCAGGTTTCCAGGTGAACACAAAAGCTGCACAGCAAATTACACAGAAAACTGTATTCCTTTGTGGTTCTATGGGTTTCACACTAATCCTGAACAATGGAGATAGTTTTGATGTCCTCGAAAGTGACATTTTTACACAAAAAACATTTTAATGCCTGTTTGTAACTCCAAGCATCACTGTGCTGACTCTAGGTAAAGGCCACAGGATGCTTGGGGGCGAGAGACTAAATCAGGCAGCTGAACTAAAAGACAAACATCTCTCACTAGTAGTTGATATAGCAAAGCTCTAAAGGCAACATTTTAATGATATAATCTGCTTATTAGTTCATGATAATTGCCATCATGAAGAAGACACGACCAGCTGCACAGTCAACAAGTGCAGCGTCAGTCAGCGACTGTGAAGTCCCGATAAGAAAACTGTTACCATCTGTATTGTAATAGAGTCCTAGTTTTAAATCATGTGTCAAATGGATGAAACACTTGTGAATGAGGAATAATTGGTGTGACGAGTAAATCAGAATTTGTTCACCCTCCTCTGCCATTTTGTCTTAAGGTGTGTGTCATATTATGTATCTCTGAATTGTCTCCAATTTGTCACAGAATCAAAGTGAGGTTAAAACAGCCTAATTGGTCTACGGAGGAAATCAAGTGTGTCGCATCTGCCTAGGGCTCTACCAAATGCAGGGTTTCACTCTGGCCATGTGCTATTACGTACTGGGGCAAATAATCTAAACCAAAGTCGATGGCTGAAATGAAATGAACAACACACGCGCATATTGTGGTTTTACTCATTTGTTAATCTTAACTTGTACCACAAAAACCCTATTTCTAAACCAAATGTAAAACCAATTATTCAGGGAGATGGGGGAATGCATGCCAGAGTGGTGCATCCCTATAAATGAGTTGAATTCTTTTGGCATCTAGTGTGTAAGGTGGCTGGCAAAGAAAAGGGTTATTTTAAGAAGCGTGTTTATGTAAGTGACTAACATGTTGTGGAATAATGAGGAGGCTATCTGGGCCCTCGGTGGAACTACAGAGACGGGACTCTCAGAGCGGCAGAGGGTGATTGAAGGAGGCTAATGAGCAGGAGGGGAAAAAGGAAGACAGGAGTAGAAAGGACGGTGATAATAAAAGTGTGAAAATACAAAGGAAATACGACAATTACCAATGGGAGGTCTCAGTAAGGCAGGAGTGAAAAGACAACAGAGATGAAAATAGTGGAAGGAGAATGACATTGTGATAGGGGAGATAATAGGAGAAAAAATAGACCACTGGGAAGAGAAAACACTCTTTTATTTGATTGGCCAAAATCTCACTCTTAAAAGCAAAAACAGGCTGAAGCACCAGTGAGCATCTCACTGCTGTGATTTATGAGCTCATTACTGCTTTATAGCTAACATCTAAATTGCTTTATCTCTTTACTCATCTCAGTCTTACAGGCGTTTTTCTTTTTTCCTCATTTGGATTCACAGTCAGTTCTCATTTTTATTTCTGTACCAGAGATTTCGAGTTCTGGTGCTATTTCAGGTGCAGGTGTGTGGTACGATGCACTAAAGTGTAGTGACTCACCGTAAACACTAGAAAAACGAAACTACTCTCGTCTACATAGATACCAAAACTGTTTGGTTTGCCTTCCAATCTTCTCCATATCCTTCATGTCCTTTCATTTGCGCCACATTCTTTCATACAACAAGCACTCTCACATGTTAGCCGGTACCTCTTCTCAGGAGGGGGCTCCTGATTGGGGGGTGGTGCTGCCTGCGCTGTTTCCTGCAGGTCAGGGATATTGGCAAAGTCATCTTGCTCGGCCACACCAATGGCCAAAGCCAGGACCACCATCTTCCCTTCACTGTCTCCCAATAAGCAAATACAATAAGACATAGAAACAGAGATAGAAAGAGAGACAAGAAAAGAGAACAGATGCGAAGGATAGGGGAATCAAACAGAAAGAAGGTGTGGTGCAGAGGGAGAGAAAAAAAGAGAGGTCATTTCAGGTGATAGTGAGGACAGAAAGCTGAGAAGGCGGTGGGATAATAAGAGACCATATGAGAGTAAACAGAGGAATCAGTCACAGAGAAAATGGTCATAAAGTGAGAATCTGCAAAACCACCCGAGCAGTAAGCACCTAGTCCAGGGAAGGATATTAAGACGATACCTTAACTAGAAAGGCCAAATTATGACTAATGTACATTTAATAAAGTGGTGCTGACAACAGGTGCAGGCTGTGTTCACATCGCACAGGCAACAAATAATTAAGGGAACCGTTGGTGATTAGCTAATGATTGGTAATGGATGTGATATTCAGCAGCTTGCACATCAACTTCCACGTGTGTACAAGGTATGTACAGACATGCATGCGCACACACACACACACACTCTCAAAACACAGCAGCCACCCACTTGGTAATTTATCTAGTTATTTAACCTGCCTTCTGCTTTCCCTGCAGACTCACCTTTCCCATTGAACATGCCAGCCGCCTTTTTCTCAGAGTTAAGATTTAATTAAGCCTCATTAATCAGATCTGGACTAATTGTTTCTATTTGAGTGACACAGTATCTTGAGGTGCTCAGTGTGTGTCACCGTTTTCTGGGTCACTGCTCTCTCGCTCCCCGTGTTGCACTCTTCTCATTTCATCTTCTCTATTCTGCTACAGTTGCTCTGCAAATCCCCCTTTCCCCTCGTCCCTGTCTCCTTCTGTTAATTCTCTGCCTCCTCATAGCTGCCTCCTCCCTGTCACACATACCCACGGTTCTGTAGCTTAAGCTTGTGATTGCATTATGAGGAAATATGGTGCTGCCAGGCTGTGGAAAGACCTGACACCACCCTCAACTTCACATTTTCATCTTTCTTACATGCCAGCAAAAGCATTTCTTGCAGCACCATAAAGACCTGTTTAATAATCTCCCTGTCACACGTCTATACCAGTGGCCCCCGAAGCCTCTAATGTCTCGTGTGCTCACTGCCCCTTTCAGATTAACTTTCTCTTCACTGACAACAGCTGTCACACACGTGCTCATTTGTAAAAATTTTGTTTGATCATTTATCATTTACTTTCTCCCAAACTTTCGGTGATTTATTCATCCCTAGTAGAATTTGAACTGCTTCACCAATACTTTTGGTAAACGTTTGATCCACGACAGCAAGCTAACTATAAAACATTTATTCCATTAAATTAGCTTCCCTGTTTGCTCTCTAACTCTCCATTGCATCATGTGTTGACTCAATTATCATTTTTCAAATTAATTGAGCTTCTCCACAGTCTTTTAACATACCTCTTGGTAACTAAAAAGCAATGAGAAGTGGCTTAACTATTTTACACAACTGGCCAATACAGTATAAGGCTAGGGTGCTTGTGTTCGTGCTCTAACTACAAGGGTTAATGAATCCCTCTCCTCCCATCAACTGTTTAAAATGGTCATTTACACTCAGGAATATTGGTAAAACACTTCCATCAATACACTAAACGTGATGGAAACAGAGGCGAGAGTGGGAATGGACATTAATAACACTAGAATAAATTATTGATCTTAAGCCAGAAAGCATGAAGACCAATAGCCCAAGGGATACATTTGGTCGCTCAACAGCTCCCAAGCATAGATATCTGTGTCATTAACATCAACACATTCACTGAGCAACAATGCTCCCAGATAGGGAGTCTGGCCAAGACTAAAATTAACTGACGTGAACAATGGGTCATGTCTATGACTGGACCGCTCTGTCATCAATCATATGAGGTGTTGCTCTTGCAGAGATGCAACCACGTTGACCTCAATCTCACTTCTAAAATGATGGGAGCTATAGTTGACTATAATGACCGATATTCCCAATGACCTTGGCACTCGGATGTGCTACATCTTTAATGCTCAGTTAGCCAGTGGAAAACTCTTATGCCTGGAGAAGCTTTAATGCGCATAAAAAAGAAAAACGAATGGCGAAGAGCTACTGTAGAATGGATTCGGTGCGAAGAGACGTTAAACACACGTTGTACCCTGGTGTCCTTCCTCGTCCCTTTATCACCGTCATCAACCCTCCCTCCTCCTCCGCCCCGAAGTCACAATATGTTTTGAAAGTAACGGTGCTGGTGGCATAAGATCAATGCTTCAGACCAAACACAAATATACACACAGCTGCTTAACCCTCGGACTTCTACTGATGCACAGTGACGCGTAGCCTCACATGCATGTCAGCATGCGCGCGCATGTGAGCACCGCAACCAGCAAACACAGCTTTTTCATTAGCATAAAAGTTACAGTGATACTGGAAAATAGGTGCCAACATAGAAAAAAATACTTAGGGCTAATGGTGAGTCTCTCAAGCGGGATATTTAAATGTTGGCTCAGAAATATCATCATTTAATTTGGTGGGATGATGTGAATATCAGATATATCGTGAATATTAGGAACTAGCCCCCACTAGCTCTGTCCTGTAAAGACAACTGTAGCAGACAGGCTCAATGCCATCCAAACAGATGTTACTGTTTAGCAGAGCATACAGCATACTGAACAATTTATCACAGAATGAGCCAAAAATAGCCCACAATATGTCACAATGTCCTTGTTGTTCTTTTTATGCACATAATGTCACTCTAAAATTAGAACAAATGCTGCTCTACAAGAAGCCTTGTTATTTATTTTAACTTATTGCTAATATAGCATTGGTCATTCATATGGATACTGTTTAAAACTCTCATTGCTCACATCCTATTAGTGTGTTAAATATTCTTTCAGCTGTGCTATGAAAGGACCATAAAAACATCAAGTGGCCATTTGCAATACCCCTTTAAGAAACATAATCTGTAATAATCTATATCAGTGTGTGGTCTACGATGAATTCACAAATCAGACGTTGATCAATCTCCTACACATCACAAACGTCATAGCTGAAGACAATAGCTTTGTTTCCATTAATAGCTCTATAGCCTCATTAATAATTATGATATATACATTTAATAAGCTGATGGCTGGCCTCCTTATCTACATTAAACGTTATTATAGCATTAGCCTCATAAGCCATAACATGGACTTAATTGCCACTTTATATATAGGATCTCCTCTCCAACTAAAGTATGCCATCCTTTATGTGTACCATACACACAGTGTCATACAGCAACACACACTCACATAGAGAGATTTATACATGCATGCACACAAAACCAAATTGCGACTGACAGAAGAAATATCCTTCCCTGGACCTCAGATGCACATTGAAACAAACAAGGAAAGTGTTTTACAGTGGTGAAGATAAAAGCAGATTAGTTGGTTCTTAAACACAGACAGTATAAGCTACTATAGTATAAAGGAAGAGAACAAAGAGAAACCTTCAACAAATGCATAGATTAATCGTAGCAGAGCATATACAGAGACAGAGGCCTAAGCAGGTGAAACTACAAAAAGTCTCCTTAAAGGTATGAAGATCTGTAGAGACTCACAGGAAGGACTTGACATCCAGGCCACGATTCCGGATCTGGTCCATCATGTAATCCCAGCTTCCAGGATTGCCACGTAAACGCCCTCCTGGTCCGCCTCCCCTATAGCGAGAGGCTCCTGCTGGGCTGCCCCTTGCACCCCTGGAGCCACCTCGTGTCCCTGCACCCCCACCCTCACCACTATTGCCACCTTCCTGTCCTCTCCCAGCACCCCCACCTCCACCAGGCTGTCCAGGTGCATTGTGTAATTGTCCCAAGCTCTGGGATGTGGTGGGGGGATTGCTGAGACCAGGGCCTGGTGGGTGGATGAGAGGCTGCTGAAGACTCTGCTGGCGCAGCAGCGTCCGAGGCCGGGTGGGCCCCGACGGGATGTGCTCCAGAGTGGATGCATAGGATAAGACCGAATCTCCAAAGCTAGGAGGGCAGAGGAGCAGGGAGGAAAGAGAGCGTGAAGAAGGCCACGGCCGGCAGAGAATAGGATGATGAGGGGGAAAGGAGTAAGAGGTCACGGAAGACGAGGAGGAGGACGTAGATGTAGGAGAGGAGCCGCGGCAAGAGGGTGTGAGTTGGCATGGTGAAGTGGCAAGATCAGGAGATGAGGCGTAGAAGAAAGAGAAAGAGTCACCAGAGATGAGACAAGGTGGCACAGGGCAGTAGGGAAACACAGCATCAGTCACGTTGACATCAGGGTAGATACAGGAAAGTTCATCCAAACAGGAAGTTGATGATCGTGAAGGGGAGGAGGAGGACAGTGTAAGGGTGGTATTCGAGGGCAAAGTGGAGAAGGAGGAAGAAGGAGGAGCATCGGGAGGTGGAGACAGGAGGAGGAGGAGAGAAAAAGAGAGCAACGTGAGGCAGCAGCAGTAACAGCAGTAGCAGAAATAGCAGTAGAAGGTGCAGCCTGAGTGATCGCTGTGTGCTGTGTACCGCTGGTGGGGCTGCGTCTGGCAGCAGTGTGCTGACTGTGAGCTCACTCTGCGTGTCTGTGACAGATGTATAGGCACCTTGCGTGTTTGCGTGGTCTGAGCATGTTGCTTGCGTGGGGGTGTGTTTCGCGCAGGCAATGGTCGGAGGTGCTTTGTCCGCACGAGCATGGAGCGGTTCTGCGCCACATGACCGCGTCGAAGCGTGTGGGTCGAGGTTTTGCAGCTTCCAGGCCTTCCTGGGCAGGGTTTTTTCGTCTGATAAGATATCCCCATTTCCTCTACTCCTCAGTTAACTTTTCCCATCTCTGATAGCTTCTCCTCTTTTCTCTCTAAGTCTATTTCGTCTTTTAAATACATGCTGCACCTCCAGAGACATTCCAACAGCCAACCAAGTCTTAGAGTATGACTCCCTCCCTCTGTCAGTCTCATTTTCCACTCCTCCCCTTCATAAATGTTGGGTAATTGGTTCATTCATTTCATGAAATATGTTTCAGCAGTCGCACTACAAAACGCAGGTGTGTGTTTTTTTAACGTCTGTGGATCTACATGAATCCTCCGTTTGGTGGGTTCTTTTTCTATTTACTAAATATATCCTCCTCTCGCTCAGATCAGTGTAACCCAGACTCCTCGAATTAGGTCATAAGAGAGCTATTCACATCAGTTAGGTGCGTTTTACTCGGCTTAGCATTACCTCACCTAACACCATTTTGCATAAGGCTTTTAGTGTGCTATCCATCATATTTATCTGTCACAACTAAAAGGATGAAAAGGGTAATGGAAGGTTTTGCTGAAATGAAACAGTTTGTGGACAAAACAGGGGAAATACGAGGAGTGGCTTTACAGAGCAACGGAAAGATGGAGAGAGCGATGGGAACGATAAGAGCAGAGGGTGACGATGGAGGAGAGACAGAAAATGGGGTGCGAGACACAAACACAAGAGACACAGACACTTACAGCAGCCTGAAAATAGAATCCAATTATAGACAGGGGGCAAAAAGAAAGATGAGAAAGAGAGAGAAAGAGGGAATGAGGAGTGTGGTAGCATGAGCATAAATGTGTTGTGGAGGAACAAATCACAAGCACAAGGTGCCAAAGGAAGGTGCAAAAAATCACGGGGAACTGAAAATTAACTGCCTCATTTACAACACGCTGAATATAGACCTGGAATGGTGTCATACGTCATGGATGTGGGATACATGCAGTCAGTGACCAACATGCAGTTCTCAATTCAGGCTAAATCTTAATTAAAAGGCAAGCTGGCCGGGTGTGACACATTATTTCAGTGTGTGAAAATGAGACTATTTCTGGGTTGCATGTAAAAAAAAAACCAACTCAAAAAACACGCAAGCAGTGCAGTTCCTCACATAAATAAATCATTCTCCTGCAGATCCAAACACTAGGCTATGCTTTGCAGCTGTGCCGACTGTGTCACCTGAAGGTTTGACTCAGTGTGATACAGCTCGAGTAACTATTGTTATCTTCCCACGATGACGAGAATTCCCATTTCCTCAGTGCTCACACCTTGATCTGTACCCACAGACTCACCTTGACACCTGAGCTGCACTTTGCTCCCTGCTGAACTTGACCTGACACAGACAGATTCATTCATCTAACCGTAGCTGCTGCTGGTGTAAAATGTAAGAATAACATTTGCACTGCGTTAATGTTTAGTGTTTATTCTGCTGCGCGTCGCTAAAATGTGCACTTGTCTGGCTGACTCTGAACTCACTTGCTGGGTCTCAATCCTCCAGACTGCACGTGGCCCTGGACGGTCTGCCACGTACCGGCCTTCACTCCTTCTGTCACCATGCTCTTCACGCTGTCACTGCGATAAGGACCCCCCCCATCATCCCCATGCCCAGTTGCTGCCCCCTTCTGACCCCCTGACACTGCCCCACTGAGAGAGAGACAGAGACAGGGTGCGGAGGTCCCACAGCAGATAGAGGGTACAGAAGAGGGAGAGTAACAACAGGCAGAGGAGAAAAAGACCAAAGAGTGTGAGAACGACACACACAACATACACAAACACACAGGAATATAGATTGAGCAACCGCATGGCTACGGAGGTGAGACAGATCAGTAGAGCTTGTGAGGGGGCAGGTCTAGTTTTCCAGGCCAAGTGAAAAGTAGGTGGATGAAAACGTCTCGAGTCCAGTGTGGAGAAAGAGAGGGGATGTGAGAGAGGAGAGGAGGAGAAGAGGACGAGGAGGAGACTTTACAGGGAGCCTGTAGAGGGTGGAAAGCCAGCAAGAAGTCACTCATTCTTTGCCAGCATTCAACCAGCGGCTACAGTGTGTGGACGCTGCTCATTTAGTCCTCATTCTCTCATTCACTGAGGCATTTGGGGGTTGAAATGTGCTGCTATACAAGGCAATAAGTGGTGGCAACTTAGAGCAGTGAGCGGACAGGTTGTACTGAAGTGCCTCCTGAACAAATAGTTGTCTCATTTGGGCAGTCAGCCAGTGACATTTTGGATAATTACAAGTGCATTTGTTCCTGCATAACATTGATCACAAGATCTACTTTTAGATCTTAACCTGTAATCACTCATTTTTAAGCATCTTCTTGTCATTCGATCCCCACTTAATGGTACAAAGGGAGGAGTAAAATACATGCAGCCAACATATACAGAAAATGAATGTGTGTTCATACTTAAGAGCAGCTGTCACGTCAGATTCCCTCACAAAACTGTTTATAGGTGTAAAATGTCATGTCTACTCTGCAGTAATGATCAAAAAATAAAGCACAGTAGTGCCCTCTGGTGACATGACTACATTTCATTAATATGCATGGTTCTCTCGCTCCAAGAGACTCCAAATATGAGGCACAGAAGACACTGTCACCTGGTTTAAAAGCACAAGAGGGGTGTGCTACACTCGTCCCTCTGAAGGTCATCTTTTATGTTTAATTCTGACCAATTGAGTTGACTTGAGTGTATGTTGATAAGTCATCAATCACAACAGCAGGAATGACACTGCTGGAGCTACGATCAACACCAGAGACACGAGCCTCATTTTTCGAGCTGGCCATGAGGTGAAAGTCTTTACTCTTTATTAAAAGTGGGAACACATAAATAAATGTGGCCATCAATCACCAAGAGTATTTACAGGTATCAAGATGTCAATACTGTTTCTGACTAAACTGAGAGAAAACACGAGGATCAAAAAAAATAGAGTACTTTTATAGAGGTATTAGTACTACAGCCATTTTTCATGATTGTGTCATGACTGTGGCTGACATTAAGTAATTTTAGCACTGAGAGACAATAAATAAAACCCCAAACGTGGAGACCGATAAGTAGATAAATGAGGCCTAGTGTCATTACAGTGATTGAAAGGAAATCTCAAACAGGAAATGATTCCCCAGCTGTCTGCTGGCTTCAGTGACGTATTATTGGTTAGAGTCGGAAGGACGTCCCCATGGTTAAAAAATATTTATACCGTGCTTCTTTTTTAATTGAATGCTGGTATTTTTTTGACCACCAGTCATAAAGCATCCTTTTACAATTACTGCAGAGACGATTTCCTGTGTTTTTTGTTACCACAGGACACTGCTGAAACCTGTGGAGACGGGAACTACTGAAAAACAGCTTTATGGACAATAAATGACAACCTTGAGGGGTCTTTTAAAAAATGAACTGCTCAAGACACAAACATGAGGGACTAAATCTGGTTTCCCGAGATCAGCAGCCATCATCTTCAGGCAAAGTTTTCAGACAGTAATCCATATTTCCACCACGTCCATAAGCACACAGTTGCTTAGTAGCTGAAAATATCTATGCTTATGGACCTCTCAGTGCCTGGAGGGATATAAGCATGCTAGTTTTTTGTTTGTTTTTTTTTGGGACGGACGTGCCTAGTGAGTAAAAAAATTACTTTTATTTATTCATTAAATAAAAGCAAAGGTTAAGTGCTACAGTGTTAGTGCAGTACACAATAGATATTACAACAGGTTGACGGGGGTCCAAGAAAAGCCACAGATGGACGTAAACCACAGGTGAACACTGGCACCACACTGCAGCCTGGGGTAACGGTCAACCCTCCACAACAACAACAAAAACTGGTGGGTCTCAGTTCACACAAGCCAACGGCAAGGAGATACAGTGTACAGAGAAGGTGGGTTAGATTATACACACTTCTTTTGGAGAGGACTGTACGAGGGTTGTCCGTCTCCATGGTTACACCCCATGGGAGAGAGGTGAGAGGTTAGAGGTCAAGAGTTAGTGGGACCAGCAGGGCTGTAGGGAGTAGGGGGGCATCTGAACAAGGGCCTGTGTTCATTAAAAGGTGACAGGATGCAAGGAGTCGCATCAGAAATTAGCCTGGGGGCGTTGTGGGGCTGTGCTGCGTCGCTTCTGCATTAATAGCCGAATGGCCGTCATGGGGATTCTGTAATGTGCGTGTGTGACATTTCCAGCGCTCACATTTCCCCACCAGATTATGAGTAATCATTAGTAACCATTTATGCCCTCCAGTGTGCTAACATTTGGTGGGTTGTTATTATTGTCGTTATTACTATTGTTGGTGTAAAACACATTAAACAACAATAATAAGTCTAGAAATGTTGCGTAAATTTGACATTTATGGAATGGACTTTTTCAAAAAGCCTCTGGCTACTCATAAGAAAAAATTGGAGAGGACTAGAAAAATACTCAAAATTGTGAAACTAGGTGGATTTAATAAGCTGGCATCCACATACAATGGTTCAATTTGACGAGTGGCTAATGGTAGTGACTGCACAGCTATAAACAGGGATAGTGTGAGGGGGGAAGAGGAGGGGAAATCATGGAGGGAAAGAAATTAAAGGAAAGAGGCAAGAGAAGGAAAGGAGGGGAAGAAGGGAAAATGACAGTGCCCCTGCCTCGTTACAGCCCTGCCCAGGGGGAAGTCTCTTACCAGCCTTGGACCAAGACTCCCTTGAGTGTGAGGCGAGGATCTCCATATGGGGCATAGGGAGAAATGTTTAGTACGAACTCCTTGGGCGGATACGAGCTCCACCTCTGCTGCACTGTGCTGCTGTCATTGTTATTCCAAAAGTCTCTGTCTAGATCACTGTGGCCAAAGAGAGAGACAGGTCAGAGCAACACAACTTTGGACAGCCTTGGCACCAACCAACCATTCGTAACAGCTGCTCCTGCTTTTGGACAGGAGAAAGAGGGCGGGTCTTACAGCTGCACCAAATGGGTTTGAGTTTAAAACAAAACAAGCCCAGATTAATGTTTGTTTCTACCTGAGGTCAACAAATCACCATAGTGGTTAGATTTAGAAAATAAATGAGGGGGGGGCATTCACCAAAGCTTTTCATAAAGCAATGTGCTGCAGCAAAGACACAGAGAGATAGGAAGCAAGAAAAGAGGAAGTTATATTGTGATGAATACATACAGTCTGTCATTACATTCTGTTCATCTAGCACGGCAACACTGACGGCACATTTGAGAAAACATGAAGAAGTTTGGGCCTCATCCTCGACGTGAGCAGTGAGAACACACGAACACGAGACACAAGGCAGAGAGATAAATTGCACACAGTCAAAGTAGAGAAGGAAAAGGTGAGCAGAATCACTGATGTCATACAAGTCACACAGCAGTGGTCAGAGCTGTAGCACAGGGACAGAGCCGTGGAAAAAGGCAGCGCACAAAGAGAGGAAGTTTGAAGCTGAAATGATGACAGTGCACACTGATGCTGCTAGAGCCAGTGAGAAAGAAAACGCATAAATTAATAGTCAGGATACATTCATATAGCCCATCATTCAAAAATAACAGCAGGCTATAAAAGAGAAGTCGTGATGAGCAGGTTAATAGAGGCGACTCATTTGTGTGGAATCAAGTGTTGTACTTAGAAACACAGATCTGACATTTCAAGGTACTGATCTATAGTCTTGTTGGATGAAAAACAGAAAGCAACTTCATCATAGTTTGAGCGCTGAAAGAAATGTTTAAACAAGCGCTGGCACTGCACCACCTTCATGACGAGTCACTCAAGTCCCCCCTTGTGTTCACCTAAACCTGAACCAGAGGCGTGGCTGAAGGCCTGCACTTAAGGGAGACCTAGCTTAGGACCCATAAGTTGAGCGCAGAAGCAGACTCATCCCGCCAAAAGCTTCACAGGTAAGATAATGCGGATTTAATCTATACTGATTAAATCACTAACCTTTCATTTAATGTCTGCCCCAACATGCTCCTGTAGACATTGTGCTCTTCGAGATAAAACGGCAGGCCGCAATTTCTGCCTCGTTTGTGTAGCGTACACCGAGGGAATAAAAGCTGAACCAAATGGAGTTCATTATCACCAGATTATTCTACCCAAACCAGTTACCAGGCACTTACTTGATGGCTTTCTTCTCCCCTCGCCCACGTGCTGAGTCTGGAGTGTCTGCTGTTTCCACTCCTGGCTTATTCCTCTTCCCCTTGAGCCAGGCGGAGGGAGGGATGACAGAGAAAGCAGTGGAAACAAAAGGTTAGCTTCGATTTGTCCTTTGAAGCTGTGTTTTTGCTATACTAATTTTAAGTGTAAATGCCTCTCCCATTATCTCAGGAACACGGTGCCATGAGTTCTTTACCTGATGGTCTCCTGATTACACTCATCAAAGTCAAATCAAATCTGCTGTGGAGAGCCATTTCTGACTATGATTATCATTCACAACAACCTGAAATTTACATGGCAATTGCCTCTTTAAGGTAATCCATTGGGTACTGGAGAGAAGCCTCTAGAAAGTCCTGCACCAGCCTCATTTCAAATAGCTGGAGCATGACCTGCTGTAACCATGGAAATAATGGCAATTTAAAGGCGCTAAAAAGTGAAGTCTTCCAGGCGCATTCTAGTGGAAAGGCTCATTACAGTTAAAGGTGTTTCTCGTGTGTCACAATACCGGTAATCTCTATTGACACTTTGCTACAAGGGGGACAGGGAGGGGGTCAGCTCAGCCTAATGCTGCCTTACTCCCTAAATATTATTCATGCTTCTCTCAAACTGATGTTCTGATACACAGGAGTGATGATTCTACATGCCAGAAAGATAAGTGGGAGGAAAACACACTTCGTTGACAACTGGATCTACCTTTATGTCAAGTAAAGGACAATGTCTGGACTTGCTAGTTGCAGCTCAGCATGGATCTTGATACTGAAGATTGCAAGTTGGACTAGTCCAGGGGTAGGCATGTTAGGTCCTAGGGAGCCACAGCCCTGCTTGTTTTCCAACCATCCCTGCACTTACAGCTTCTGACTGGCTGAACACACCTGATCCAGGTAATCAACAGTTCCTGCTCTGGTTAACAGCTGGAGGGTTGGAAAACTAGCTCCCTAGGACCTAACTTGCCTACCCCTGGACTAGGTTATGTAGAAAACAGGCAAAGTCGTTGTTTATGCTGGTTTAATTCAGATGCTCTCACCAGGGTTAGGATCAGTCTTCTATCAACTGACATTTATTAAGAAATTTCTCTGTCTTCTTCTCCCAAATTGTGCCGTGTGTCCGTGTGCATTACAATTTGTCTGTAATTTGTCTTTAATTTATTGTATTGTTTTTCTATCTGTTCTGTCCTAGAGAAGCTACAAAAGACCAAAGCAAATTCCTTGTATGTGTAACATACCTGGCGAATAAAGCTGATTCTGATTCTGATTCTGATCATGGGTTGCGAGTAAATACCCACTGTCAGCTGATAGTTTTACTCATTCAACCTGAGAGCTGTATGTTACTCGGTTTCTTCCTTTAGGGAGGCAGTATGTTCCTTTGTGCCGCCCTAACAAATCAATAACAAGTGACATATTGGCTTCAACTGAACAGTTTCAGGTAACAGGGAAACAACAGCAGTCGTGGCTGGAAGCAGTGACTTTAACACTATTCAGACTCGATTAAAAAAATATGTAGATTCAGGACTTTCATTATTTCTATGTAACTTTTCCCGCCAAACACTGAGCTCTGTGTGGTCAACTGTTTCCACCAATCAGCACAGCAGAGCTAACTGAAATGCTGAACTATGTCCAATCTGATTTGGATAGAGATTCTGGCACCAGGCTAAGCTAACCACCATTATTGGAAATCAGAAAGAACTTTGTAATGGGCAGCTTCTTAAAATCCTAAATGATTTGAGGAAAGCTTCGCATCGTATTACTGTCACCAGATACTGTATAAAACTGTCTATGTATAGTTTGTAGTGAAATACTAAATATTCAGCAGAAAGACACATAATACTGCTTATTATTGTTGCTGTTTGTGCTGTGTTTTTTAAAAATATATATAACCTAAAGAATAATGACTTATTGCTGTGATATATTCGGTTACACTGCTACTGTATATACATATATTTATGCATGTTTATTGCCACTGCAAGGTCTTTTTTTATTCATGAGCCTCTCCTGTCTTTACAAAGCAACCATATCACATCACCTCCAAGGACAGACTAGCATATAGATAGCCTTAAAAACAGCCTTTGCCCTCGCCTTCAAGTAACATAATTCAATTTAATCGAACCTGAAACATTGATACAATTTGATTGATACAAGTCAAGGTTTGATTTGTGTTAGTGTAGGGTTTGGGTGTCAAATTTGGCAGCATCTGTGCAACACAAACCCAGCCTAAATAGTCCACAGATAATCTCTTGTAGATTCCTTGAGATCCAGATAACACGGATCTCATGTCAAACTACAGTTTACACCCTGTGTAATGTGGCTTTGGTGATTGCTGGACGTGGTACGAAGCCAGAGTGGTTTAACATAACATCACACACAAGGAAGCAAAGATGCCCATTTATTACACAATCAACACTAACGGGAAACAGAAAAGTCCACAAATGAATAAACATACTGTAGATAGGACACACAACTAGTTCAACAGCTGCTGACAAAGGGTGTGTGTATAATTTTCACACTGATGAACAGATAAACTGTCTCTTTTTTTTAAACATGACGATACCATATACTAAACATATCACTGCTGATCCTGGCAAATTCTCAGCTGTTATCTTTGGCTTGACGTGAGTGGTTGAATACATGAAATGACCATATGGAACATGCACAATCCCTCATTAAAGCGACATTACATTTACACAACCAAAAATAGACTCCACACAGAAAAAACTGTTTACGTAAGCACACAACAGTAAATACTGTATTGCTTGCAAGACAATATCTGGGGAGGCAAAGCCATCTGAATTTCTGTCAGGCGAGGACAAGCTATCAAAGGAAACTCATGTATCATTCAATGCTATCCTAAAATTTTCAGGAAGGTGGGAAGATACGGAGGATGAGTGAGAGTCAAGCACAGAAAGAGGGGTGAGAGGCAAAAATAGAAATCAAATTTAAAAAAAAACAGGCAGCCAGCAGGAGAGAAAAACAAGGACAGAGCAGGACGGCATGTGCGACAAAGAGATGGGAGGGACAGGTGCGAAAAGTGAACTGAGAGAAACAATGAGTGAAAGGAGGTCCCCAGTGAATTGCATGTGAAAACAAGGAACACTGCAATGGACACTGAGTCTCACAATCGTTTTTATCACGCACACAAACACTCACAGTAGCACACAAAGATCCACACATTGTCAAAATCATCTCCTCCACACCTTTCCTCCAGCTCATTCACAAGAGTGGGTAACAAACACTCCACTTCTTTCTTAAGGGGACGAGTGGAGGCTGCGAAAATTCATTGTTCACCAGTCATTTGGACAAGAGACGACACACAATGAAGTGAGCAATTTCCCCCCTTTCCACTACTCAAATGCCCATGAAAATGCTGGAATCTAAGTCTCTTAAACCAGCCATCTTTTTGTTACACAACAAAGGGTTTTACACAATTACAGTATTCAGAGCAGTCTGCCTCTGAGCCCCAGGTTAAAAACAGCTCCAACTGATATTATGAACTAATTATGAGACATAAAATTGCAGAAATGCTCATGTCAAAAAATACAACTTTAACTAACTAACTATCTAACCTGAGCAGAGCATGTTAGAAAATAAATGATTATGTTTAACAGAGCTGATGTGCAGGTGTGGCATCCTCAAAAAAACTGAAATTAAGTTTGTTTTAATCTTCAGTTTGAACATTTACATTATTATTATAAATAATGTTTTTCATTTTTTAAGTGAGACCATCATTGTTTTCTATGTTTTTAATTTGGTTACCTAGGAAACCAAATCATCACCTAGACCGTACATCTGAGCCTAAACTGGCTGTTTTTGTCTTTTACTCAAGTCTCGACAAATGTTTTGTAGTTTAATTTACAGGATTAATTTTTCTAGAGGCCAGACTAAATGTTTTTTCATCATGCAGGATATAAAGCATAACAACTATATATTCTATAGTTTGTTAGACCCTCAAGGTTAAGGCTTCAAACAGTAATTGTTGTCCTGAGGGGAAAGAGTTAATATATGCTGAGATTTCAGCATTTTAGAAAAGATATAAACAACGAGTGATTAATAGCTTCTGCACATGCATGTGTTGATCTGCAGATCTGTCAGGTGTGACAATAAATGTATACCAATAAAAAGGCAATCAGGCCACAGCTCCATGCGTAGAGGACCAAGGTTGTTTTTGCCAGTATAGACGAGTGAGAAAGGACTCGTTCTCAACTGCAAAGGCTGATGCTGAGGATTTTTTTCCTGGAAGAACCCAGACATGAGAGTGTACCTACCGCTCTCTCTGTCTCAGCTGGCAGTGCACTGCCTTCCAACACCCAGCTGTGTTTGTTTGCAGTGAATTAGCAGGCAGCAAGAGTCTACATGCTCACTCAATATTACCCACATCACACCATAATTAGAGAGGAGTGCACTATTAAAATGGTCGTTTGTTGGTAAATCATCAAGTGATCATTTGTTTTAAGCATCTGTCAAAATATTTTTTTCATACCTGCATAACCTTCTGTAATATTCCATGACATCCAGATGCATGCAACGGCGCTGTCAATGCTAAGTCACTTAAATGTGTGTGTTTAATTGACATCATGTGATAAATGTTACTATACTTAATCATTGCAACAGTTCTTTGATAATTAGATACTTATTGACTCTCCCATCATCTATCTCATCTGATTTGTATAATTACTATCATCCCCTTAAAGGCTGTGAGCGCCTAAACCCAGTTAATGCCACCAAAACACTAAAGGTTGTTGATACAAGCCCAACAGGGATCGAATCAGCCTGTGAATCTGGTCAGGTCCAATCTCAGCTCCACTCACAACTATGTTACGGATCAAACAGCACAGGGCTCACAGGAGCAGGCAGAGGCTTTCTGAATGCCAAACAGCAAAAGCTGCTCAAACAGATGTTAGCTGCACCACCTCTGATATGAGAAAATCCCACCCAACACCTACGACACAAGCCCCTGCTGACAGTCATCAGCGCCACAGCATAGGCACTTAACAACTATTGACTGTATTAGATTTTTGTTTGTTGTAGTTATTACCAGCTTTGACTCTAATTACAAAGTGCTTTCAGACATTAAAAGTATGGAGGCAGACAGAAATCAACCAAATGTAATGAATACAGAAGAATACTGCTGAGTAAAAATTTGAAGTTGCATATAAATATTACATTGGCTTAGCGCACATTTTAAAAATTTCATGCTGATGCATCTATAAACAGCAATAAGCAAACAGACTTAGCAAGCAGCAGAAGGAGACGATAGCATTCAATGCACAGTACTTCCAGGGGGTTTAGATAACAGAAAGTCAAGCAGGAGGGAGGCTTCAGGATGACTGCACATGAGGACTTTTAAAATAAAACCCTTCACACTGGTTGCCAGAGCTAAAACACCGAAAGCAACACTCACCCAAAATGTCTTGTCTATTAACCTATGAATCATAACCAAAACTGGCATGGGCCCAGTCGCAACTGACACGTGAAGCTGTAGGCAAACATTTGTTCTTATGAAAACTGACACTGTCAAAGAGTACGGTCAGAAATATCAAAAATGAAAGTTTTGGACATGGACTCGCCTGTGGCAACTCTATGTAAAATGAACAATAACTATTGAGCATTTTCTACCTAATGAGGAATTACTGTGTATAGAAAATTAACCTGTAAGAATTCAGAGATTCAAAGATGCAATTTGCATAATAAGAGGTCTCAGTAGAAAGTAACTATGTTAACGGAAATTATACCGTATACACATAGTAATCATATAATCAGAGAACATAGAGCTACCATGGCAAACAACAGCGATAAAGACATCAAGAGAAGAGAGGGAGTGGAAACTGTTCACGACAGATTGTGTAGCTGCAGAGCCTTCATGGTCACATGTACACACACATACTGTACCTTAAAGATCATTATACTAATGTGAGAAAAAAAACTGTAACAGGATTAGTAGAACACACACAGATTATCATTACAGAAATGCCATTTATCTCAGTCTCTCCTTATTATTTTGTACATTAAACAGCTGTGTTTAATGCGTTTTCACACCAGTGCGCAGCTGACAGGTTTCCCAAAGTAAGTGGTCCGAGACTACAAAAGCCTTAATTAACATCTTAATGCCGCTCCACAGTACACCCCACCACCACAGACAAATATGCAAACACACACACCCCAAGCAAGGGCTCAGGATAAGATGCGCTGATATGAAACAACCAACCAGCAAGCAAACAGTGTTTCCACTGACACAGAAGGACGTCATCTTCTGTGTGAGGATGTGGTTGATGGTGGACTTCAGTGGCATAAGGCCAGTACATCAGCACAGCGCGCCGGCCCGCTGCTGCTCTGTGGCTGCTGCAAAGCACTGTCACAAGATGGAGATAAGATCCATTTACAGCAGTGCTCCAGAGTGGACCTCTGGGACTTTCCAAGGTGCTGGCAGCAGAACAACCTCCAGCCACAGCTGGAAACTCGGAGTCATTCACTGCTCCATTTACTTTAAAGTGGAATATCAAATATAACAAGATGTTCCAGTGTTGCAAACAATAGAAAGTGTAGAACCACTTTCTCATCTCAGCACAGACCATTTCCCTCCTGGTTCTTACAAGTCCTAATGGCATCAACGAGTAATTGAGGTACCGCCATGTTGCTGGTGATTCCGACAATGCAATGTCATTATGTAGCCAGGTGTGTGGTGTGCAGAGCACGCAGCAATGCCAAATTTCACCATCTGTGGACCAATAAGTTTCCCAGCAGTGTGACAGTGAGCTGAAACAAGTAAGAGTTCAAGCCAACATTAAATCTCAAATAGGTAACCTGTGTTCCTGGGTTATACAAGCACAGGGTGAATCAGATATTAATTAACTTTAAAGGCATGCAAATCTAAAAAAATCAGTCAAGTTAAGTGGCACTCAGCCGTGCAGCTCTGTCTGCCTAATGAGCAGTTGCCTCCCTTTAATCAATCACATTTCATACCACATTATCACAATGACATGCCCTCTATCAGAGGTCAGTTGCTTGATCTGTGTTCTGTTTCTTTCTTAACGAGTGGACTGGTACTGATGCTGTATCAGCACAGTTTTCTAATGTTGTACAGCAGCTGCAAATGTATGAGAGATTAATTAGTTTGAGTCTGGACTGCTGTAGTCATTGAGCAGCTACAGTAATATAGAACATACCAGGTACCTAAACACAATAGTAAAATACAATTATAAATAAAATACATTTCAAGACTGTACTTGTTTCTCTTTGTTTATAGAATTTCTGTAATTGGCTGTTTTCCCTTTGTGCCAGCTGTGTTGCATTAAGGTCTCAGGGTCACCACACCAGGTGTTTATGGATTACCTCCATACGTGTGTAGAGAAGGGGTAGTGCTGATGCTGTATTGCTACTTCTATTGACGAAAACTCCCACAGTTGCTGAGTTGTCTTCATTAATAACATATTGTAACAGCAAATTCTCAGCTGAGCAACACTGCACAAAATATTTGCACCTACTTTCATAATATTTGCACACATTGTGCTTTCTCCAATGCTCTATAGTGTTTTTCTAGTAAAATCACAACAGACAATGTTGATTAAGGTTCTCTGATTATTAAAGCATGTTAAGATAGCAACAAATGTGACTGGAAGCTACAGTATATCGTTAGTGGAGCTTGTGTGTGTGTGTGTGTGTGTGTGCGTGTAAACTCACCAGCTTGCGTTGACACCATCCACAGACGCCACAAAGCGCCACCAGCCAAACAGCACACACTGTCACTGCTAGGGAGACCAGGAACACACTGAGGGACACTGAGCCTGTGTACACAAAGAGAGGCACAAAGCGGGGAAAATGAGCATTTGCTTTTTTTGCATCCAGGGATATATTTTCTTCATTTGGGGTAAAATGAAAACACTGGATTTTTAATACGGAAACGATTTTATGCCACAGTTAATCAAAGCTGCACCGTCTCCCATCATGTTTAATTGAATATCCAGACAGAACTGCCATTTTTACATTCTGTCATAAATAGCTGAGAAATACAATCTCATCACTACCACATTTATACGGGAGCATTTCAATACCTTTCCAATAAGGGCTGCAGCCAGGCATCACTCAGTTGCACACACATCACTGTCATGGTGTCACAGCTTGTTAACTGACAGGCTGAAAGTGATGGAAGGGAGTGGGGGAGGGAGAGAAGAGGGGGTTCTGGGCTGACAATACAAGAGAGCTCATGATTAATGGGTATCAGTAGATGCCCAGTGAGAGAGGTGGCTCCGAAATGGAGTCATAAAAAAACATCATCTATTGCTACTCGCATGTGTCTCTGTTCGTGTGTGTAAGAGGATTCTGAGAGGATTCACACACACACACACACACCTGTGTGCCTGCATATGTTTACATGCTGTTATGATACTGACAATAAGTGCATCTACCCTGTGAGCACTCGTTACAGTTAGTACGTTCTCCAAATGTAAACAACTCGATGGCCTTCACTTTAGAGGACAAGCACCTAAAGCCTCATTGAGCTTTGGTATTTGCACCGTGGGGGAGATGATAATGTATTCAAATTCGTGATTTCCTCCTAACAATTCTGATTCCTAAACATACAGTGATAAATGGGTGTCAGAATGCATTTTCACACCAGTGAGTGACTACCACTGACTAACACCCATGCTTTCCTTTCAGTAACTGGGTTTGTCTTCCTCCCAGTAGCTGTCTGCTTCCCTTCCTTTCCTTGTCACAGCTGGCTTTTTGTCTAACTCTTCCATCATATCTTTGCTTTCTTCTCCTCCTCACTGTGTCCCCTGGGAACAAGTGAGCTCAAAAAGGAGGAACAATGACAGATAAATGTGCTTAATGTGGAAAATCTGAATGGGATCTGCCAAGACCTTTCCCTCCTGCTTCAACTGCTGTTTTGAGGTCAATGTGACACCTGAGGCCACTTGCACTCTGAAAAGAGACAGCACATTCAGAACAGCTGACCAGAGACTTATCGCTAGGTAGATGATTAGACTTCTAATGGTAGACAATTTGTCAAAATCCAATGAGCGCACAGTGTGACTGCACCACTGACAGAACACTTTTTTTTTTGCATTTGCAAAGAAAATGGCAGATGCTAAACGGAAAGCCTTGGGTGTGGATGCAGAGACATAGCTAAACAGACTGTTTAAATGCTGCAGGCAGATCTGGGCGTAAATGAATTTTGCAGCATGCTGTGAGTGTTCAGTAAAACCAAGATTAATGATCTTGTTGATTTTTCTCCAACTTACAATTTTTATGTTCATTGATTTCAGTCATAACAATCACACATATTTATAATAGTCATTCGCCCCACATTGTGTAACCAGCTGCTGCTTTTAAGCTGCCCGTGCTGGGTTCATGGTATCTCTGTCAGACCCTCAACAGAAGCCAAAATCCCATCCCAACTTATGCCGTTTTTATTACCTGGCTGTTGACATTTTCTCATATTTGCTTAAATAACACTGTTTGCACATAATTCACATTGAATAAAACAATTCTATTATGTGTCACTGGCAGTATAAAAACTGTTGAAACAAGCAAAGGGTCTGTTCAAAAATACCCCTCCACGGCATAGCTAGCAATAAATATATACTTTCATTTATTTAGTTACACAAAGTGGAGCCAGATAACTTTTATTAGAATAGCCTTTTAGCTCATCAAGATGGTATTACATGAGCCACACTGCAGTCGAGGTGAGTTGTTTGCATAGAATCAGAAACACAAGTCACGTTACGATAAAATCCTAACGTCATTACCCCGTCCTATGCAAGTGCTCCCACCAACTTGCAGTAGTCACTTGTGGTAGGCACCAACAGGAATTGGATTCTCTGTGGTTGATCTTGATCTTCCCATGCAGGTGCCCATGCAATTGCAAACTAACAGATAGGAATCCTAAATATCTAAAAATCCTTCACTACATAGGCTTATCTCCTAACAACAGCCCCAGACTAGAAAAGGCTAAATCAGACTTGGCTGATCTTACAGTTAAAACTATAATATATAACTTTTTCCAAACATTTTTTTAGTAGAAATATGTTCCAAAGCAAAGAGACAGTCATACTTAAATGTTCTGAGTAAGATTTAACCAACCTCCGAACCAATCAACCAATCGGGTGTGCTGGAGCAGAGCAGAGCGGGGCAGAGAGGGGCATGGCTGAGCGGACTGGACTGAGTTTGAGTCTCGTGCACACTTTACAAGCTTTAAGCCATATAATTAGAGCAATAGTCATAAGTGCCCCTCATCATTTATGTATAGTCAAAGAGCATGTTAAAGCTAACAATGCATATTCATTCTCTTCTGAGCATGACAGGAGAGTGAAACACACCCTGCTCCTGAATGATGAATATCTCTATTCGTAGATATTCAGAAATAGACACTAGGTATATACTCTAGTAGTGTTTATATATAGACAGAGGTCAATAAAGTTGAGTGCATTAGATACTAAGCCATCAGTGAGGTTAGCAATGGATTTTAAATAAAGCGCCCTGATCTCCAGCTAAGCACATTTATCCTACAGTAAATGGCTCAGTGATAGATGTTCTGATTTCTGAAAGGGTTGGAGAGTCGTGAGCTGATGTGGGATCCCATGTCCTGTTTTCCCTGAAGGTCATGAGGGTGGTGGTGGTGTGTGGGGGGGGTATGGTTTATGATCTGTGTCAGTCATGAACCCTAAGAGAGTAAAAAGCCTCCAAATAAAGTGCAGCATCCAACGAGGGCATGTTACTGCACTCAGTAATGGACAGCTGGATTCTGCTTCCACCTTCATGAAATACAACTTCCTATTTAGAAGCAAAGCTGTGAGTCGTGAGGAATAAAGGAACGGAAATACTGTTTTGAGGTATTAAGGAGATATGCAAATCTTCACCGCTTCGGCTGCGGAGAAAAAGAGGCGTCATTAGAGTAGAAGAAGCTAGCACTACATTCAACTATCACAGCACTCAGGAAATTCAATTTATCTTTCCCCTTGAATGCACGGATTACTAAATTGAAAGTACAAATGAAGTTATCTGTGCGTACGCATTACTTAACTCATGCTCTCGATTTATTGCCTTTGTTTTTTGGTGTCAGACATTTCAAACGTCGGTCTATCCCTCCCTCGCCCAATATTTCATACCGAAATGCGAGTATTGGACTAAACTAAGTATACAGTGTCGTCAATCACACAGAGTTGTAGTTAAAACCTGAAAACTGTCTTTCAATAATCAGAACCATGTCCAGTCTTGTTGGGGATGTTTAATTCAGAGAGATGCGTGCTTACGGTAATAAGGCCGGTAAATTGTTTGAAGTTTGGTGCTCACTCATGAGCAGAAACAGACAGCTGTTTGCAGATGTGGGCACAACACCCCTACAATCTCTCAGGCTTATATTCCTGAGGTTTGTTAGCTCACTCTGGATTCACAAATATTAAAATAAATATGCATGAGTACAGATTTCATTGTACTTTTGTACAACATGAACTGAAGATCCATCATAAACCAATCACTGAATGTCACATAGGCAACATGTAATTGCTGGAGACATGAAGCTAAGGGTCAATACATCCTGACCACCCTGTCACCTTGACAGTAGCTTAGTAGGCCTAATAACGTTTATGGACCAACTTTATGATATAAAGACCATTATGCCTAATGGTCAGATGTTGTTCTAGGTCTAGAAGAGGCAGTCGACCTATACTAAAAGTGCTTTGAGGGCTGGAGGGCGAGACGGTCAGGATGTAAATGCCATGTACATTGGCTGCATGGTCATGATGGATCTTCATCACATTATTAAAGTGAAGGATTAAAAAATTCTCTATGAAACTGGAATAGGAGAACACTTCACACAACATAAGAACAACTAATTTAACATTTCTGAATCCATATTATATTCTAACTGGATCACATCTTAAATGGCACCACTGAGTAAAACTGACAAGTGAGCCGAACAAGCTGCTAAGCCCTTTGATCAGAAGCCGTCAGAAGTCAGAGCACTCTTGAACTTGAAAGTCGCTTGTTTGTTTCGGATTTCAGTGGCTATTTCTTTTATATGCACATAAAAGAGAAGATAAATGACACTACGAACTGGGGTGAGTGGGCACAATGATGGTGTAAATGAGCCTGCCATAAACTCAACGACGAGCACAACAAAGAGCAAGTCGCACAGGAGGTTAAATATGGACATTTAACAAGAGAGGCAAAGCTGTGCACTAAGAGAAGTATGGTCTGCTCCTAATGCAAAGCTGCGCTGTGTACGACAAACACTACACAAAGAGGTAATGTACATGTAGGCGATCTGGCCCACATGCAGTGAGCTAAGCCAAGCAGAAAGGGACCAGTCCTCAGGGGCAAAAGAAATGGCTAATTGGACAGGCGGAACTGGAGCAGTGTCCAGTCAGCAAAGCTGCCACACCTCATCTTTATCTTCTGACTGAGGTGGAGAGGCCAGTCCCTCAAAAGTCCCTCTGGGTCCCCCCACCGTGTACGGGTCCTGAGTTCTGGCCTCTTTATAGTCACTGAGCTGCTGTTAGGGTAATCTTCAGACAAGTCTGTCACTCAGGCAGAATCTCTTCGAAACATCAATATGTCATTTCCAGTCACATTGTGAAACCGAGAACCACGAGTCACACCTGGAAACCTCATGGCTCGGTCTTACAGTTACTTCTCAAGAAAGAAGACTACTTTAAATGTTCCTCCACAAACTAATTTGAGTGGGAGAAGCATAAAATTGATTTAAGAGGGGAGATACAATGAATAATTGCTATGCTTTCAGGAAAATAATGTCATTGTCAAAACAATGATAAAGTGACATTTCACGTCGTGAGCTCAGAGGAGGTTGTTATCAATTCTGTGGTTGCTCAAAGGATGACCTGTTGTTTTGGCTTGTTTTTGCCTTTTACTGTTGTTGCTAAGTCAGTCAGTCTGGCAAGCCTCAATAAGCATTTCTTAGAGACAGAGACGTCGTTTAGGGTCTGATGGGCAGCAGATGACTGACAGTTCTCTGCTGCAGACATCACTGCAAACTCCTCCTACAGCTTTCTTAGCTAATGTACCACTTGGTGAGATTATATGCTGCCAAATACAGTATATACATTCCAAATACACACACACACATGAACTTTAATGGCTTCAATTCTTCTGAGAGGGCTGTGCACAAGGTTTATGCGAATATTCAACAATTCTTCCAGGAGAATATTTAGGAGGTGACGCAATAATGAGAGGTGTGTGCTTCCTCTAGTTTATCCCAAAGTTCTGTTAGGGTTGAGGTCATGGCCGTGTGCAGGCCAGTCCAGTACCTCCACACCAGACTCACTCATCTGTGTCCTTCAGGACCTTGCTTTGTGCCCTGGATCAACATTTATTTAAAAGGGTGTTCCAATACTTTTGTCAATATATGTTTGTAGAAAGTTATTTTTGAATGTGTACAGAATTTGTGTACAGAATAATTACTAATACACAGTTTAATTTTAAAGCAAGTTATATGATTTTCTTTTTTCTTCTGGTTTGCACATTGGTCCAGGATCTACAGTGTGTTGTTGGCATACACTAAACAATCTTAAACTGATGAATTTTTCCTATTTTCCAGACCAATTTGACATCATTAAAGCAGAGTAACATCCACTAGTGATTTCATAATTGTTTGAGATAAATAGGTCAACACAATCAGACTTTGGCTGAAAGACCATTTAGCAGAGTTTTTCAGACATGGCTTATTTGACTCATTATCATTACTCTACAGAGAAACAGAAAAAAACAATGCAAGACACTACATTTGTGTTTCCGGTCAGTAAGTTTGCATTTGTTGTTGAGAGGAATCAATTCTTAAATGTCAGCACCTGTCACTACCACTTTATGTCATATCACCACATAGATCATATAAAACATAGAATAAAGAGAGAATGTGAGATAATTGTGAGAAACCTCATGTTCACTGTGATGGATTACCCACCTCAAACAAGTAGTAAGTATTATAAACAAACACTTCTCTCTAAGTTGTGGGGAACATCCACTGCTTAATGTCATGCCATTGTATGCTTTGGGATAATCATGGTGCTAATGTAGAGCTGCTGCATTGTTTGCAATAAATGGGGGAAACACAGACAAAACTCTGATATGGCCCATTTAGATATCACACTGCACGATGGACATTAGAGCCCTATGTGCTGGAAATCACAGCGCAACCAATGAAATGTTGACAGGTAGAGAGCACCTGTGGTGAGAGTGAGTGTCTCTTACATCCCTGTAGGCTACTGGGAGCTTTGCCGGCTTTCTGTCCCTATATGATTCCTGTGGCTCAGCTGCAACACTGCTGTGCTGTCACAGAGGCTGTTTCACAGCAGGAGTAAGAGGCCTGCCACCCACGTCCTGTCTGCTCTCACATGAGGGATAAGATCCATCAGCCCAGTGACAAGCCAGGATGGAGTTGGACCAGTAAGACGTCATGTGACACGCGCCTGGTGTCACCTATAATCATCTTATTAGCACCTCTGACACTGAACGGATGATTCTCCCGTAAAGAGAGAACAAAATCTATTTCATGATTTAATTATCTTACACTATATGAAGGTAACTGAAGTACAACAGATCAAACCAATGCGTCTTATACTACATTTCATTTTATGCACTATGTTTATGAATCCTCAGTATTGTTTGGTTTTATGTAATTGTTCAAGTGTCAATAAACACAATGAGATTTAGAAAGAAGAGTTTTAGAAATGTTCTGTTTCATATCTGCTTTACGCTATGATGAATATTGGTAAATTTGCAGCCTGCTCACAGTAAAATTATCAATGAATAGTTCTGTTTATTATATAGCCCTACTTACTTAGAGCTGTAAAGCACTGTCAAAATGACATGCTGTAATTAAACTAATGCCTAAGTGAGTACTGAATATTAATTTTCTTTTCAGCATATAATAGAGGCAAACACAGAACCAACTGTGTTTGAATTTCTACGACTTCTATGCTTTGTTATTATCCTGTTCTTAGAGCAGAGTCCTATCGGGAACAGATAATGGCTTGTTGAGGACTGCGTGATATTAATATATTTTATACATTTCTAAAATGGATCCAGATTTCTGGATACCAGCAGGATTTTGAACTATCCAGTCATCCTTTATGGTTACTGGTTATCACGTGAGGGTGTTATAGCCTCTCCCAGCTGTTATGACTTCAGTGACAGGTAAATTAATATTATCGAGTATTACTCTAAATGAATGACCGATAAAGATACTTTTTCAGATATATCTATTTCTCCTGATGTCTTTGATAAGGATGTGATACAGTATGTGTGATCTTAATCTGGCTCATAATCTATCAGTGTCTCTGCCATAATTTTCTCCTGCAGCTCAGCCTCGGAGAGACTGAATTAACTGCTCAGATTGAAATGGATGACTTTCATATGTAAGCCGCAACACATTTACCAGGAACATTCTTTTCTGCCTTTTAACAGGTCGACTTGTCTTCCATTTTGTAAGTGCCCCTGTCTCACATCAGACACACATTAATAATAGATTACAGTCATACTGTATAGTCACAGATGATACAAAAACAACTCATCTGCTTGTATTATTCTAGCTCTACACATTTACAGGTGCAATTTACTATAGTGGGAAATGACATATATAGGTAACCTTGAACGTGCCAGATTTGACAGGAGTGAATGAAATATCATCTTTGATACATTTTCCCATGCAGGGGCTTCACGTTCATTGTGGCAGAGTAATCCTCACACCTTTCTCCTCTCCTCTAAACACTCTTCTCACTTTTATCCCCTTAGTGTCACACTGGGACAAATGACTGTAGTATAGTTCAGAAACTTCCAAGATGAATGTATTTCTCCGGTTTAGTGGCCCCAGAGCTTCAGAGCGTTACAGATGCTCTGCAGTTATAAACAGCCTATAACTCCCCAGTCCAGTTGGTGGCTGTTTATACTCTGCAGGTAAACTAGTGTCCATCCTGTGAGCCGTAAAATTAAGTCAACCACGACTAACATTACTCCAGGTTCATGGGGCGCTAAATTAGCTATATATAGTCTACTTCACCTGTTTTAAGCAGGGTTTGGGCTCACATAAAACAGCAGTTTTTCCATCTTCTTTTCAGTATGTTCATTACTCCTCTGAGTGAGTGGTTGCACCATCCACGGGTTTATTTTTATATGATAAATGTGAAGTTGACAAAAATAAAAGTGCAAAAATTACAACTTGGAATTTATAGTAACTTTTAGAACAGTGGTTACTTTATTCCACACATGAATTCAGGCTCCTTATCAGCTGTCTGTACGTTAGGATAATCATGCATTGGTTCAAAACTGTTCCTCCAGTTTTCTCTTGTATCATTAAAACAGAAAATACCTAAATGTCATCTCAAACATGGATTTAATAGCTACAGACTAAAGTTGAAACTATTAGATCCCAGACAAAAAGCAGCTCAGTGACAGTAGAAATGAGGAAGTACTATTACAAGAAGGATATGTAAAAAGATCATTCGCTCATTCCTGAGATTGTTATTCTCTCTGTGGCCACAAGCTTCCATTGTCAGTATGTTTTGACTTTTCCAATGAATTTGAAAAATGCAGCACTCTATCTGGTAAGAATGCTTTACTGTAAACTGCTCCCATATTTAAGAAAAGACAAGGCCACTAATGTTAGAGTAATGACACAATATCAATGACCTTGCCCAGTTTCTATCAGCTTTGGCCCAAGAAAGATTGGCTTAACCATTAGATTGAAACAGATGACTTTCATTTGTAAGACACACAAGTCACACAAGAAAGACTCAACACGTTAAAAAGGGACACTTTCCTCTGCCACAACCTGTTTCATCAACTCGGTTTCCACTATGTGTGCACAGTGTAGGGTTAGCAGCTTTTTTTCTGTTTTTGACTTCTGTTAAACATATTGTTCAACTTTTAGCTTCACAACAGAAAAGGATGAAGACTGTCTAAGAGTTTGATAAATGCAGTGCTCCATCAGATAACACTGGCAGATAATAGTGTTTTACTGCTGACTTCCACAAATCCAATAATAGACACAGCTACTAAAGTTAAAACTTCGATAGTGTCCCAGTCTTCAGGCTTCAATGCACAAATCCTATACTGTGCATGCAGTAGTCACCTGTAATATCACAAGATATTATAAACTTGGCCTTGGAAACAACAGTTGGGTAATACTAATTTGTCAGACATTTGAACACTTACAACTTAAATCCAGTTGATTTTTGACAGGTCACTTAACTTACAGTTGCATTTTTTTTTCATTTTATCATCTAGTAGTCGATATCTGGTCTTCAGCAGTCATCTTAATTGAGGTCTGTAATGTTATGAATCTGTGTGTTGCGCCAAACGCTTGGCTCTCCCGGCTTGCTACACCCACTCAGTGTTCACTTTCTATAACCTTCTTCTGCACGCCTCACTGTATCTTCTAATTTATTGCCGTATCCCATTTACCATCTGTGTTGAAAGTTGCATTTTAGCTACTGCCTTTCTAAAAATGGGTGCACGCACATGTTAATGCTCAAATATACAAGCGCACACACCGAAACACACATATTTTTCCACTTGACACAGCTTAATCACGGTGACATGAGTGGGAACACATGCGCTTTAGGGATGTGAAGAAAGCAAGAAAGTGGAGACAGAAAAGTGCAGGAAAAAAAACAGAGTGGGAGTAAGGGAAGAGGGACTCAACTGTAAAGCTATTGAGGAGCAATTTGTGAAGCCTGTACATATGCATACAGACCTACAGTCCCCATCTGCCCACAACACGAGCTTGCTGCTGGTGACATCAACCAAGACAAAGAGGTCTCGGATGATCCAGATGTATTATGTGGGTGGCATTATGAAATCTAATCCAACTCAAAGTCAATTGTATTTGCCTAAGGATACAGGGCAGAGTTGCATGCATTCATGGTGTGTGTGTGTGTCTGTGTGAATACATGCTTTTATATCTATTTCCAATTTACAGCACACCTCTTCACATAAAAATATTAGCCTAAATATTCACACTCCGTCAAAAATGGGAAAACAATTATAAAGGGTGTAATTAAAGTATTGGCAGGACAAGTGCAACTTTAATTGAATGACAGATAAATGACAGTCAAATGACAGTGAAGCAGCCCAGACCCACTATCTCTATTATGGGTTATATAAAATTCCATCAACCACAACGCAACTACACAATGAGCTTAGTTTAAGAAGTTTACTTATTTATTTATTATTACAATCAATCATATTTACAATCAAAACAGACACACATGTTACACATGCAAGGTTGACGTGAAAATGCCAGACAGACTCCATTTGTCATTAAATGAATTATTTTGGATTCATGACTAGCTGGAGGTCTCTACCTTTGCCATCTTCATTCAATTAAAGACTGCCTGTAAAAAGAACTTTATTACCTGTCTGGACAGACAGGGCAGTAAAAACCCAGGACACTGCCAACTCTAGCCTCCAGCTACAGGTTGGATTATTGACTCAGCCACAACCCAGCCAAAGTCATCTCCCTTCAGACTCCATAAAAAAGGCACTAAAGACCTTATGTGACCTTTAAGTTTCTGTATTTGTATGTCTGCCTGTGTGCAGTATGTCTTTGTCTTTCTGCAGCTGACTCCCACTTTCCCTGGAGGTAAAACGGTACTCTTGTGTACGGCGGTGACTGATCACTGCGTCTCACCTTTGACCACAGCCTTCTTACAACTGGTGTAAGTGTACGGCAGCAACCAAAGGTTACTTGCAAGAAATAATAGCTCTCATTTTGTCTTTGTATGTGCAACAGGCAGCTAAACTGTTCATTTACACTGTCACAGGAGAGCAGGGGGAGAATTGAGTAACTCCGCTATAGGCTGCATTATATTTGTTCAGTGACTGCTGCTCTCATCTGATGGAACAAAGAATCCCATCTCTCCGGTGAGCACCTTTCTCCCCAGGTGACCTTTCTCATCGGTGGCTGTGCATTAAGAGTAAATCTGAAGTTATCCTGTCCACTTCAGTGCTGTGGACTGAGCAAAGGCCCCAGGGACAACGCTGTATTGGCTTCATGTCAGGAGGAGATTTAACTATCGCTCTGCTTTTAGACCCCAGCTGGACGCACACCACAGAAAATAACACTGATTAGCATCAGCTAATGTCAATGGAAGGACAAATTAAAGTAATGAAATGCATCCTACAACATCTACTGTAGGTTTCAATGGACTCAAATTCCTCCCAAATTAAATCCATTTAATAATTTGCCGCATGTTCGCTAAAATGAAGTTCTACTTTTTTAGAGACAGCTCTATATAAAACATAATTTGCACAGGATCATCTTGGATGGGCCTTCAGCACTGCTGTCTGTTGCTTGGCTGCCCATTGATGTGTTTGCTTGTACAACTGTCAACAATTCACAGCTGGGTAGTACCCAGCAGACTGAGACTTATTGACGATGCAGTGCAGCTGCTTGATCACAGAAGGATACACTCAAGGGCTCATGGGAATCATAGTTTTCCACAACTACCGGTCCTCACGGTCCTCACTTCTGCTGGGAGCAGCCTGTAATTTTCTTTCTCAATCACACAGCACCTGAGGACATTTAGCTTTGCTCAATACTGTAATAGCTCGTCTTAATTCTTACTCACAAGCATATTAATAGTAACTGTTGTGGAGATATGAGCTTGAAGCTCACTTGAAGAGGCTGTTGCTGCAGTCAATATCACCTCGGAGTTCGGGAGTGGTCATATTACCTGCAGTATTGTGCAGGATGTCACTGTGTGTCACGTCAACGAATACGGTGAAGTTTTCCATCTGGCTGGCAGGGCAGTGCCGAGTAAATGGCAGGCTTGGCTGCTGCCACTAAGCAGACTGGCACACACACATGAACACACGCACAGAGCTCTCACACCTACTTGACATTATCACACTAACACCAAGACAAGGATGTCATTTGGCTAACTACTGCAGGCGTAGCTGAGGGGGGAAATAATAGTGGGAGCATGAATTCAGGCTGAAGAGGAATTATGAGAGAGAAGGAGAAGTGATTTAAGTTATTACTGAAAATCAACCTTTAGTGTCTCTTTGACAGGGTAATAATGAGAAACACTGTATTTCTACTACAAATAGTATGATTAAATGTGTGAAGTGGCAGCGTGTTGTTGCTTTCTCAATTGCCTCTGTGTCCACTTGAGACCTCAGAGTACTCTGTTCACTGGGCGACACCTGATCTGGGCAAAATGTCACAAAGAACCTAAGTATTATTTATTGGGAAGACAAACAAAGAGGCAAAACTATTCTGCTCCGTGGTTGATTTATTAACTCTCTTCAAGAGAGCTATAACTCTTGTTAAGTGTAATGGGCCAGAAGGAGTAGGTGAGGAGTAACGGATGTTTCTGAAGCTGCCGCTCTGCTCTGTGTCTCTGTGGGGTCTGTTAGATTACTAAAAGGACAAACAGGGTGGTTGTGTGATTTGTATGCAACCTGACCTTTAAGCCAATTGAAAGGCTCTTGAGAACACAAGCTATTCGGGAACTGTCTCCAAACAGCGGTTCTTGGTAAGTGTCAATATCAGTGGCTCATTAGGATTTGGTTACTGTATTTTGAATGAGATATTTTCAGATGTTTCTTCATAAGAAATCACTAAAATTGTTTAATTCATTTGATTTTGGAGGACGTTTTAGCTATGTTGCTAAAGCATGTCAGACTGTGTACATTTCAAGAAATCTACTGAATCATCATGCATTGTCACTAAGGGCTTGTAAGCATACTGATGTTGCTCATAGCACTGCTGTTCCTGTTCACTCACGAATATGCTAATGTGATTGTTGCCGCTATAATGTTTTAATATATTTATTATGTTTAGCATAATATAACAGGATGCAATTAAGTCAGAAAAGTCAAATAAATCACCCCTATCTCAGCATCAGTGGTTACTCGCAGTATAATAGAATGGTTTTACACAAATCTATGCCTTGTCAATTATCTAATTAAAAAGATATAAAGCAGCCAGCTCTATAGCATTTCAAAATGCAAATTGATGCAGAAATGAAATGTAAGGTTCAGTGAGAAGTGTGTGTGTGTGTGTGTGTGTGTGTGTGTGTGTGTAGGGAAAAGCATCCACGGCTGTTTGTGTAATTGTTACAACATGGCTCAGCTGTGATTAGCCTGTGGATGTAGGGTGATTCACCAGGCTGTTCTGGAGGATGCTTGTGTGGGCTGACAGTCATGGAGAATGGGACCTGATGAGTGAGAATGGGGAAGACGCGCAAGAGCAAGAAAGTCCAACCGTGTGCTGACACAGGTGAGAAATGTGTGCATCCCGTTTAGACCTCTGCACCCTTAGATGCAAACACTGATGAAACGACGATGGCAACTTGCACAATATCTGTGGGTGATGTTGGGTTGAATGGTCAGAAATAGCTGAATTAAGAATATGTAGGGGGAGGAGTCTAAAGTGTCACTCATTCCTGTGTATGGGCGGCAGAGATTGTGCAAACATTTGCTGAAAGAGCAGCACCCAAAATAGGATTAGTCCAGAGCAAGTTCAAATGCAGAGAACCGCCAGCATGCCCTACCTCAAGGCTGTGCTAGCTGTGGGCTGGCAAGCTGGAGGCAGGGTAGAAGAGACTATGTGTAGGACTGGCTGTCGCTGTGCAGCCTGGCTGGAGGAAGACGGTGAGTGAGCATGAGCATGCAGGCTCACGCATGCTCAGGGCTTTTTATTAGCCTGTTATCCACAGCGAAGCCAAAAAGGACTAGACAACACTTTCTCATTACTCATAACACATATTTCCACCTAAAACAACTGGAAATCTTTTTGCACTTTTCCACTAATAGTAATAAAATGCCAAGTGGGTATGGTTTGATAGAACAAATAGGTTTTATTTTCATATTGTCATTACCTTTTCCAGCTGGAAACAGTTCTAACAAATCTTACTTGGCTTACTGTAGCGGGTGGTCTATAATCCTGTCAGAGAACAGCCCTTCCACATGTGTTTCACGCCCCGTTCAGCACAAATCAGATCCACACTGTGTCTTGGTACAGTTGTAAGTCCCACCTGGCAAATGAATGTTTTTAAAAGTGACTACAGTGCTTCCTGGCTCACCGAGCTGCTGTAGATACAAAACAACAGTATCCATGCTGTCGCCACAAACAGACAACCTGTCATGCTGTATGCATGTTGGGTAAAGTTGGAATTTACCCCACTGCCCTTGCATGCGGTCAGAGAGGCACTTGATTTCACACTACATTGACTATGCAGTCACATGCATCAATGACTGCTGCTGAATGCTGTTTGAGCGACTCAATCCCAAGAGACCCCCAGAGCTGTTTTGGTGCAATTACACCTGTGTTAGGAGCTGCTCACTAGTGACCAGATCTTCTAGTTTGGTCGCATTGTAAAGTTAACAGAGCCTCAGTGAAGAGTCAGTCATAATGAGCATCAACAAACGCTCTATTTTGAGCACATTACCATTAGGCATATGTAAAGTTGACTTCCCAACAACAGGACGAATACCTCAAGGATTCTTTGCATGGATGTGCTTGCATGTCTGCTTACACGCTGAAGACTGTTGCATGTAGAAAAACAAAGATGCCTTCTTCATTATGCAACTGTTAACAAATACTAATATTCAGCTACAGCAGTTTCCTTCTTACTACATGCGTGCTAAAATGACAGTTCCAGTTCCAGTTACAGTACATCAGGATGCCAAAATGTTTCTTAGAATATGAATGAACAAAGCAGAAAGCTCGTTTCAAAAGCTGTGCATAAACGATAGGCCTGGTACTCCTACTTCATGCCAACAAGCAGTGCTCACAGATCTCAAACCACGGCTTGCCAACATGGCTGCGTGAAAGCGATTTTCCTTCCATGTCACTGCATGCAGTTAAGATAGTGATGCTCTGTATGTCACTCAGACATCAACCCTCAGGTCCTTTTGTGAAACGTTGACCATCTACTAGAACATTACTTGTATAATCTTCATCTTAAATAACAATGACACAATATAATGTACAATTATATATATTCATAGATAATACTGGAAAATGAGGCTGTGGTCTCTCAGTAGATAGTATTTTAACAGGAGGCATTTTATGGTCCACGTCCAGGCAGTCAAATCTGTCTGGAGCACATTACACCAAGTGATGCTGCAAACAGTGGGTAATAAACAGAGGGAGATGAAGGAGAGTGTGTTGTGTTTAGAAGTAGAGGAAGAGGAAAATAGAGCAGCCCAAAGGACATAAGAAAAATGCTCACTGAACTTCCTGAAGCAATTCGCAGCTCATACTAAACACTCATCGCACAACCATCCTCTGCTCTCTGCCATTTGAATTCTGTCCTGGTTTGACAAGGATTTTCTAAGGTAATCTAAAGTAATACTGACGAGTGGTTTATGAAATTCAAGTACGACTCAGAATGAAATATTTAATACAAATAGCCTATTACATTATATTAATATTTTAAAGGGAAAAGGAGATGGGATGTACGCAGAGATCTGGGACTTTGACTGCACCTGAGGTGTGTGCAAAATCTTTCTGCACAGAATAACAATATTCCCACTGTTATTAAAACAGTCTGCCTCATTTTTTATACCTCCGACATGTAATAGAACTCAAATGACTCACACATGCCATATAAAGATAAACACCTTTATAGCACAAAGCACTATAGATCTTTATATAGACTGTTACATAACCTAGGGCAATTCATGTTTTATACATGACCCTTTCTTGGTATGTCTCATGTCAATAGAGCCTGTGTGAACCATCCTTAATGAGGCTTGTCAGGCACTTTAAGAAGAAGGGACTGTTGGAGGAAGTTGGGAACCACATGCCTGTCAATCCTTAGCCACGTCTGATGTGCAGTCATTGTGTGTTTGCCTCAGAGTCACAGCCTGTTCAGTGGAGGCACTCAGGATGCAGCCATCATCAAATATTCAATGTAATTTTTAGGCAACGCTACTTCTAAAATAATCCTAATTATGAACATTCTCCAGATCCGTTGTCAGTTTCTCACAGCTGTTCTCGTGCACCCATTTCACCCCCTCTGGCAACATGCTTAAAACCTCTTCTTCCCTATTTCTGGCATTTGCTTGTTTCTCCCACTTTGTCCTCACCTCCTCCCTCTGTTGCTCTGTAATTAAGTAGTGTGTTTTTGAGGGCAATGGACTCGGAGACAAGGGAGGAACACATATACCCAAAGGAAAGATGGTGTGAGAGGCAGATTGTATGACGTCCAATGCCTGTATTAACCCTCGATGATAGCTTAATTAACAAGTGCAGAGCGAACTGAATGTCACTGGTAGGCAAACAATTCACTGCCCTTATCAATTGGACAGCAACATTTTGCACAATCAGTCTCATATAATGTAGCAGTTCACAAACCACTTACCAACCAAGAAAAAATGCCAGCGCAGGAAGGATGCACTGTAGAGTCAGCGCACTGGATGATAGCATGACAATTACATCGGAATTTTTGGCTTTCGGGCTTCATGTTTTCATTATGTAATCATGCTTATTTTTGTGGCGAGTGAGCTGAGCTGAATCACAGTGCATTTCGGGAGCTCTCTGTTTAACCTGTATGTTTGTTTTTCCGGGCTGTGCAGCAGGATCCTGCCTGTGCCCAAATATCCTGAGTGTATGGAACACCATGGGACAGGAGAGTCAAGATTTCTCTGTTTACTTGTGCAAATGCGCGTCATTTGAGCATGTGCCAACTCAGTGGGCAAATAGACTCCAAGAGCAAGCGACCAAATATTGAAATATCACCCAATGTCAAGACTACTGGAGTGTATAATTCTTAGCCTTTTATGACTCATTAAGGATATCGGTGACCCCTCCCAAGCCCGAGAGCCTTAATCACTGAGAAGGGTCTCAAGGCGGTTGGCATTAATCAATGAATGTTGCGAACATGAAATATGATCTGTGGATGTTGAAAGGCACCGCTGTTCATTAGTGTGAGAGTCAAGAGAAAGAAAGGGAGATGGATTTGCAACCGAATGTCAGATGTGTGGACCAGTGGCACAAAAGACACTTTTCAGCTTTGTAGCCCAGACCAATCAGAAATGTACTGCTTGGATGAGCCAGCCCAATCTGGTGCGTCTCAGCTCTACTGATTCCAGGGGCTGAGCTCTCCTAGCTCACTCCCATGCATGCACAATTGCCGCCTGCATTCAATACATTGTGTTTTTCCAGCTGCACCAATTGACGCCGCTGCCAAAGGAAACATAGGATGATAAGCCCCTGCAAAAGTTAAATGACTAGAGAATCGAGGAGCAGGGAAAACTGTAATCCTGATCATTTTTGTAGATGGAGTGGGAGGGAAGGAGAACAATAACAAGAGTCTCCCAGTTTTTGGTATCAGTAATTTGATCTTCTTTGTGTGCATAGCAGGTACTCAGTTCTGCTGTGAAAGGGCAGCATTGCTTTCCCATTTCCTAATAAGTCAAGTGAATCCATGTTAGTGTTTAGTGACGTAGGACTGTGTATTTCTTGTGTCTGTGTCAGGTTTCTCCACATCATCTGTCCCTCCTGCCCGGGCACATTACTCCCTGTTCAGCCTGTTCCTCCTCCTGCTCCTCCTCTCCTCTGTGCTACATTCTCCACAAGGAGCTCTAGGGGGACACCATAAGCATTGAAAGATGCCAGTTCTAAAATGCCTTATTTGCCCCAGAGGGCTGGGTACACCTAAAGCAGATGTGAAGCAGAATAACTGCGTCCACTGAAATGCTACAGTATCTTTTTCAATTCGCCAAAAAGATGAGGATCATTAGGAAAATGACTAAAGCAAAATGGGGACATACGATCAGCGGCTGCTGAAAATCTATCTTCCATTATTGTCACAGTTTTAGTAAAAGTGTGAAAACAGTTTGTGTGAACTCTCCCCACACACTCTCTGCCGAATCCTATTCTTGGCCCAGCCGCCCTCTGTTCAGACCAATGCAATACAGAACAATAGCTCTCTCTTTTACCCCGATGCAGTCACAACATGAGAACAGTTCTAATGGAAGAGAGTGATGCAAGGACACACAGAGTGCTCGCTGCCATCTCTGGTATTTTAGCCTCACGCTGACACGAGCTGCCTTCCTGGCTCGAGCACAGGGGAACCCAGACCTGGATGGCTGATCCATCAGGTATTGTAACTACAGTTATGGAACAGAGAGCCGACTTAATCCGGGGGGGGGGCTACCTATACAGCTAGGTAGATAAGGCGAATGAAGGGAAAATATCCTTTGCGCTGCTAGTCACCACTGAAGCAGGGTAATAGGGAGATGAAACGGGGGAAGGAAGGAGAGAGGAGGGAGGAATGAGGGAAGCTGAGGCAGTCGAGCTGGGGAGATGGCACTCATACAGCCCAATCTGTCAGTCTGACTACCTCGCCAGATACAGGGTGGCTCACACAAAATCACACACTTTTTGCTAAATACCAAGAGACAGTGCAGCTACACACACAGGCTCCTAAATGAATGCTCCAGCACACACACGCACACCGAATTGTGGAACATGCTGTACTGAAGCAAATTCCACAATATCACTGCTGTATGAACAGTCAGTTGTTAAGAGAACACCTTCACGTTTCATTTTTACTGAGCTCCTGCACTCTGTCAGTACACAGAGATAAACTCAGTAGCTACTGCATGCTTGGTGACCTTGGATTGACCAGTATGCAGCTGTACCATACATTTGCCCTATAGGTAAGTGTTTTTTACTCACTTCTATTTCAGCACAGTCTGAATATCAATGTGAAAAGATCCCGTTCGTAGTTTAACAAGCTCTACCTGACTGCATGGCTTAGAGCACTCAGTTGAATTCAGGGGTTCTGACCAGTAACATGCCTGACTTGATTCCAGCTGGGGGATCTTGTTACATCTCTCCCCTATTTTCCTATTTATTTGTCTTTATACATTTTATCATCTGTTTATCATATTAAAACAAACATTAAATGTCATTTACACAATAGCTCGTTTGTATAACATGGGTACGATTACAACCCTATATAACTGTATGTGTGTATATCATGATGTAGAAAGAATAATTATTCTTTGGACTGGTGATGATTTATGTCCGTTTGATCATTTGCCTGAGTCAAACTGTGTCACCAGCAGAGTTCCAATGTTTCGATTAGTGGTGGCGAATACAACATTTTTCAAAATCAAATTGCATCAGTGGGGCATGAACTGGTGAATTAAGACAGACGATACGTATAAAACAATGGGCGTGACCTTAGGAGACCACTCATGGTGTGAACTCTTGGCCTACTGCAAACAAAAGTCATCATACGTTATCATGACTTCACATGCTATTGTTCTGCAGAGATAATATCGCAGAGCGCACAAGCCACCTCACATCTTTCACATCAGCACCTTGGTGCTCCAAAACGCTATGGCAACTGCTCACATTGGTAATCTCTCCTGGGTGTAAGATGCAAACAGGGCTAATATGTTTGAAGAGAGAGCAGTGATCAAGTTTCCAAGTGACTCCTTGCCTCCTGTTGGAATAACAGAATAAAGTGTGTTCTCAGCAAACCACAATCCAGATTTCAAAACACTTGATCCTAAGATGACAAGCACCAGGCTATCCATTATGCAACAGTCTCCTTTTCTCCGTTGCTCATCAGCACAAGCGCTAATTCTCTGGGCGAGATTAGCAATTTCTTCCCTGTAACTCTTTGCCTTCTGAACATGGCAAAATGTGTCGGGTTGTAACTGCAGAGCTACCGCTTTTAATTTTCAAAACATATGCTCTTAACGAAACACATCGCAGCACCTACTGCCAGCAGGAGCTGCAGCAAGACAGCAGAGGTCATCAAGTGGTGAAGAAGGAAAAAAAAAGCAACAGAGAGAATAAGAAAAAGAGACTGCAGATAGATCACAACGGGACTGGATGCTTATGCAACAGCGTACATGGAAACGTTCGCTGCACGCATCACATGTACCACATGTGCCTCACCGTTAGAGTAATACGTGTTCAGAGTTACACATGTGCTAAGCCATCCATTAAGTAAGTCATACATGTCAAGGCATGATTGAGGAAAATTACGCGTTAAAGGGTTGTTGTGAATCTCTGGCTTTCTCTTTCCCTCTTCCGCTTTCTTTTTTTATCCCTCCCCCACACTTCCCCCCACTCTAGACCTATCCAATCTGCTGTCACCAACCCTTCATTCTTTACTATGTAGGCCTCTCATACACACTGTTCTTCGTTCTACCCACACACACGGACATATACACACAGAGCCTTCTCTCCTCTGTGTGACCTTGACTGGCTAGCACTCCAGGGCTTGTTCTTTGCGTCTCCCTCCGTCTCTCTTATGCTCTCCATCTTTTCACGCTCCACTCCATCGTCTGCCTCTCTACCTCTTGTTTTCTATCGCTCTTCCCCTGGCCAGCTGATGTTAGCCCGCTGCCTTTTCTCCTTATCCCCAAGACACGGATGAAAAAAAGGGACAGAAGACGGTACAGAGACGTGAAAGACCTCCCCCTCTTCTGCAATCTAGTCAGCTGATTGAGTCCACCATAAAAATAACTCAAGCTCAGTGGAACTGTATCAACAAGTCAGCTGAACTGTGTCCCGTTTCCTAATAACAATACTTTCACTGAATAAATGACATATACGTGAAAATGACATTTCTGACTGAAGTGCAATATTTGAACCAGTGTGCGGGTTAATGTATCAAGTCTTTTTTACCATTCTTTTCAGTGTAAATTGCTTGATTCAAAGTGTGAATGAACTTTGCACTGATCAGCTGAAACAACTTCCTGTTCCACCTTGAGGATGAGCTCAGTGAAACAGCAAGTTTCTTTGCAGGTGTTCCTACAGAAGCAGCATTGTATCCTGATTCTTTTTTTCCCAGTGGCTCAGCTCACAACATCCATCTGTGTATAAAGTAAATTGGAGCTATCAAACATTTGACTAACTATTCAAAGCAAAATGAGAGCTAAATAAACTTAAGCTCACAATGATCTATTAAATGTCAAACAGCCGGATTAAGCACTGTGTACACTCTTAATGTCCCAGTTTGTGTACCTTACACATCTAAAGGTCTTCATTGTGATTGTGTTTTCACAAGAGTGATGAATCAAATGTGTTTAGTTCAGGCTTTGCTGTAAAATATGACATTTTCATCTCCTCTTCATCTGATATCAATGCGGCAAGCTGACAGGACAGAAGAATAGCTCACAGCACTTCACGCTTTAAACAATATTAGGAGAGAAAATAGAGGGAATTATAAATGAGTATCAGTAATCTTCCTTTTAAAGTCTCATCACGGCAATATAAACCTGTTGAATACGACTGCTAAGATTATACCTTTTCTCCCTGCATTCATATCTTTTTTCAATTTCAATCACCAAGCATGGCCGTTACAAGACTTCCACAGCAATCCACCCAAATAATTTCTCATCCCACATCAGTAAAAGAGCCATGAAGTAGAGGAACATCATCAATTTCAACAGGTCAATAATAACAAAGATGTTAGGAACTCACAGCTCACTTCCACTGACTTACACTTCACACCCTGTTAAAGACAGGTCCACCAAATCCATCCATTTTCCATTTCATTTGCTGAGCAGTTATACTGCTTTGATGCCTCCCAAGAATTATTACACACCACCAAGCTAATACACAAAGACCTGTCAAAACCCCAGGCATAATGAAGGCCTTGTCATTGGGAGGTAAGCGACAACAGTAAAGCAGAGCTATAGCAACCGTATGTTGGGCGTATATTTTTATACATATAAAATGTGGTTTCAAGGCCCACATGTGACGTTGGGTTGTTGTGTGTGGGCATGCCATGTTGGTGGCTCTGTGTGAGCGTCACAGCGAAGCTTTGAACTAAATGCTAATGTCAGCATGTTAACATGTTCCCACTGTTAATACCAACATGGTGATGCTGAGTGGATACAATGTTGATCTTAATCACCATCTCATTAAGCATGTCAGCATGCTAATCAGAAATGAATGCATGAACTATTGTCGGAGGTTGTTAATGTCGTTAGTTTTACAGGTGTTCATGCATACTGGACGAATTACATTTGGACTGATGGTGGTGCTATTATTTTTTACATTATTATGGTACTCCCTCTCATTATATTACAATACCCTCTTACAAATGATGAGTAACCGTTTTAAGTTGCTGATTTATCTGGGAAGGGGCTAAATAATTACCTCTACCTGAGAGGCTCTCTTTAAGAGGTTTCACACGCCAAACCTTAGTCATTTAGATTAGCAGACCTGGACTCCAGCCCAACACTGAGGCCAAATCAATAGTGCCAGTATTAACTATATATCAAATTCAAGTGGTAGACAGTGCGGGCTGCGAGACAGAGTACAGTAGCAAATATCATATAAATTTAGAGAAATATGTCCCAAATGCACAAACTCTGTCTCCTGACTTAAAAATAAAATAAATAATAAATCTCAACATAGAACAATAACACCTGCAAAGCTCCAACGGTTTCATTATGTAGCACCATGCTATCTAAAAAAGTGACATACACAAACTGTCCTGCCGAGAGGAAAACAATCCTGTAGGTCATCAATGCAAGCAACGTATTACTACACAGAGGTTTTTTTTATTGTTGGTTCACCTCTGTTTTACTAATTGTGGACGGAACAATAAAGGTCAACTAGTGACATAACAAAAAAGTGACAAAGTCAGCATAAGGAGTTGGACAGGAGGAATGGGTGGGACGACTAAACATAGGATGTAGCGTGTTTGCCATTTCACAATAGCAGTCATTGTTTTGTTTAACCATGACTTTCAAAAAAAAAGTGTGTGTTCATTCTTGTAATCTTGAAAAAGAAGTGCGTCTAACACCTATTTGAACACATACCATGATCTTTCCCAAAAACGAATCAAATTGTTGTGATGTCATTGACAAACTGTGACATAACCTTAAGCAGCGTGTATAATAATAACAAAGGCCCAGTGTATCACTACACATGCACTACTTAACACTTGATATGTTAAAACAGTTTCAAGAAAACAAGGTAAATGCCATGAGCAAGCGCTTCAGGGTGATAACTTCCATACATGTCAACCAAAGTCCCTGCTGTCTAACAACGTCTTCCCAAACCTAATCTGTACCTGAAATATTTCTCCTCAATGTAATTGAACAATCAAGCAAACAGTTCCTGTCCATCAAGTCTATTACAGTCAGTTTACCCGCAGTTATTACTGTGGATTACTTGTTACTGGAAAGTGCTACAATCCTGGCTTCAAATAAAATCCCTTTGTTTAGAGGGAACAGAAATGAATCTCCCTGTTCTTTCTCGTACAGACATTTCACAAGTGGTAGTGATATTTTACTAGTGCTTGGGGTGATGACACCGCCTGGTTGAGATTTTTCACACTGGCTGGTGATAGTTGAAAAGAAGAAACACACTGTCATGTGTATAGCCACATAAAACCCTGATCCAGTTACATAAAATCATATTGTTGCTTCAGGATTCTAATTAACTTGAAGAGGAACCATTATTCATTACTTAGCATAATTATCATTAATTAAAATACAGTTGGCACCATGTAAGAAACAATTAGTCAATACTGAGTCACAGAAAAAATTATATATTTGTACTAATTGATTAATATTATTAATCATTTTTCAAGACAAAAAATTCAGTAAATGTGCTGGTTTTCTGAAGGTCCTTTATTATCCAGTATAATACCTTTCAGTTTTAGATAAAATTTTGTTTAAGGTTGTCATATTGGAGTTCTGTAACATTTTATAAAATATTTTTGTCAGTCTATGTCAGATAATGAAAATCATTAGTTCCAACCCTAAAAAAATATACAATGTAATGTGATGTAGGTGCTAAACTTTCCAGTGTGTCAGTCAACAAATCCTTGACAGCTGTTTATACTACCTCTGCCTTGCTAAAAGCAACAGTAAAGTAATTAACGCCACATCAATCACAATCACAATTTTGTTTGACAGGAAAATCAAATTGATCTACCTCTATCTATTTAAATATTTATTATTATCACAGTAATAAAGAAAAGGTGGCTGTATGAAGGGTGAATGGTCAGAACATCCCCCACGTGTCTGTTAATGGCCTACAATCAAACCCTGCAGGAGCACACACTGCTGCATTTTCAGCAGTCAGTTTATCAGTAAGTAGTCTAAATAGTTGTCGAATGTTTTCCAGTGGATATAAATAACGAACCATTTAGCCGTCCCAGGCAATAATAGGGTGCCACATTATCCACAGCATTTGCCCCAATCTATTTTCCACAATTTTCTTTTTTCCTTGCATTCAGTATTGATCCGATTCCTCACCCAGTCTTATTTCAAATGTACATTTAACAGTTTGCGTGATTGTCACGCATATGATCAACGTGTTTGTCCACACCCCTTTTAAATCCTCTGAGGCCATAATCAATATGTCCCAGGTAGACCTTTCTCTCTTTCCCTGCCACACCACCTTGAGATGCAGTGTGAATTTCAAGGCCACAGCAGTGCGGCGATGGGAACCACCATCATCTAAAATCTGCTACTAGCACACGTGAACTGCTGGATCACTAAGTCCAACACACTATACAGTTTGCTATGCTCCAGAAATGTCCCTTTGAATCTGTCTTTGACCTTCAACGGGAAAAGAGGTAGCCATGCCAGCAGCACTGTGAAGCTGTACTTTGCAACAGTGGTACTGGACTGAACTAAATGTTGTCATTATTCTGACATGCTGGACAACAATGCGAGCACGTTGTCTTCAGCGAGTAATGTTTTACCATGTTTACCACAACATAAGCTACAAAACACTATTTGCATACAATGTGTTTTTTGTTAATGTAGCATCGTAAAAGATAAAGTTAAACGAAGCGTGAGGAGCAGCATAGAGAAGATAGGAGGCAAATGGCTGCGACAACTTATATTTAGCATTGTGACAGGACTTGACAGATAACATGTAGAAGAAGAAGCAATCATTCTAGTAAGAACAAAATAACGTAATTACCTAGGGGGGGAAACTATCCTGTATCAAACACATTTCTGGAATTCATAACTGGGCCAGCTACAGGAAAATCAGCTGTCATGTTAGAGATGAATGGAGATTTTAACTGTGGATGCCTGAGTGGGTCACGTGGCATCTATGTAGGAAGTAGTTAGCTAATGTCATTAGTTTGCAAAGAATATTATGGTGTTTAATTGGCATTATTAGGTTCTTTAAAAGGGACAACTAACAAAACAGACACAGATGCTGCTTCATGTAACTGTAATACCCTGAAACTTTCTTTTTAGATATAGTAACTATTGTTAGCATAGGCTAGCTACAACTTATCAGGTAACCATGCCAACGAGGTCATATGACCAGTAGTCGCAACCATATCCGCCCATTAAGATTGTGTTTAAATTCTGTATATTTATGTGTACATGAAGTACAACTAGAAAAATATGTAAGCAGAGAAAAAATAATCTAGAAATGTTCGTTTGGGGACAGTAAGAGACATTGGGGGCTTTCTCAGTGAACTGAGCAAATTTCATGGTTAAAGGTGCTGGTGCAGTTCCTTATAATTACCAAATTCTTGCAGGTGTTTTCTTTGTATTTTAGGCTCTCACTAGTTCCCCCCCATATACGGGATGCTGATGATGATGATGAGGAGGAGGGTAGTGATGATGATGATGACGCTCGCACACATCCTCGTACAGTATCATGTTGTCCGTGTGTGGTGAGATCATATTATGTCACATCACAGAGAAATGAACAAAAGCATGTCTCCTCCTACTCTGGCTTCTTGCTCTACTCCCCCCGTACCCTCCCCGCTAGCAGCAGGTGTTATTCTCGTATAACCTGAAGATTTAGGCGGTAATTAGCATTACCTCTTAGCCCGGGAGAGTTATTTATGCTTCACGGCGACAGCAGGGGACGCGAGTCGAGTGTGTTTCTGGAGATCCGATGAGAGAAGAAATCACGCCTCAAAAACACGTGGGAGAGATTACTCAAATGTGCCTCCTTTGTGCCCTCTTTACCCCCTCGCTGCTGCACGGTTCTGCTCAGCAATGGGCTGCAGCGCATTTGGTTTGCATTGTGAGAGGATGTCGGAAGCTGTGAAGCACCACAAACAACCTGTAGTGGATTTCTTTGCAGCTACAGGCTTTGACCTTGTGTTCTGTTGCCCTTAAGTATTGTTCTCCAAGGTCCGAAACATTAGGAGGGAAGGCAGCACACGTACGGTGGGTCCGCAGAGGACAAAGTGAGTCTGAATCGCTCACTGTGCATGGCAATGGATGCAGGATTGGGCTAATGATAAGCATCCTCTGAGGAGGCAATTAACTGCCCCTGCTGTTACATAATAGCAGCCCACACTTTTCCCCGCTGTCTGCGGACCGTGCCACACGATGCGCGGCAGCACATCCCCACGTCTCCTCCTCCCAGAGAAACCGCGGGTCACACACCAAACACCTTGAAAGTGTCAGGATGCTCCACGCAAAGAGTGGCCGTTCTTCGCAGGGTCTTACCTTTGCTGTTGTCCTCCTCCCTGTTCAGATACATGGCTGTGGCGTCGTGTCGGTACTCCTCTGGTGGTACTGTCAACTCCGCGGATGCGGTTCGTAGTAGTAGCTGTTTGTTGTGTTGTTGCTCCTCGCCAGCCTCTCCTCTCCTCCTAGCGGATAGGTAGGCTAACCAGTTTGAGACGGTCTCTCTCCCTCTCTCCTCTCCTCTTCCTCTCTCTCTCTCTCTCTCTCTCTCTCTCTCTAATAACCACAGGTTCACCGTGGCTCAGAGGACAAAATGGGGAAAAGTGACTTTTGCAGCTGTGTTAAGAAGTCTTCGCGTTTTCTTCTGTGTGTGTGCATTGATGAACTTTTCAAAACGCGTTTTCCCGTGTGTTCAGGGGTGCAGATCTCGCTCACCTATGGGACCCTGGCAGGGAGGCACACGGCCTCACTAATCAAGTGGTGGAATAAGTACAGTCTGGTTAATGAGGAGAAAGTAACAAACAAGTGAGACTGATGTCAGCAAAATCTAATCAAGAACTAACACACAGTACGGACTTTTCAGATTGTTATATCCTAATATGTTATATAATAAAATATATTATAATTTAGGCTATGTTAAAGTTATTATCTCCAGATGTTTATAGATTCTATTAGTAATAAAATAAAACAATGTTTTTTTAAAACATAATTAATCATTTAGGTAAAAGACATTTTCATGACTGAAATCTCAAACTAAATTTCAGCTGTCTCCTACACTTCTGCATCATTTCCTAATATTGTATGGAATTATTAGGTTCCGTATGTAAAATGGTACTGGCATTATTAAATCATAGCAGAAGAAAAACAACCATTTAAGCGATTTATGAAACAATGCCAAAACTGAGCAGCTCCACCAGCAAAGTCGTCGTTAAAGTAACAACATACTGTGGTTTGGTTTGAGTGACAGCTTTTAATGGATGGGTTTGTAAAGTCTAATGAAACCCCCATGTTAGAGACACTACACACTGATACCGGGAAGAACCCATCTGGCTCTGTCATCTCATCTGTTCGTTCCCCACCTGCTGCATATCCATATCCCTATATGTTATACAAATAGTAGTCAGATGGTCTCATATTCCTATATGAATTTGCTGACCACATGCCTGAGATTAACAGCTCCCCAGGAGTAATGCAACCTATACCAATTTTACAGGCAAGGCGATGTGCCTGCAATGCAAATGTTGTTCAAATTAGACACAGAAATGAGATGTAGATTATTTTACCACTCAATATTCTGGCTCTCTTACATCACACATATGCAGCAAGTGGAGAAGGACAAGAACAATTTGTCCCTGACCTTGACGTAGTCCTAAAAAATCCTGTTACAAGGCAATTTAAAACTGTTTCTTCCATTTTTTTCTCTTTCCTGCTTTCAGAGGTAATTTCCAATTTATGAAAGTTTTAGTACATGGAGATGGGGATGGAGATGCTATAAAATAACCGGGACGAGCTACAGCAGTAAGGCAAGGGTTAAAACATATGTTACGTAATTAATGTAAGCTATTAAAATGGAAACCATTACAGTGCACGCTCATCCACTAATAACATCTGACCTGAAATCTTAACAAGGCATCCATACAGTCTGATGTTTTTATTGTACTTCACAGCCTGTTAGGCTCACAGAGTGCCTCAGGAATAAATATTCAAGTTCTCCCTACAAGCCTCCAAAACACAAAGTTAATATTCCTGTTAATATTAATATTTATCATGTGCGTCTCTGATATCACAGATTACAATTCAATAGCATCTGAGTAGAGCTGTAGATGCAAATGCTGTGAGCATTTGCAGTACCACAACAGTTTGCCTGCGTTTTGTCAATAGAGCTGGGAAGGTCATTTTCCCAAAGCATCCTGCAGTGATTTCCATTTGATTATGTTTTGTTTTGCACCTCGCTCTGTGCTATTTGTTCACTATTCAGAATCTTTTGCCATTTGTTAGAGAATTCTCCGAAGACTAATTTGACCCCACCCTATTCCCAGATTTTCCGCTCTTGTGCTCCCAGCATCATTGTGCCTGTCACAGATGCATCTGTCTCCACTGGTGTCTATAAATACCCCCTTCTCTCCCCTTTAAAAAACCTGATTCCCATTGATTTAGTGACCTATATACACACACATCACCAGCATCCCCTCCCTTCCTCTGACTCTCCACTTCTTCCATCGATGATCCTTTACAGTCTCCCCCTCTTGGTTTCCCTCTGCCTCCTCCATTCCTTTCCTTTAAGCTTAACTTAGTGCACTGTACTTTTCCTTCCACCATTCCCCCCTCTTGCTTGAAAGCATGCAAAGCTAATAATAGTTCAGAGTGGAAGCTTAAATCACGACACATGAAAGGGATTTGACTGAGCCTAAAACAGGGGCCCCTGCTCATTATTACAGTTCAGTCAGGTCTTTTGCTGTCGTGGTAAACTGAGCCGTTAGTTAATCACGTGTGTAAACACCGGAGTAGATAGTCTGATGAAAGAAACATTCAATACCAAATCTGATGCTGGCTGAAATTAGACCTGGACAATCAAGCGTTTCTGTCTGTCTGTGTGTGTGTAGTGTGTGTGTAGTGTGTAGCGAGTGTTGTTGTTTTATGAAGGTGCTATGATGTAATAGCACCCTGGAATGAGTGCTGTAAACTGCAATGTTGAATACTATCTAAGTAAAAAGCAGGGGGATTAATAATTAAGAAACCTGTATCACATCATCAGTTTTGCTAAATGTGCAGGAATCATAATCTAAACCCCAGACATCAGGTGAAGAAAACTCATTTCCATTTGCTCAAGTGACTTAGTAACACCTTCATATGAATTTATATTATATGTATATATATATATAGGAAAAAACACAAATGTCCTAAATGCATGCACACAGAGACAGAAACTAGAATGACTAAGATAGCTAAACTGAGAGTGAGATCGATGTGTGCGGTTTACTGACACACCACCCAAGCTTTGCATACACCTGTAGTATATATGGCACTGTTGCCACTCCTCCCACTCCGATCAGCAGGAGCAGTGCTCTACCGCGACCCCACACTGACACCTGGTGGATCCACATGGCATCAAACAACAGTCTCAGCTGTTTCTTGTGCTGGAGGGTCCACAGTGTCATCAATTTCAAAACATCACCCGGCTGTTTGTTCGCCACTGCATTGTTACATGCAAAAACTGTGTCAGTTCTTTTGTGTTCCGTCACACGATTACTGGACCTTAAAAGCAGATGCAGTGATGACTGTAGAAATAAATGCAACCCTCAGCACAGACAATGACATTATGCTTTTTAAGGACAGTCAGTTTATTGAACAGCAAAGTGTGACAGGGAACACAATAGTTAATCTTTTCCATTGCATTGTAAATAATGTCTAGGACAACTGTGTCATTTACCACACATACTCATAAACAACCTCTATGTCATAGAGAGACACTCGATAGATGGGCAGTGGGAAAGGGGTCCTTGTTTTAAAGTGCAATAATGCACAATTCCTCTTGGAGGAAGAGAACAGAAAAGAGCTCAGACCCCAGAAGATCTCCAAGGTCCCCAGTTGCATTGTTCTTCCACTGTGTGACCTTGCGATTGACGGGTTGTCTTTCTTTGTTTATATTGAATGTTTTTATCTAGTGTGTATGTCTGGGGTTTCTACTTATTGCATATCAGTGAGCTGGTTCGTGGGTTTTTCAGTGAATGTGTAAAGCACAAATCTTTCGATTAAAATGTAATAAATTCTTTACTATATTTGTAATACATCTCTTAATATCTAAGTTACATTCTTATATCTGATTCCTTTAGAATATGTAGGCAATATACATTTTGTGGCTGATGGGAAACATAGTGGACACCACCAAATCTCTTATCCTGTCATCTCAGCCCTATGGATCAAGTTTTACAGATATAGATACATTTTCATATAAGACTGAAATTTTAATCTCTATCAGCAGTTCCACTGGAATAAATCAGACCCAATGTGTGCAAAAGCAGTACATTGTTTCCAAGGATATTGTCTGAATATTCAAAGTGGACCACGTGGTTTCTTGTGCCTAATAATCCGTTGTGCTTTCTTTGATTGTATATACTTTAAGTCATACATTTGGTGTTTTAGAAGCTCCTCAGCATTAACCTGCACCCCGGCAGTGGCTGCTAGGGAAAATGAATGGCAGAGGAGTGTGACAGACAGAGGGAAGGAAGGGAGAGAGCGTGGGTCTGACAATAAAGAGAACGAATACTGCAGTGTCACACTAACAACTACATATCAACTACAGCACTGCACAGTCAGATACACACGTACATACATCAGCAAATGCACAAGGTCAGTGAAAAAATCACAGCTCAGTAAAACCAAATGACCTGCACAACATGTTCAAGAATCAACCAGAAACAGACTGAAAAACAAATTGAAAACAACTAGAAAGCATATTGGGTTTAAATCATACCAATAATCTCCACAACATAAATAGGCTTTAGGATCACAATAATAGCATATAAAGGATGAAGTGAAAACTGGAATGTTGAAAACACTACTACAGTCATTTGTGAAGACAAACTCACACGAATAGGCAGATGTTTGCCATACTCCTGTAGCTTAGCTTGTCATCTTTCAACATGGCTGGAGGTGCCAGTCGATGTCTAGCAGTTCTGTCACCCCTGCCTGACCTATGGTTTTCAGTTAAGACAATGATAATGCATGTGATTCAGTTGATACAGCCTTGCTTGTCAGTGCTGTCACTGTAGTATTACAGCTACCTCATGAAAGGAGCACCGTTCAAAAGACAGATGTGCAATCTGTTGTCAGCTTGTCCCTGTTGGCCTATTTCACTGCATCATTTTATTTCATTTCCAGACCTGTTACACTGTGCCATAGGTCATTCCCTTAAAACATTTCTATCATCATCACATGATGCTTCATATGGTCCTAGTTGATAAAACAGTAGGAAACAGGGAAATTAGTTGACCCACAGAGAAATGGCACCTCCAGAAAAAACATCTACAAATGTTCTCTTTTGCATATAGTAAAAATCATCATCATCAATATGTTGCATTTAAGTTCAAATGATGCTTGTTGCATCGAAACATATTCCTTCATTTGATATGTCCACTTCGTCATAACATTAGATCACCACAAAATGAATTGATGAGGGGAGCTGGAGAGGTAGGTGTGCAAATAAGCCATCAAATACAAAACAAGCAATAATTCCTAAAACATAAAGTTCATATCATCTGCATATGTACAACTGAATTAATGTGGACACAAAGAAAAAAACAACAACACATACAAATATATAGTGCTATATCGCCTATAGAAAGGAATATTCATAAATAGATCACTCACTCCCACAAATGATAATACATTGAAAAGTTGCTGTAGTCACATATCTACATTGCAACAGTACAATGGACGGGCTGCTTAGAAAGTGGGAGCAAGGAAGGAATGTGATTGGAAAATACACATCAAAGTCACCTTGATCTCCGGCAAGATAAACCAATAACAGGGCTTCAGTGTCGCGATGCAGAAACAAGATACGACCGGGCTGCTATTGCCAGCAGCTTAAAGCAAACAAAACCTCTAAAGCAAACAAGCAGAGATGTTTGGTAAAAATTACACAATGCTGAAAACCTGCAGATTTGATTTTCTGATAAAGAAAGGTTATTTGTTAGCTCTTTGGATCCTGCCACTGAATTCAAGTTCAGACAAAGAAGAAAGAGAGTTTGAACTCATCTGTAAACAATGATAATTATGCCTGGATCTGAGGGGACACAAACTACTCCAGCTAAGGTCTTAGTGGCTCCATGATGATGGAGTCTCAGTAGGTAATGTCTGAGCATTTGTCAGCATAATTACTGAATACCTACTGATAATGTGGAATTCTATTAACATTACTTTCACCCTATTTAGTGTTCATAGCTAATGATGTCGCCTGAACCCCCAGTAAATCACACAGAGGAAAACTGTAACTGTCTGTGGACTGAAATTTTAAAGTGGACCACACCTTTGGTTGGAGTACGTGTTGTTATCGGGGATGTCACAGCAGGTGTTTTATGTCACAAAACACCTTTTGTGATATCACTGACTAGGAGACGCCCGTGAGTACATTAAACTGTAACTCTGTGTCATTTAGTATATATAGTGTATAATGCCCAAATTTGTGCCCCGTATTTTCAGTCTAGTGTACAATCAGCTATCTTCCACAGAGGCAAACAGTAGAACAACTATGGCTACATTAAATATCAGATGGAAGCTGATCTACTTAAAAGGCCAAGGCAATCAAAGTCTGCTCGGAGCTGAATGGCTGAGTTCATTACAGCCACTTACAGGAAGGGATGTGGCTTTTCAGCAGAGATCAACAGATTCCCTGGGTCTTTGAAACAGAACCGATTGTTTTGCTTTAATTCTATGAATGTTGGTATGTTAAGACATCAGGTTTGTGGGGAAATCCTTTATAGAATTTTAGTTAATAGTTTTTTTCTATGGTCTTCTCTGTCATTCAGAGGCCAGTGCTAGGTACTGAAAGGCTTGCAGAACTGCAGCAACCAAGGGCAGTACATCTAATCTGTAAAATCAACAATCATGTTTAAAATGCAACAATAGAATCATTAAGTAATTATAAAGCAATATTGTTTAAAACCTCAACTGATATTTGTGGCTTCATTTCCAGAGAGCTAGATGAGTCTGCCTACTGGAATTTAGTGTGCCACCGTAGGCAGCTTGGCAAACAAAAGGTTCTGCTAAACTATTTCACATTCAACACAACATATTTAAAACAAAGTGTAATGACTGGTCGTGCTTTGAGCAACTGAAAACTTCTTTCAAAATGAGATGAATCCTTACACTGGTGGTGTAATGCTTTATGGATGGGAAAGGCAGAAAGGAGATTCTTCTTAGTTGTCTTTCTTAGGCAAGAAGCTGAGGATAAATTCACCCACACCTAGGAAGTAGACTACCTGGGCGATGCCAAACAGAGGTGCAATGACCAAGGCTCGACAGTAGGCTCCTTTCAGGAAGGCTGATGGACCTTCATTACGTAGGATTTTCCTAGAGAGCAAATGAAAGCTCATTATAGAATTTGATACACACGGCTGTGACTACAGAAGTTATGTGTCACTAGATAAGGTAAGGGACTACACACACACACAGTAAAACATAATGAGGTCACCTGATACAGTCAGTCACTCCACTGTACGTGTCTTCTGTGCTCGCCCTGTTCAGAGACTGCAGTCTAGTCTTTATCACTGCAACACACAGAGCTCAGGTGAATATAGAACATCACTGGTGTGTGCACTGTTGTAACAATGTTCACAGTCTCACCATCAACAGGGTTAACGGCTACAGCCGCTGTGCTGCCTGCAATGCAGCCTGATATAAACGACACATAGAATGGAGCAGGGCCATCTGTGCCTCTTTTTCCTAGGTCATTCAGATTGGCAAATAGGGGAAAATAGATGATGGAGAAAGGAACATCCCTGCAAAAAAGAAAGAGGAGATTTACAGTAATAAGGTCAGTACATACATATATCTAAAACTAGTGTTGGGTTGCCAGATGTGTTTTACCTGAGCAATGTTGCACCAAGGCCTTTATACAGCCCAGCAATGCCCTTTTCTCTCAGTAACTCCCTCGTGAGCTGCATGGCTGTAGGGGACTTGGTCTCAACAGTACCCGCTGCCACTGTTTGTGGCATCAGCTTCCTTTGTGCCGCTTTAGAGAATGAGAGACAATGTTATTGACAAAAAAAGTTTTGCAAAAACCTAGTACAATCACACAATTCTAAAAAAGGTATAGAGGCAGACAGTTTGAAATAACTGTGAGAAGAAAGCAGTATAAAGACTTTGTAATCTCTGGCATGACCACTCGAGGCCACTGTATCTCCAGGCCCTGGAAAAAATGAAGAGACCACTGCAGGAAAGCTGTGATTGCACATCAGGGTTATTCCACCAAATATCGATTTCTGAACACTTCCTAAGTTAAAACATTAGTAATGTGTTGTGTAAACATTAAGGGAACTGGTTTTTGCATTATTTGAAGTCTTGAAACACTGGACACACTTTTCTGGTATTCTTATTATTATATTTCATTTTTCATTTTCTGCAAATAATTTCTCCAAATGACAATATTTGTATTTGTAATTTGTTGTCAGTTTTTTTATAGGATAAAACAAAATGTTAATTTTACTCATACATATAACATTAAATAGCAAAACCAGAGGAACATAATTTTGCAGTGGTTTCCACAACCAACATGTGGACTTCATGTTCTCTTACCAATTCGTCCGGCATCTTGGAGCTGTATTTTCAACATCTCCATAGGAGTTGTGACAATAACCTGCAGCCAAACAAAAAAATGGAGTCGGGTAAGACATCAAATTATATACACTGTGAACACAACTGCTTACTGTTCCTATATGAGATTGAGAAAGTAATTTGAAAGTCTGCACTGGTTGGTAGAGAGTGTGTCAGACAAGTGTGAGGTATACATGTATTTGTTTCATTAGTTACAACTTTGTTTTCATATGTAATCCACATAGTAGTAAGTACTTAACTGGATTAAGGGTGAGATGGCCATGTTCTCAGCTGCAATCTTAATCCAAGGTCTGCTACACTTAATCTAATCATGTTCCCCAGGCTGGAAAGCCTTTGCCCTCATTGACAACAAGCATTTCCCTCTGACTCACTCACTCAATACACATGGCCAAGCACTCTCACAACATCTTATCTGATCACTCGCATCTAGCTACCAGCATATTGTCTGCTTCCATCAATAGAAATCATTCATGGAAACTGAACATCACAGGTCATATTTAGATGAGAGATAAAAGAGACATGTTTCTATCTACCTACCACCTTTCATTATAACACAGTCATGACTAATGAAGCCCAGTGGTTGGTATGTGAGCTGACATTAGCAGTGCTTAAGGCAGAAATTCCAGATGGAGAACGAGAGGATGCAGTTAAAGCAGTTAAAGCACCTCACTGACTCACTCACTCACCTGGCATGTACCTGCCCCGCAACCAGCCAACATCTCTTTGAACAGAGTGAGTTTTCTAGAGGAAAAGATAAAACAGAAAGATCAGACTAAAGCGTGCTCTAGATGGACAGTGTGACAGTCAGATATCTTTATTTCCTCAGTCCTCCAGAAAGGAGTTGTCACCACCTGGGTTTGTGATGCTAATCTTTGTCTGCCATATCAACATGTCAGGCACAAGGGCAGATTAATAATTCACAACGTGTGGCTCGGCCACACAAGTCAATCATTCATCAGCCTGCATGTTTGTCACCATGGAGATGAAGACAGATGTCCCAGAAACCTTCAGGCTGGACTATGCTTAGCCCTCACAGGGACAACAAGCACTCGATGATAGTTGCTTATGCTAATGTGATATTACTTGGAGCAATTGTTACTGGATAATATGATTTTGGACAAAGCTATTGTTGTAGTTGTAAAGCAGATATTAAACAAACCAGTGTAAAATGCTTGGTGTGGAGAAGATGACAGAATGGAGGAAGATTAACTAAAGCCCTGGTGATAATACGCGCAGCTAATGTGCCAGGTTACATATTAGTAAACACAGTATGAATGAGGGGAGTGGGTAAGTGTCAGTCTGCCTGTTGGCACTCTTATGCCTCACCCATCTTTAGAGAGGTGATGCCTGAAGAAGTCGTTGGCAGCTAATTTGATGGCCTTCTCTGGCGTGACTAGTGTTAAGTTCACTGCAGCTCCTGGGAGGATTAAGCAAGAAAGACAGAAGCATAAAAAAGGAAACGCAGACAAAGAGACAGAGAACGAGTCCGTCTACAGATTAAGGGTAACACAGATCCCTGTATTAATATGCACCTGAAAGTAAGAATCCTTTGATAACACAGAGCTTTATTGCTCTAAGTTTTTACATTGGTCCAACACGTCGTTGATTTTATACGTTCACAAAAGAATTTCCTGTCAAAGTTGGACACTTACCTCGGTACATTCCAAAATACCCCTCTGACCGGATGGTCTTAATAAGGCAGTCTGACCTAAAACACAAACACAATAATTGCTATGTTAATTTAAGTACTGCCCAGGACTCTGATGACCATCTATGTCCTACTACTGATTACTTCTGACTACACCTCGACAGCAAGACTGCTGATATGTAAAAGCAAAATACACATTTTCATACATGCTGGTGTAAAGGCGAGATCCATTTTGCTGGTTTTGCAAGCGCGTCTTGGCCAGGTCAATGGGAAACACACAGGTTACTCCTATCAGGCCAGCGATACCCCCATTGATTAATTTGGCAGGCAAACTGGATGAAGGAAAAAAAGCTGCAAATGTTAAATGCTAGTAAAGGTTACTAGATTTAAAAAGTGCTGCTTGTTTGTTGTAAATGTCACATTTGGTCTTACCTGATCTGCTTGTCAGCCATTTATCTAAACCCCAAGCTAGTCAAAGAGTCAATCGGTCTGTTAGGTATTCACTCGCTGGCCGCTCTTGTGTCTTGTTGTTTGTCACTGTTGTATATGCCGTCCAATTGGAAGTATGTGGTCTGATGTTATGTCCACACCTCCTTACAGTCGCTGTTGTTTTAGGTTAGGTTATATCTGTACAGGAAAAAACAACCTGTTCACAATAAGCTTTTAAAGTAGAGCATCAGTTCATTGCAGAAGTTATAATGAAGCAATGCTGCTTTCACAAACATTTCAACATAGACTTGACTTGACAGAATCAATATCAGCTGACTCGAGCAGGAGCTAATGAAGGTTTGTATTATTTTCTTATTTTAAAGTGTGTGAAATTAACAGATAAAATGTACCACAGGCCGAAGTGGTGTGATCGATCTCGTTTCACATTGTACCAGAGTTTTAACTTCAAAATCCAAAGATACTCATATTCATTTATAATCAAATGCAATAAAGAACAAAAAGCAAACCATCACAGCCGAGAAGCTGTAAATAGGAAACACTTGGCATTAAAACCTCACACCCCTGATAAATTTTTAAAACGATGAGATGATCCAACTAATTGTTTTGGTCCTAGTGTTGATGAAAATCTCTGTATGCTCATTTTGTCAACAATATACATCAGACCCACAAGATACATATACATTTACAATGTAAACCACTGTGTAGCATAACTATGTGACATTGTTGACAGCTCCCTATAAAGAAAGCGTTTTCTGTTAAATCAATACTATATATAAATAGAAATAAGAAAGCATCTGTGCGGTTTGTGTGGCTGAACTCTCATGTTGTATGCACGATGGCTTCTAATGTAAATCTGAAGCCACACAGAAATCTCTTTCGTCTGTACGCTAAAATGATCATTTAGAACAAACAGATGAGATATGTGCGGCCGTGATGCTCCCTATTTTTGGTACAGTACAGAAAAGATGCTACTCATTTCCCCTTTCATTCTCTCCACCCCCTCCATCCACCAATCACAACCTGCCTATGTGTGTGCAACCCGCCTACTGCTCTCTCCTCCTCCTCACCAGCCCATCCCAACACTTCCCTCAGTCACGAGTCACGACTCTCGAGCACAGCTTTTTGGTCTAAAATCTGTGCTGACTTGTTAGTTTCATTGCGAAGTGCATATGACACAAATATATAACTAATTCCTCAAGTTCAGTTTCACAGAGTTGGCACAGCTTGGATGTTTCTGGAATCTGCATCTCAGCATGAATGAATGCAGCTGTGGTCTGGTGTGTTTGCTTTGGATGTGGACTTGAGGGCCTTACTGGCTGCTCCAGGAGAGGAGGAGGGAGGAGGTTCTGTGCGGGTCAGCGAGTTGCCTGTCTGCTCTCTGTTGGCTGGGTGTTCAGCACTTCACACTACTCAGTCTTCCACCTCTGTCACTCATCTCCCACTGACTGTTTATCGACCTCACCGTTTTCTCAGCAGAGTGACCCTGAGTCCACTTAATCTATGCTACTTTTGTTTCCCTGTTTCCTGTCACTGCTTCCGCCTGAACACGCACATAACATGTTGACTTCACTTTAATCCATTATTTACACACTATATGCTGTGATAGTAATATACTGAGGAGAAAATATATGGCTTGTAAAGTCTGGCATGAGTCAAACTGACATCCCCCTCCTTGCTTACCATGCCTACAGCTTTACTTCAGTTCATCTACACTACACAACTGTGTCAGCACCAGGACTTGACCCACAGCTATATCCTGGCTGTGGTGTCTTGTCAAGACAATTCAAGTCTGGATAGAAAACAATTAGACCCAGTGTGCAGTGTCCACAGAGCAGAAATCTGTGGGAGAACTGATAATTCCTTTCTGCAGGCATCACATACATGTCACTTTAAAGTCTTTTTCAATTCACCAAATGATTGAGAGTTATTTTTAGCCAGTTCTGATACACCAGACAAAACAATTCATTTAACATGACTGACAAACTTCATTGTGAAATTAGCCACAACTAACATTTAAATCTCTTTCACACACTCATAGACAGGTCATATTTTGAGTTTGTACCTCAGGAGCAGATAAGCACTGATGAGTAAACAATAGACACAATGATTATGCAACTCAGATGCTATGCAGAACCTTGAACTCACAATTTAACCCAGGCGGTGCAATCAAAAAAGGATCCTTGGCCCTAGTAAACATTAAACCATAGTAAGGAAAAATGTTATGTATCAGAAATATATAATATGAAATGTTTATTCATTCTTTTAATTAGATGTGATGTACATATGCTCAGATATAAACTGAATGTAAACAAATCAAATACTCTTTGAGTTACATTAAATGTGACCCCAGCTAGTAGAGATTCCAGGAACAGGCGGAGACACCGATAAGAGCTCTGTCCTGACCCCTGTTCACGCTTTTCGACTTAAACAATAAGGCAATAAACACCAGATATAAATCACTGTCAGTCAGGCAGCATGCAACCCTACAAATGCTAATGTTAGAGGGTTACATTTCTCAGTACAGCAAAGGGCCAATGTCTAAATTTCAATTCCTTATGGCATTGTATGCAGTGATTCAATATCATATAATGCCACAAAGGGAGCGGGGGGAATCTAATTGTAAATACCTAACTCCTTTAACTATTCCAAGATGATTATTGCTTATGACAGAGCTGATATTGTCATATTATGATAATCAATACAAACTGTAACATTTGACGTCACCTCTTTCAACTCATCTATTTTAATGTATGTTTAAACACAAGAATATTACAGAAAGATTTAAGCCTGTAAGTGACAATCTAAACACAAATCCCTCCCAGTTCATTCCCTAAGCAAATTATATTGCTTTCACTCAAATCAACCACACAAAAAGCCTTCTCCATTCCAGCAATGTCTCTGTCCTCAAGTGCCAAACTGACTAGCTCACGTTTGTGAGTGAGTGACAGTGAGTCTGGTGAATTCCTCACCAGTAGGAATTCAGTTGCTATAACAAAGCACAGCTCTTAACTCATGATTACAACTAGTCACATGACTAAGACATGGAAATAGAAATGGAAATCACACAGGTCTTATCATGTGTGCTCAGAGAAGAAGCTGCGGTCACCAGTCCGTCTGTCTCACATGAACTGGTTTCATTTGCAAGCCATCAGCAGAACCACTCTACTGAGGACTAAAGCACAAATGTGTCCCTGCAATGCTCTATCGGATGTACAGCATCTCTTAACAGCAAGATCACACCGGCCAGATGTAATATAAAACTGTTATAAGCCTTAATATTTTAACTAAGCATGTCTTTTTTGTTTTAGTTGGATATACTGCAAAGCTAGTGTGTATACAACTAACCTCCATCTGTGTATATTTGTTGCATTGATTTACAATAATGATTCAAATATTTATGTGTATTGGCAGCTGTATATGTAGTTATTCACAAAGCTAACAGCTGCTGTGGTTCAGTTGCAGTGCTTATTTGAAGTACTAGTTCATAAGATGTGATCTATTTTTGCACATCCACAGCACTACAGAAACAAGGGATGACATTTGTGGTGTCAGAGTTAAATCTGATAACTGTTCCCTCTTCCCCGCAGCATCAGGATTATAAACCTAATGCCTACTTATAAAAGCACTCTCACTCCATTACAACCAGTGGACACACAAATGCATTTCTATTTTATGCTCTTGGTCTCACACTTGCAGCTATTCAACCTGCAACGTTATGCAGTGTCGTATTTACCTGCTCTAGATCACAAATAACAAGTTGAGTCTGGGAGTTGAAAAACTGCCCCTTCAGTACAAAGAGGTGGTGGGGCTTATTAAAGCCTCCTCTGGCACCAAAAGTATCCCTGGTGGCCCAGTTTCAGAAGTCACCTGGGGCTTTGCTCTCGTATCATCCATCTCAGCTTTCCTGAATCCTTCATTGGGAAATAATAACACCACTGTGAGTGGCCTTTCCTTTGAAAGAGAAACAAGCGCAGCATTAAGGCATTTGGTTACAGTTTGCAAATAAGAGCAAGGCCTTGGATGATAAGAAGATCTTCAACTTCCACACTGGAGCACATCATAGTCCCATTAGCACAGCCATATGTAATTTCCATTCAGGGCACATGCATCAGCAGCATTTTGTAGTCCTTGCCTGTGGGATTATATCTATACGAGTAGACTCCTGCAGAAATAAACATTTAACATAAGGGGCCGAATGAAAGTAAAAGTAGTGTTTTCAGCAGCGAAACCAAAAAGGTACAAACATCTTACTGGAAAGAACAGGATGTCACCTTATACTGGCTGACCTCATCCATTATTTAAAGGCTGCAGGAACACTTGATTACGCAGTTTGACCTCACCATAACATAACACAGACACTAAAAAATGGAAAGAACTGGCTTCCTTTAAATGCATGCAGTACTGTAAGTTTGCACGTCTGCTTGACATCGTGCAGTTAAATGATCCCTTATGTGTGTCCTGGAGGAGCGGGAGGCCTCGGTAGAGATGGGGTATGTGGTACAGTGCGGTATGAAAGGCAAATGGCCCCTAGTAAGATCACGATTATGATGTACTTCTCTCTGTTTCTGCATTCAAACTCTTCATTTTACCTGACTTCCGTTTAGAGGACACCCCATGGTAATGTGTAGCTGCAGCAGATGTGCCTGCCAGAGGTGAGCCGCCGGGGGGTGGGTACAGTTAAAGGGGTTCACTCTCCGCCCGCACCGTCATTACACCGTCACTACCGGGCCGGGCACCACACGGCCACGGGAACCCGTAACCGGGAGAAATACGGCTCCCGGTGCATTACTGACACCTAACACACGCTCTCCGTAAATAAGCCCAGATAACGTACTCGCGTGTGATTAACCGTTAGTTTCACCTGTGTCTAACGGTAACGCACCGGTTTATCAACGAGCCAAATATAACCGGTATTTATCCGACATTTCTAATACTCACGTCGCGGTGTAGCTTTAACCCACCCTGTTACAAAATGCCACATAACGAAAGCACGTTAACGAGGTTTTCTCCTACGGCGTAGCAACAATCTCAGCTGTAACAGCTAGCTAGCTCAACGGTATCTCCGTTTTTCGCGTTACCACATGAAACCTGACAGATCAGACGTCGCCCTGGTTTTAACGCACAGGTGAGATTTTCTGCGGCTCGAGCAGAAAGCATTCCCATTCAAGTCTCCCCCAGCCTCCCGCTGCGTACGTACCTTACAGATGTGCTCCCGTTATCTGCCCGGTGCGGCGGGGATGTGACGTTAAAGCACCTTTGGCTGACAGCGACTGCAGCTAGCCTACCGGTGTAAGTAGCACTGGAGCCCGGCGGAGGGAGGTAGAGTAGGTGGGAGTGAAGGCAGGGAGGGCAGGACAGGAGAGGCTGATGCTAGAGTACAATTTAAAAAACGGACAATTACCGACGCCCTCTAGTGGCGAGCAGCACGAGCAGAGACGCTTTTACTGTGCAGGAAAGGTGTAGAGAGACCAGCGTCATCGTGACGACTCATCGCATCCCAGTGACCTTGAAACCAAAATAGATGTGTCCAGGGTTGAAATATCGGAGGTGAAAGAGAGAGAGCTGCACTATATGTGCAGACGAAATAAAACAAGGAGTCACGACCATCAGTAGATAGTTACATTTAAAGCAGATCAGTTTTACTCATTAGACCATTTAAAAACATGTGGACATATCACACATTATAAAACTAATATCCTGCAGATGAACTGAAGGCACACAGCACATTTCAACTAACTATGAAACTGGCTTCCTGGTGTGATTATGATCACTGAAACAGCTCTCAGTGATTTGTACCTCTATCAAGACATAAAAAAACTGTAAGGGAATGAGAAGGACAAAGGTAGGACTGGTGAGCCGAAATATGAGATAATAGGTCAAATATTTGAGTAATCCAGTCACATTTATGAATACTGAATAACAATTATGATGAATTGATATTCTACCGATCTGACTTAACAAGCCAAACTGATAAGATAGTTCATCATTATATTCAGGTCAATCAATGATCAAAGCATTAAGGTCAAAACTGTGACACTATTTAGTAATTACAAGTCAACATCTTGACCTAAAAGTCAAATGTTTGTTCAAATTCATTAGACACAAAATAGTGATAAGTATAAATTAAGTACTAAGTCACAATTATAATAAACTAAATGGAAAATTACAAGATATCATTAACTCAGTATTTTGCCGTTTTTGTTTTTTTTTCCCCTAGTAGAAATAAGTCATCACAGCGTTGTCCTGCATAAAAGACAGATCTAAAAAAGTGGGAAGTGGAGAAACAAACCACAGGCCGGTACCTTTGTGCTTTGTAATCCATTTTTCCTGTTACTCTCCAGGTTGTGTGAAAGGTGCTGCCAGCTAGTGTCTGGGGTTCGTGGCTGACTCCAGGACAGTGGTTTAGAGAGAAGGATGGGATGACAGAGGCACGCTGTAAACAGACAGGTTATTCAAGTGGAAGGCAGCCATCTGCACCCAGCATGGGCTCATCTAGTGCTGTGTTCACTCATGGTGGAGCTCTCTGCTTCTAGACCCACTCTCCTCAGTGACTCGGAGTACTTTCTCCTTCCTATACTGACAATGTCCTGAATCTCATCTGCCAAATCTCTCCTGCCACTCTCTATCATGGCGTCCACCAGCCTCGACACAGCTCCAGGTCCTGCATTCTTCTGTCCCCGAGCCCAGAGGAACAACATGTCCAGGACCAAGGCTCCCAGGTTGTCTCTGGTGAGGAGAGCAGAACATAAATGAAACAGTAATGATGATGATATATTTCTGGCAGTGGTGACCTAACAAAGAGAAGCTAAATAAATATATATTTATATAATTTACTTTTACATATTAGTTATCTTTTTTACAGCCTAGCAGTAATGGCTTTATTTGTAATAACCACCTATAGATGGGTATAATTAAAGTACCTTTTGTTTTATGATAGCATTTCTGTTTTATATATTGTGACCTGATAAACATGCTGTCAGATGAACTAACACATCCTTTCTAATTTATGATGCTACAATATTATAATGTAATAATGAATTATGAATACATCCCTACTTCAAAATACCCACACAACATATAGAATATGTATGATTTCACACGATGCATTTTTCTTCTGCAATGTGTCGTGAGAGCTTGAGAAGGGGGAGGGCCAGATAAACATCAATCTGTGTGTAATCTCCTGCAGTGTCCCAGATGGCTCAGTGATAGCTGACAGTGCAGACACAAACAATCAAAATTCTCTAGCATTTCTCTCCCACTGCATTTTTCCCCTAAGTCGTGTAACATTTCACTCCATCGTGTTCCCTTAGAGGCTTTAGCTGCACGGACACGCAAAGTCATTACATCACTGACTCACGCAGACGCACTGAACAGAGAATTTAAAACATTTACCTAAATCTCTGCTGCAGCTCTGAACATTTCACCCGGTCCTTAACAACAACATAGTACGTTCACAGTATAACCCCATTAATGCAGATTTCTTTAAGAACTTGTTGACACCACAAACAACAATTTAATTAAAGTAGGGAAGCAAATGTGTTCAAACTCTGCATTTTTACATGTAGTGTTATATTTAGACACTGTAGTTCATAAAAAATGCACTTGATTTAGATCATAAGAGATGTATGTAATCATAATATTGCAGTTTACCAAACAGTTAATCCTGTTTGTACATTTACAGTACAAATATATACAGTATCTGAGATTTCACATTAATACAAATGTTATGTTATGTTTATTATTTTATTGATTATTATTATTGATTTATTATTTTTGATATTATTATGTTGTTGTTTTTTTTACTTATTTACTTTTTAAACCATTGTAACTGAACATTCATACCTGTACTTGTATTGGATCCGGTCCAACTCCTGGTAGCTCAAGCCAAGATTAATGCCAATGGTACGCCAGTCCTGTCCTATCTGAAGAGAGATGGACAGCAGGTTGGCTTCGGTCAGATAGCCACTCTCGGGGTCACCCAGATTCAGAGGAGGATGCTGGACCTCCTCCGTGATATAACTGTTGTCTGAGTTTAGAGCCTGGGACAAAAACACAGCGGAAGTGAATAAACATTTTGTATAAAGACTGAATAATCACTTTAAATATAGACATTGTTTTTTTCCATTTCATTACTATTATTTTACAGTATATTAATTATATACTGTTCAAATATATTAAACTATGTAATAAACTGTGTAATTATATGGACCAAGGATACAAATTTCAACTCTACTGACAGGAAGTTTTAGTGGTAATGTTGCAAGCCACTGGCTATCATGTCCTTTCCTCTTTCTCACAACTTCCTCTGGCAGATTGCTGGGAACCTCCCCTCTATAAAAAGATACCTGTGACAGACACGCAAAGCATTTTTTATGTTGTGTGAACAATTCTCACAAACCAATGAGACACAAAAACATTGCAAACTGGAATGGAGCTTGGCAGCAATGATGGACTAGTACATGTTACACTGAGGTAAAGCCATATCCATAAAATTAGACAATTTTAAATACAATACATAGTACATCACAATTACACCCATACCCAGAACGCTCTGCTTGTAGTGGTTGCTTTGAATCAATTCTATGATCAATTTTATAGCTTTATATCATTTTTTCATGTCTCATTATATTGACATGCGATTCTATTATTTGTACTCTTTACTTTAAAGACTGTATAAACAAAAAGATTTGGAACAGCATAAATATGTGTTATATATATATATATGTTGAGTTTACACATATTTAACAAAGACTCACCTGCTATATAAAATGTCTGTGTATATAACAATTTCATGAAGGGGATCAGTATATATGTTATTAATATTATTATCATTATAATTAAAAATGTAGTGTTTGTTAACAGAGTGTTGGATTTTCATTAAAATAGACAAGATCTTTTGTGTATTTTAGAAGACGGGTGATATGTGAAATATATAACTTGTTAAAATACACTGGGGGTGAGGTCATGCTGGCCTGGCACCATGTGTAACACTATCTAATCTGGAAATATAAGATACACAAAGTGTTTTTCAGCCACTGCACTCTCTTGACTGTTAAATTTAATGTCTATCTTACTTGTCCCCTGATTGGCACCTTTTGACCCTGAGCTGGAGTGATGTAAACTTCTTTCAGATTCTTCAGGCTTGAGTAAAAGACAAAACAAAGTCTCCCCGCCACACAGTCGGGTCTCTCTGGAGAAAACAGGACAATGTCATCTCAAGATTTCATACATAGCACATTGCAAGACCTTGGAAGGAAAGGAAGCGAGTGAAAAAAATGTTTGAGATATGACTGTGTGTCAATGAGGACTTCAGACCTGCGCTGATATCTAAGCCCCTTTCAAAGCCGGCAAAGAACTGCTCTCCTTCCAGCAGGTCACACAGGTCTGAAGGCTGAGGTCCATCATACTGTTCTGACAAAGATTGCACTCTGCCCTCCACCTGGACAGGAAGCATCACAATCACTGTTAAAATGTATGTAGTGACGAAATCAGTGTTGGATCCAAACTGTGGATCTGCGGTTGAGACACCACATACAGAGACTGATAAAAGAAGGCTGATACACAGACTATTTTAGTGTAAGTAATTCTGATAAACTGGGAGGACAATGACAAACCTTGTTAGCAGGCAAACACTGTAGCAGAACCTGTGAACGGTCAGTCTTCCTCTGAAGTACAAAAAACTGGACTTTAAACTGTTTTAGCCTTTGATAGACCTTCCTGACCACTCCGCTAACACAGCGCTGAGTGGTGTACCACAGCCAGTACCTGCAGTGAGACACACAAAGCTGTACAACCACAAAGTAAGACTGTACCGTTTCGGCCCAAACACAAGACGCCATTATAGAGCAATTGTAAATTCAAGATTCAAAATTCATTTCAAAAAATGAAATAACAAAAATGCTTCTGATCACTTCAAGAGGCTGCAAGTATGTGACTAATTCACAGACATGACTTGTTACCCTATGTCATGTTTGACTTATTAGAAAAAAAGACTTAAATAATGACATTTCCCCGACTACTCCTTGGATTAATGGTAACTCGAGGAAAGAAAGTGTTTCCTCTTTATCACAAAACATTTTTATCACAAGACTATTGAATAAGGGTTGTTGTTGTATAATCTTAGATGTACAACCTTTGAGGAAAGGCACTGTGGTTTACAACCATCATATATAACCATGTGAATATACTGTTGTATAAACACTTACCATGAAAAATGGGTAATGTAGAAAATGGCATACAAATGGGTGACATAGAGAGACACTTGTGATGTGATGTCAGTCCAGGTTTGGGCAGTAGGGTCTCCATGTAGCAGATGCAAACAGGACAAATCAACTGTATGGCCTGTATAAGCACCAGACATGTTAATGTGTGATGACATATCCTGTATCAAAGTCATACAAGTGAAGGTGGCAAACTGTACCTGTGACTCCAGACGGTAGAGGGATTTGAACTTTGATAGGCTGCAGAAAGTGCATGTTGGGAGTCTGGGAGAGGCAGAGGAGAGGGCTAGCTCTGACCTGAGAATCACCACATAGAGCTTGCACCTCAGACACAGACACCTGCAACACCTACAGAAAGAGGCACAATCAGAAGCCTCGTAGAGCTTCATACTACACATCGTCTTCCCACTGCCATTCTGCCTACCTGTAAAGTAATGGTGCGAGTCTGCACCGTGGACTCTGGAGGGAAGTGGAGCTTTATTCCAGGATCAGAGGTGGACACCAGGAGGGCTCCAGCTGGTGTAACAGAGCAACTGTCCTTCACTGGACGGGACACAGCCATGAACCAGGAGAAATGCTTCACTGAGCAGCATGCCAGCTGGAGGTAACACAGTTTTTTATTTCATTTGTACAATGATAAAAACATCTGATTTAGAAAAATATTGTGAAATAGAAGATTATTGCTTTACCCTGGCTGGACGTCCTCCAGGATGACTGCTGTGGTTCTCACTTCCTCTTCTTAGATAAGTGGGCAAAGTGCCCCACAACTGTCCATCAAACCTCCGCACAACCACCTCCCTTCTTTTTGTGCGACGATATGGAACACACACCTCCACGGGCTGTAAGCATTTCAACGTTGTGAAGTTCAAGCCTTATAGTATAACATTAGAGATGGGCTATTCCAATGTGCAGAACCGATGACCTCTAACCTAATACTGACCTTAATGCACACAAGGCGTCATCTATCTAAGTCACATCAAATTCTGCTCACTTGGGTTCCATTTTAAATTATTTATTTCTGTTGCATTATTCCATCACTGCAGACTAACAAGTCAGTGACTCATGTTACCCTACATAAAAATGATGACAATGATTTGCAGTGAGAAATATAGACTTTACATTTGGCAAAACAATCTAATATATGATCTATTGGTTTTGGCAGAGATGCAAAAGTGAGAAACCAGTGGTTCAGTGCATCCATACAATAACACTTTTCAAAGCAAAGGAAGTAAAAGATGCTTGCAACCAACAAACAAAGTTCAATGTACCTTTAGAAATGTAATTCCATGGGGGCGAAGTTCCAGAGGGCGACTCAGAAGGAGGTCATGCTCCTCCAGCCAAACCCACTTCCTTTCCGGCCTTTTCTCAACCCACTCTAGTCTTCTTGTTCTCAACAGGCATCCCGGGGGGAAGAGCAGCTCAGCCCCCCCTGGGACAAACACATGACACCCAGCAGACGAAACACAAAAACTAAGGAGCAAAAGGAGGATGACATGTTTAACCATAACCTAGACAGAAATGTCGTTATTGACCATATTAGTAGGTAGCAACACGCTACCTGTGCTGGTTAAATCCAAGATGCAACTCTGGAACTTTAGTATCGGTTGGATCTGGAAAGGAAACAGTCTTATAACTCAGACCAAGAACTCACATACACTGTAGCTAAATGATTTAATCACTAATCAGTTAAAGGCCCCTTTTCTTTGCTCACCAGGTGTGGGAGGGAGAGGAGGTGGGGTCGGGGGTCGTCCCAAAGGATTGTCACGCACATCTATTTTCAGCAGTGGCAGTTGTTTCAGACAATGAGGGATCAGGCGGAGGTCATTGCTGTGGATGGCAAGCTCCCTCAGTGAGAAGAGAGAGCCTGGGCAACAACAAAAACAGGTTTATACCCATTTCAGTGCTACATTTATTAAAAGTACATTATAAAACATGTGAATTATTAATGTAATGCTCATTTCACTGACAGCCTTACCCATTCTCTCTGGCAGCTGCTTCAGCTTGTTGTGAGATAACTCCAGCTTAACAAGCTCCTCCAGAAAACCAATCTCATCAGGCAGATGCTGGAGGAGGTTATGTGAAACATCCAGTGTCTGCAGCGCTTTAAGTTGACCCACACTTGGGGGAAGAGAGACAAGCTCATTCCCCAGGAGGGACAGGTACGTGAGGGACGACAGCTGGCCTATATCAGGAGGCAAAGCTGAGAGGTGGTTGTGACAGAGGAGCAAAGAGGACAACACAGGCAGGCTGAGTAGGCAGGTTGGCAGAGAACAGAGCTGGTTGAAGGAGAGATCCAGGTGTACCATACAGGAAAAAGAAGAAACAGACGCAGGCAACGTAGTGAGTAGGCCAGGTAGGGGGTCACCTTGTGAGTCATAAATACAGTGTCCTTGAATTAGAAAGAGAAGCAGAAATATTAGAGTAAATCGAGGACAAAACAGAGAATAGCACCTACAATATATTGTACTAACAAAGGTTTCACTGTATTTATTTAATAGGTATTTTTCAGTACAATACAGTGAAAACAATCTGAACTAAGCTCTTTAGAGCTAATAAGACATGGATACCACATGAAATAAATCAGACAAATACCCCGAATGGCCAGTGAGCGCAGCTCTGTCAGATTGGGAAGAACTACCAGGGCATCATCTAGGCTTGATTCATCCTCAGAGCCCAGTCTGAGATACTGGATGCGCTCCAGCTGCCCAGGGATGGACCCCCATAGTAACGGCAGTGCAGCTGCTCCTCCCTGGTACACATCCAGGGTCAGCTTTGTATCTGTCAGCACAGCTGAGAGGTCCACAGAGGGAGGCAATGGTGGAGTCAGACACAACACTGATGATGATGATGAAGATGAGGACGATGAAGAAAAAATGTTGTGATGATGGTTGGAGATGAATGGGGAAGATGAGGAGTAGCTTGATGGGGAAGGGGCACAGGTGTCCATTAAGCTGGATGGAGACACAGAGGGTGCATCCCTCTCTGGCTCCAGGAGACCCGCTTGACCTTCTGATGTCCCACCAGCTGACATCCCCGGTTCACTCATCCTCTCCAGTTTCTCCTGGTCCTTGTGCAGAAGATCGCTCCCGAGCCTCGGTGCGAAGGTGTCTGCATGAGGGTCTTGTACGGCATCTCTAAGTGTTGTCCCTGATGGGTTCAATGCATAAGTCACCTCCACCTCTTCATCCTCTGACCCGTCTCTCATCATAATGCGACCGGCTGGCTGGTCACCATCCTCGTCATCCTCTTGCTCACAACACTAGACAACTAGCGAAGAGGTTCCTGCGAGGTTGTCCACTACTCCTCCGAGATTTACTTTCTGCATTGTGTGGCTGTAACGTCAATGACACAGTTTAATACAACCGTAGTCATTACAGCCAGACAGAGCTAAAGCACTGACATTAAAAGTGACATGTTTGCTGAACTAGGCTGTTGTAAGCTAACATTACAACTTAGCCGCTGCTACGTTTCAACTTCTACTACTACTACTAATACGTGAAATTTACAAATCTATTGGCCTATGAGAGTTCGTCAGAGACACCATTAGTAGTCTAGTGTTATTTGCTAACATTAGTATCTATTAACCCGTTTCACTTGGTCCCTCTCTGTTTGCTTCCTTGTGCCCGAACGTTTTAAAAGAAAAAACATTGCGTCATAGGTGTGCATTCGTTTTGTTAGACATCCTACACCGGACGTCTCCGAGAGGAGTCCATTTATGCGTAACAATTAAAAAAACAAGGATCCCGCCCGCCCGGGCATTGATGTGTGAAACAACGAGCGCCTTGTTTCTGTCACCGCGAAAGTTTCAATTCAGGGCGGGACAGATGTTCCTCGCTGTCAGTCTCTGCTTCGACACTGGGCGGCGCTGTCCAAACTCAAGCGTCTGTTTAGTGCTTTTAGTACACTTTATACACGGTTTGTCATAAAATAAACCATTTTAGCATTGTAAACAGTTTGACATAATGACAGAATTTAAAGGTTTACAGTGGAATCCAAGATTAGAGTTTTTGGTTAAACATGAATCCATTTATAATGTGTCTGTGAAGATTTTAAAATAGTTTTAAATATGAAAGGGTCGGCAGTGGAGGGAACACCAGTGAAAGAAATAAGAAAGTAATGCAACAATTAGCTATTTAATTGTTATTATTTATTCAAAAACAGAAAAAGGACATAACATTAAATTTTTATTTTGATAACAAGTAATTTAAATCATTTTTTATTATGTTAGGCTGGAACATTAATTAATGAAATAGCAAAAATCTTTTTGAGACAGAATAATAAAATATGTTTTAAGCTTTTGACCCACATAAATATATTTAAGCTGAGAAAGACTTTTACAATCCAAACTGTACTAAAGTGACATAATAAAGTTTATATAAACTACTGTTCTCTCCATAAAACATGCACATCTGGTTTTTATGTAGGTACTAACAGACTGGTGCATTTGGGATTCATCACTGTGAACTGCAGTGTATATTGGTCAAGAGTTAGCATCAAGAGTTTATCTTTATCTTCTCCACAACAGAGAAACAAAAGGTCTCTGTTGTGGAAAACATAACAGAATTAGTTTGATTCACATACACTGTGGCAAAGGTTGAAAGTGGTACTGTGAGATATTCGTGTACAATAACAGTGTGCTCCTCAGAGCAGATGTCATCTCATGGTCAGACATATTTTAACTTCCTCAGTCTCTTTCACTTTTCTCAGCACTCAGTTACATTTCTAACTGTGTACAAATCCACATGAGCCCTCATAAAGAGACACAGTGTACGTAGTTTATCAGTTTATTTAACATCAGCGACGTTTGCCTTAAGTTGTTATTTACTCTGCTAAAGCCAGCAGATAACTTGAACTAGTAATATGGATGGATTAACTTGAATGTCAAAGAGGAAAAACTGCTGTTAGGCCCTTATTGACTACTACTCTCATAGCTCACCCAACCTCACTCTGTTGACATTTCCCGTCTCCTCAGAACAGGCAACAGACAGAATATGCACCATGTGAGCACAATATACTGTATAAACAAATATGATAGAATTTAAAAATGGAGTTTGAAATTTGACCCCATTAAAGAACTGAGTCAATAATAATGCAAAAGTACTTTGAATGATGTTGGACTTTGAATTTTTTAATTATATTATAATTTTGTGGAAATTCCTGTAAAGTTATGTAATGAACCAAAGACTGCTAGGACCCATGACTCCGGAACAGTTGACTGATTGGTAGTCCAGCTTTGACTGTGAGTAGTCAAGACAGATTTGATATAAAAAAAATTCTAAAGAATTAACCATAGCTGATAGTGGTTTCACAACAGTGCAAGCTCTCTAAGGAACAATGTCACACAGAGAACCAACCCTACTGGAGTATTTCTGTGAATAGTTATTTAAAGAAACGTTGCAGAAAAACATTTCAATGTTATGTACTTCTCATGGTCTTATTTTTTTTTCTTGTGACACCTTACTACAATTTTACAAACACAAAATTGTGTTACTTCCAGATTACAGTTTCCGTTTTTGCCTGACTAAAATTTTTTTGTCATATCTAAGTTTATTTTAAAAGAACACTAAACGTAACAGATGAATATTAGTTTGCAAAATCCCAGGGTTTGTTTTAATTGATCTAATCAACACATCAATACACATCCTTCCTTTCATAACACATATTACGAAAGAACAACATGCCTTAGCTTACTTTTTTAAAACATGAATAGAGTTTACAGACAAAACATGCGAAGACAAACAGGCAGATAAAGATAGCGGGACCAGAACAAAACCCGTAGCTCTGCCTGGGGAAAACACTTGACAGCTGTCAGATCAACGAGTGCATGTTTACTGAATTGACGGGCGTCTCAGCGCTGCGGATTGTGATTGGTTATTTTGTCAATCTTCTTATTGATGATTGGTCAGCTTGCTCAGTAATGTGGGCTGTGATTGGGTAAAGCGAGATAGAGGCGCGCTCCTCCCTGGATGCACAAGTATGTGACACAACAACTCCCCGTGTGTCACCGCGTAGCTATTTAACTAGCGTAGGCTTGCTTTTAATTACATTTACCACCAGAAGTCAGCTTTAGCATTACGGATTTTTCTGTTTTCATTAACGCCAATGTAGCGAACTGACCTGCAACAAAAATACTTCCACCGTTTGATAGAAAGCTGAACATAGTTAGCCGGACCCTGAAGACAGCATGTGAAGCGCCATCGTTAAAAATATAAACAGAGCTGCGCTTTAAACTATTTTCTAATCCGTTAAGTTCCGTGGGTGGATTTTGTAGTCCCACTTGTTACAGCTGTTCACCAGCATGTTCCCGTTAGATTCGCCGTGGAACATCTCCTTTGCAGGCTGCGGCTTCCTCGGTATCTACCACGTCGGTGTTGCCAGCTGTCTGCTGGAGCAGGCTCCTTTCCTGGTGCACAACGCCAAGCACATATACGGGGCATCCGCTGGAGCGCTCACTGCTACTGCTGTGGTCACAGGCGTCTGTCTCGGTAGGTATCTGTTTGGTATTTTAGCGTCCTCAGGGAGTGGAGAGGGATGATGTGTGGCCTCTAAGTCTTATGAGTACCAGTAAACCCGAGTAGATGTGCATTGTAGTTGCATCTCTATATGATTATCATTGTGATAGAAGCACAACAGGAGTTAAACTCAAGCAATACTACAGTGTGGTGTTGTAGTTTGGTGGCATGCAAACATATAGTGCTCAGTAGTTAAACAGTTTGTGGTGATGGGTCCCAAATACACTGTACCAGTATTACATACATAAAAACAAGATGTGTTCTATCTTTGAAGAGAACAATATCTCCTATCAGCAGTATTGGGCTACTTTTCACTCACAGGTTAAACTGATTTTTTAAATGGAGCATTTGCTTATTGACCTGCATAGTGGCGGCATTGTAGAAAAACATTACCATAAAAAAATAATATATATATATATATAATAAACATATTTACATCAAAGACCTTAATTCGTTCTTTCTCACTGTAGCATCCTGAAAAAACATTTTAAAGGTTATATGAAATACCAACAATGCCCAAATAATCTTTCCTTATAAGAATCTAAGAATGTTGAGAAATGGTCTAAGGGGGAAATAATTTATCCTTCTGACTATTATTTGTTTTTTCTGAACTGTAATTTACTTAATTGAAACTAAGATTCCTGGTTTTATAATATTTTTAAAGAAGATTTGCATGTAGTACTTCAATCTGAAAAAATCCTTTGGCAAATTCTCATTTATTTATTCATTGCAAGTAAAAGTTCCCATTGACTTTTTAATGCGTTCACAGGAGAGACCGGTGCAAGTATCATCAATGTTGCCAAAGAGGCGAGAAAGCGATTCCTGGGACCTATGCATCCTTCCTTCAACCTGGTAAAGATCGTGCGTCATGTGCTAAGCGGGATGCTGCCAGCTGATAGCCACGAGCGGGCCAGCGGGAGGTTGGGAATATCTCTAACCAGAGTGACCGATGGAGAAAATGTGCTGGTGTCTCACTTCAACAACAAGGAGGAGCTGGTGCAGGTGTGCACTGTGCAAAATGTTTTTCAGCTAAGTTCTTTGCAGGATAATTGGTTGATTATCAGATGTCATTATATACAAGCCAACAGATACTGAGAGTATTTTGGTATTGCTGTTTTTTTTTTAGACCACTTGTGGATATTATTGTTGATTTCGTAGCTGAAATGATTAGGTAATTACTCAGTTAAGTCATTTGCGCTTCTTAATATTTTTCAGTGGTTCCAGCTTCTTGAGTAAACCTCTTCTCATTTTCTCGGCTTTATATATCTCACTGTTACATAGCCAGTCAGTGTCTGGTTAATTTAATGTTTGGGACACAGAAAGAAGTCGTGGTTAGGACTTTGTTGCCTAATCTGTCTTTCTCACATTGTGTTTTTTAACTAGGCATGTGTCTGCAGTGCTTATATCCCGGTGTATTGTGGCCTTATTCCTCCTACACTGCAAGGAGTGGTGAGTAAAACCAATGTTATTCAGCATCTGTGCACTTTTCCCTTTGTCTCCAGTCTATTTGGATTAATGAAAATGAAAAGCTCTCACTATTTGCGTTGATTTTAAATTAGGAACTACACATACACTAGGTGTTACGTTCGAGAAATGTAACGACCCGTCTACATTGCTGCTTTGCTTGAATTATGCACTGTATTCCTTTTATTGTGTTTTGTTGTTTCTGTTTCCTTCGGCACTCTCTCCATATATTAGTGCCCATGCCAGAGCCCTCCCTTCCTCAAGAATGTGTTTGTTCTGAATGCCACATGTGCGTGGAAACAAAGATTAGAAAATTACTTGGGAGTGTGTGTTTGTGAGAGGTCTCACTCTAAAGGGAAAAGTAGAACTTGGATTATTTACTGTAGATGGACATGTTTCTAGTACAAAGGTTTTCTGGGAAATAATATTGAGAAATACCAATGCCCCCACCCACTATGCGTGGCCTTTGTGATGGGTTTTAAAAGTTTACATGTGCTTATGTGCATGCAAATTTTGTGACCAAAATTTGAGCTTGACAGAGCCACTCTGGACTGTGCTGGCCCAAGCTTTAAGGTTGTCCTGTCCTCTCCTACCCTTGGTGCCTCTAATTCTTAAAACTGATGTCACTCCAATCTTATCTGTTGACACACTGGGTGCCTCCCAACTCTGGGTTTAAAAGTTCACCAGCTTCAATAAAAACAAACAGTCAATACGCAGCACATGATGTCACTATTATCACATCTTTTGTAATGATTGCTGTGGCTAAATACCCAAGGATTCCCGTGGAGATTCATATTGTATATTATATAGATGTGTTTCCAGATATTCTGATGCTAACATTTGTCTTCTGTCATACAGCGATATGTGGATGGAGGAATCTCAGACAACCTGCCTCAGTACGAGCTGAAAAACACCATCACTGTTTCCCCGTTCTCTGGAGAAAGTGACATCTGCCCCCGAGACACTTCAACCAACATACATGAGCTGCGATTCACCAACACAAGCATCCAGTTCACTCTAACCAACCTCTATAGAGTCTCCAGAGCTCTTTTCCCACCAGACCCCATGGTAGGTCAAACATTACAACCTTTCTGATCTGTACGCACAGTTGAATTGATTTGCTCAGTGGACGTCTTAATGCATTAGAGATGAATCTGTGTTTGTTTTGAGTGCAGATTATGAAGACCATGTGTAAGCAGGGATATAAAGATGCTCTGCAGTTTTTAAAGAGAAATGGTAAGAAACCTGTTTTCTCCAAAGCAAATTGTAACAAAGCACACGGCTTTCTGTATTTTTCTGGATATTGAGCGCAATATCAATGATCGACTGCTAACGGGTCTATTGTCATACATAACGTGCACCGGGTTATAAAGTGCATTAAATGAAACGAAACTCGGATAAGTCCATGTTGTACTGCGTGACCCTTATGGTCTGAAAAATGGGGTAATTGATTTTTTTGTCCTCTGTGCAGGGAATATCAGAATGTACACACAGTGTGTCACACCGATATGCTATCACAACTTAAACTTCCTGTGACCATACAACCAGATCAATACATTGATTTGTGTCACTTCCTATGGTTACAACATGTCAGATGAATGCGTTAGAGCAGTTTCCATAACGTAGTATGTTCCAGTACTGTGTTTTTAACCATCCACACACTATCATATCATTAACATAGTATTACATCATGAACAGATATGTTGACTATTATGTTCTGATTTAATAGTTTCACTAATTTAGAAACTTCCTCACCATTGATCCCATTAAAAAAATACTTTCATGTTTGATTTTCTTTACAGGATTGCTTAATTACAACGAACCTCTCAGAGATAGACCACTGTTAGCTAACGCAGAAAATGAGCATGATAACAATGAAGAGGAGGAAAGCAGTGAAGGCAATCAAGAGGAAGAATTGCCACCTGTAGAAGAAGGAGCAGTAGTGGTTCATTCCACTTTTATAAAGGATGAACATATCATCGTACACCTCCCTCCCACCCTGCACAAAGGTAACTCTTGAGCAAGTACCCAAGAAACCATATGAAAGTACAAGTACATTTTGTATTATGTTAACTGTACTGACACATTCATTCGATGTGTTAAAATATCTCCTTTTCAGCTCATGAGATGTTTTGCACAATGATGTTAATACTGTGTCTAGTTATGGGAACTGTTTTAATGCTCTGTGCTTCCCTGCAGCTCTCATTGAAGCCTGCATGGAGAGGAGAAGCCTGGTGCAGTCACTAAGGAATCTACTTCTTGTGAGGATGGCCTCTGCCATGATGGTCCCCTACACCCTCCCTCTGGAGTCAGCCATATCCTTGACTGTCAGGTGCTGTAGGACTTGATTGCATCTGGTCCCATTTCTTCCTAATTTGACATGCACTCTAGACGATAATGTGTCTTCTAGTAGCTTTTGAATATATTTAGGTATTTTTTAATTGATTGGTGGAACTGACTATGCTGTTATTATCAATTTAGTCTTCTCTGCCTCTTAGCTAACAACTGCATATCCCATGCCTAGGCTCCTGGAGTGGCTCCCAGATGTGCATGAAGATGTAGAGTGGATGCGAGAGCAGACATTAAAGATCTTGCAGCATCTTTTTCGCCAGACCTCCAAAAGCATTTCCCAGAATGTTTCTGCTAGGTAGGTGTCTATTTATGACATAAGTCTAAAAAATAGTAGTTATACATTAAGCAACATTTATGATTCAAACTGTCTGTATATATTACAATGTGTACACTTGACATTCTGTCAAGTCAAACAGAGCTGCTCATTTTGTCTTTTGTAAAATTTAAATTTCCAGCTGCTTTAATGACCGTGAGCGACACAATTGCAGCTGGTTGATTATTCATCTCTGCACACTGGTAACTGTTTTAGGTTCAGCTGCCAGCTGGAGTTACACCACTACCAGTCGCTCCCTTCCCGGTTCAGCTCCACCAGTCTTTTTCCCACCTGGGTGAACGGGAGCAGCTCTTCACTCCAAGATGTCTTCAGGCGCCTAGACAAGTATAAGAGGCAGCTGCTATCTGGAGTGCTGTGTATCAACATGGACCTGCAAGGTTCCTTTGAAACTGGACCCATGTCAACAAATAAGCTCTCTCCATTTACCATGTCCACAGACGGCCTTATAATGCATGATTGTCCTGAAGTTCCACCTGCCGACTCTGGAGACCCAATCAGCAGTTCTTAAGAGCTTTTGACAGGTTTCTGCTGTAAGTGCTGCAGCACAGAGGTTGACATCGTCTGAAACCTTTTAAAAGAAGTGAAGTCAGATTTCAACATCTGTTTACACCCTGACATTAGGATACTTTTACAATACCAGGATAGTACTGTATATGCCATCTGATGAGCCCTTTTGTATATAGATGGAGTAATTTACCATATTTACGTTCACTACATATTCATTTTTGACATATGCATGACAGTGAGCAAACAAGCCTTTATACACAGCACATGAACAAACTTGAATTACAGGATGTTACAAACAAGATTGCTCATTTAAGCTATAATGGTTAAAAATGGCAGTTGTGTATGTTTTAGTGGAAACCAGTAGTTAAGCAGAATATTCCTGCTGCATCGGGTCATGAAACTATAAGTCACTTCTGCAACATCTGTTTGTTACAGGGAGTTACTCCATTTATTTTATGCAAGTGTCAATGCATTATTGTACATAACTACAGTTTTTATGTTTTTAGGTTTGTACGCATGTGCTGCTGCCAACTGAATTTCGCCGTAAAGTCTTGTTAATCTGTTGAGCGATTGTAAAATTTCATTAGAAATTGTTTACTTTTTATAAATCAAGCCTGTGATTTTTAAATTAATCACTGAATCAGTTTAGTCTGAGTTGCACTTTCTCATGTGATGTCGCTGTATGACATTAAATGATATTCTTAGCTTATATTAACACTTCTTGTGCTGTGTTACATGACACTTCAACTGTGTGATCAAACCCCAACTTGTGCCTTACACTTCAAATGTCGACAGAATTTAACATATTGTCAAAATGTTGCAGGGAATAATATTTATGTGATCATTAAATAAACAAGTATTATTTAACAGTAACTTCACTGTCTGAGTGTTTTCTCGTTGTTGCCAATATGCAGAGATCAGTTAGACAACAGTGATTCTCACATTACTAAGAAAAGCTTTAACTTCCTGAAAAAAGGAGTGCAGGACAGAGGGCAGTACACGTGTGTAGCAGTAACCAAACAGTGGCTCAGGGACCTGATGAGGTGTTTGGGACGTTTCCGTCCAAAGAGACAAATAAACCATGTTTATCTCTTATGTAATGTTTGACAAAAAAAGGTAACACAAACAATATATAGTCATTTCGACACAATATGCCCCAAAACAATCCTTAATCTCAACAAGTAAATGTAAATTTTAAGATCATTAAAGTCAGTACAGACTGTTTTTAAAAGCTAAAACAGTTATTAATATAGTGAAGTATAAGCTATAAAGTCTATGCGCTGTGACTGGTTTAAGGAGTTCACGTTTTTAATATACTTTGTCCTCTCTTTTACATGTCCCTATACTCAACTAACCTATGTCACAATAGAACCAAATAACAGTAATTTAGAAAATATACTTTAATTAAATTTACACCACTGCACATATATTATATTAACTTAGATTTTCTAAATAAACGAGTTACTTCCATCACTTCTTTAACAACGTATTTACATCGTCAGTTACGGCACCGTATTGTCAGCACTAGAGGCGCATCCTTGGATTCACCTCAGTGAGGTCACACTCACAAAGAGACTCAGTTTTAACTGTCATGTTGTGTGTTACGAAAGCGATTTCAAACAGTGCCCTGTTAAAACTCGAGAATCGTAGCCAACAAGTAACGAACTTACTAAGTATAAACACAAAAATATTACTTTAACTAGATTTTAAATTACATACATGTGTAAACACGAAACGAGCCATTGTTGACGCGTAGAAAGGTGACGATGCCTTCGCGTGATGTCGGGAAGACGGGAAGTCCTGGACTGTCAATACTATTCGCAATTATCATTGTTTTTCGTGAAATGTCTCTGATATTTTAGTAAGAATGTGCAAACTTGTTCGTTGTATTTGTAAATATTCAAAGTTGTGTTGGATATCTGTGTAAAAATAAATTGTTTTGTTTTCTCATTAAATGGTTACACTAGGTTTTTAATTGATTTTGTCAGTGGACATTTGTGCTAGTCATTGACAAGGGCAACTAATTTGAATGTCTTCAAAATAATCACTTTATTTCTAGCTGAAATTGGTGAAGCAATAAAAACAGAAAATAAAAATAACATCAAAATATCAACAAAAATATAGATTTTTTGTTGATATGTAAGAAAGAAAGGAAACATTTAATGTATTCCTATGTATGTATGAATGCACAATGTGTCCCTTGTTTTTGAAATGACTTAAAATAAGATAAATTACAAAAAGACACATTCAGACATACAATTACCATACAGATTTGATTGACATGATTATTTCCTAAATGATTTATAAATAATTTTAGTTATATCAGTTATTATGTTTATTTGTAAGCACTGTGATTATGGTAGGCTTATTGCTAGTAGTCACTTGCACTATATTATTTTTGGCTGGTTCTCGTGACAGTAAATATATAAAAAAAAAAACATTTTGAGCAGTCTGCGATTTTATTTTTGCTTCTTATTTTTTTGTGCTTGCTTTTAATACTTTCCTCATGTAAAAATATTTTGGTAGCAAAATGTAATAAGACTGCTACTAGTACACTGTCCCTCGCTGTGAAACATACCTTTCCGAGGCGTCCTCGCACGCACCATAATGCCGCTGAAGTTCGCCTCCAAGTTCGCGGTTTCATTTCCGGTGTGTCTCCACCAGGGGGCGCAGCCCGGGGGAGGCTCAATCCAAACATCCACTCCGCTTTTCCTCGTACCATGAGCTGAATCTGTCCGGGACAGACCAGGGAAGATGGCGGCTACTGACCATTCCCGGTCCGAAGCTGCCAAACAGCGTCGGCAGGATCAGCTGCAGCGATGGCTGGGCTCGGAGACGGATCGGACGGGATCGGAGGCCCGGGAATCTTCGAGCGGTTCCGGGACGCGGCGGGCGAAAGTCCGGTTCGCCCAAGGAGCCGTGTTTATGGCCGCCTGCTCCGCCGGAGACCGGGAGGAGGTGGCAGCGCTGCTCCGGCAGGGAGCTGACATCAACCACGCGAACATAGACGGTCTGACAGCGCTTCACCAGGTACGAAGTTCGGCGTGTCTCCCCAACTGTCGAAAACTACGTCAGTCAGTCAGTTTGTTCGTCCACCGCCGAGTCGCTCCGCTGCCGCTGACGGTTCGCACCGCAACGCCAGTGATCCTCAGAGAAGAAGCGGCAAACATAGTATTTCAGGGATTCAGAGGTGAAATTGTACTCTCGGCGTGAGTCTGGACAATTCTGTTGTTTTTAACTTAGTAGCGTTGACGTCTGGTGATTTGATCGTGTCTGGATTGGTCTTTGAACGCCCCAGCAGTTGCGTTTGTGGCCTGTGTGTCGGTCTGTTCTCCTGCTGCTGGTAGGCTGGGTGAAAGATTGAGTTATGGCTTTCTTTTTCTAGCATACCACCGGGTATGAGGGTAGCTGTTGGCAGTAACTCAGACAGTAAAAACCCGTCTTCTCGCAGCCTGTGGGATCAGTTTTAGACTTTAATGGGCGCTGGCTGGCAGGCTTGTGACAGACGGTCCCCGGTTGAGCCTCAGTAAAAAACTGTGTCAATGAATTCAGGGAGCTTTTTACAATCTGGTCAACAGTTTTTTGTTGTTTTACTCAAAGAGCCAGAAAGCCAGAAGAAGCTGTGGTAACAAAACTACCACTGTCAACAGGACCACGTTGTCATGCAGAGTGTGTTTTTGCCCCTTTACTTTTTCTATACAGTTGCTGCTGATGTTGCTTTTGCACATCCTAAATAGGCTGCACTGTCTTTTCAGAGCGTGTTCCAGTCTTAATGCAACTCAGCCCACCTCCCCTTGACTTCAGGCCTAACGCAGACGAGCAGTCTGGACAGCATCACTGTCACACGAGCCCTCAGTGATACAGTATTTCCTCTGCTTTTATGATACTGCGTGTCATAAACACACCGCTGTCTCTTTGCATACAGTGAGCTCACAGTCGGCTGCATTCGACTTTTATATCAAAGCATACTTGTCATCAGGAAAGATGATGCACTTTTAATTTTCCAGCTCACAGGATCTGGATGGTGGTTCGGCTGGCCTGTGCGCACGCTCTGATGTCATGCTCGGGATTATAATGATTGCTGTTTTCCCTCTAATTTAAGCCAATCGTATGTATTTGTTGAGTTGTCCTCCCATGACGAGCTCAGATCAGACGGGTGAGTGCCCTGCCTGGATGTTTGCTCCACGTGTTGGACCACCATCCAGTGTGGTCCCTCTCCCTCCATCCCTCCATCCCTCCATCCCTTTCACCCCTGTTGTGCATTGGTTGCCTGGCAACCAGAATTAAATATAGGCCCACACTCTCCAAAGTTTCCATCCACTCCATCCAAAGTCTTTCTGTCTTCTCCACTACTTTTTCTCCCTCGTTTGCCCCCTCCTCCCTCTCTTCCTCCTCCTCTCTTTCTCCTTCCCTTTGCCAATTCCCCATGGAGGGGACTTTTAGGATTTCGGATGAAGAAATGGAAAACATTCCTCAAACAGCACAAGCTGCTGTTGTCAAAGGCGATTTCCACAATGAGTCACTTGATGACCCAGAGAAGGAGTCTGCTGGGAAGCTGTGTGTGCACCCTCATATTGCACACAGGGTGCAAGAAACGCCTACTGTTCATTCATTCGGCTTGGAGCACCCACTTGTTGAGAGGGCTCCCGCGCTGCTGTTCCTGAACACTGCCTTTGACTTGCCAGACTCAGGGTCTTACAATGACAGTGTTGTGTAGTTTTCTTCGCCATGCTCCCTGACTAATTGTCTCGCATCATGAAGTGGGGAGGAGACTTTGTGATTAGTTGATTTAGCCCAAAAGTAAAGCCTATTAGGTGTCTTAAGACAGGCCTGATGGACAAGGTTTAGTCAAACTACACTCGCTGCTGTGATGTTCTCCAGATAACCGCAATAATAATGGATGAGTGAATGAAAACGAAAGCTGATCGTGATTGAATCTGACACAGCGCAGATTAGGCTCTTGCTGCGTTTATCTATGAGAAGCGCTATTATTTTCTCATTATATTCACCTGGCTGATACCTGCTGGTCTACAGGACAAAACCTAGTGTTTTTAGTCATTCTAACGTTGTGGCTGTAGGAAAGGCAACGTCGCAACATCTGTTAATAATAATTAATATATGAATAACTTAAGTGCGTTTCTGAGTCTTGCCTTGGCCGTTTTTATGCAGATTATTCCTAAAATAGCTAAAACAAGCTGAAATCATCTCCCCGTCCATGTACAGGCTGTCAGAGTTTGTTTGTTTTATAAATATCAACTAAAATTAAAGCAGACTATCATAAAATAATACCACGAGATCGTCATGGGATTCATCTTGGGACTGGTGTTGGATCAGCAGCCTAATGGATTTAGGTGTTTCACCGATGCCACAAAATGACTGAAAGAATGGAAAGTGCTTGAGGCCTTTTAGCAGCCCACTTAACAGAAAGTCCTTGTTTTAGTTGCGGTGCTTTTTGGCGGAGTCTGGAGCTTTGCCTTTCACAACAAACACATGAAGTCGGACAAACACCTTCTCTTCGCTACTGAAAATGTACACTGACTGTCTAATTTCCCCTTTTTAGTGTGTACAGCGGGGCTTCCTTAAATAAACGCTAACCATTATTTGGCTGTGTGTCCTGTCGCAGGCCTGCATTGATGAAAACGCTGAGATGGTGCAGTTTCTGGTGGAGAGTGGGAGTGACGTCAGCCGAGGAGACAACGAGGGCTGGACTCCTCTGCACGCTGCAGCATCCTGTGGCTTCATCCAGATCGCTAAGTGAGTGTTGACCATCTCAGCACCGACACACCTCTGTCATTATGCGTATATGTGCTGAGGTAATAGACCTGCCAAGCATTACTCACAGAGGAGGTAAACACTGAACACTTTAGTAAACAAAAGTGGCATCGGTTTATACAATTAACAGAGATATGTGTGCATATTTCCATGTAGTCATTTTAGTGTGTACTGATTTTGATTTTGAAGGTACCTGATAGAGCATGGGGCTCATGTTGGCGCAGTGAACAGCGAAGGAGAGCTTCCTCTCGACGTGGCCACAGAAGACGCCATGGAGAGAGTTCTCAAAGCTGAAATCAAAAAACAAGGTACAGATTATAAATTATATATATTATTTATTTATATTATATATAATTATAATCTGAATGTGGTGAGAAAACTCGAGGAGACAAATTCACACTGCTTCACTAGCTACTCTGTGGTGGGGAGACGGCAGAGCTTCCTTTTCTGTCAGAAAGTATATATCGCCTGTATCCCAGCAGTGTTAGGAATCATTGTAGAACTAAAAGTTACACTTTGTTTCGCTGTGATAAATAAAATTACTTCACAGTAAGTAGTGTATTTAAGCACTTTTACAGTAGAACATTTAGAATTTAAGCTAGCTAATTATTTCTTCCATATTTTTATTGAATACACTCACAGTGCTGGTTCCAACTCCCTTTGGAGAAACCGTACACAGGAGGGACTTTGGATCTTCTGTCCAGACCCAAATCATGGTGCATCCTCCGTCCTACTTTGCTATTTAAGCTGATGCATTCATAGTGGTTCACAGTGTCCCTTTTAACACCATACATAGGGCTGCGCGTGCTAAACGTCGTCGCAGTAGTGTTGGCATGTTAAAGCGCCGTTTGGCAAACCTCAGGCACGTGTATATGTTTTTTTTTTTTTGCTCCTCCAGCTTCCTGCTTCATGTAACCATTAACCATGATTTTTATATGGTGTTTGGGAACCGACGTGAGATGTTCCAATGATTCCTTTAAGCCTTGAGTGGTGACGCTGGTCTTTTGTTTGGTACCTGTCTGCGCGCTCTGCCTGTGGAGTTGTCGTAGCTGTGCCCTACTTTTAGGACGCGTAGCTACAGCACATCTCCATTTATAGAACGTTTGTCTGGCCTGTGGACTGATGGATATCTAAACCCTCGGAGATTACTCTGTAACCCTTTCAACAATTCTTGACCATAAGTCTTCCAAGATCAGTTTTTTCCAGACTTCAGATGCTTCGTGTGAAAACCAAACTCAAACTGTTGAACTAGCTCTGACCACACCTTCAGTCTCATTTTATTGATTGGATCACAGGTTTGCAAATGCCACTCAGCTTATCTTATGCTGATATGCTTTTTCTACATGTATAGCTCCAGGACTTGTTTTGCATTCGTGTGCTGTTTTACAAAGCGTCACATTAAGGCTCACATCTTACTCAGAGACAAAAAAGCTGTGACTAGACACTATACGACAAATCTTTTTGTCAATTCATATTTAGTTGAGATCCAAATGCGACAGGTGATATATAAATAAAATAAGAATACATATTCAGTACTAGTCACAGCCCAAATGTTGTGTGAGCTTTCATTCGGTGTTCATGTGTTCATCATAGGAATTGATGTGGACAAAGCCCGAAAGGAGGAGGAAAGGATCATGCTCCAGGACGCTATGGCGGTGCAGAAAGGAGGTGGCACTCTCACACCTCACCCAAACACCAAGGCAACTGCTCTGCACGTCGCTGCGGCCAAAGGCTACTTCGAAGTCCTGAAGTGAGTGTATCCCACACACATGCACACGCATATGTTCCTCGTTCTTTCCCTGATTGTTTGTTTCCCTCCGTTTTCCCCCTTCAGGGTGCTTTTACAGTGTGGCGTAGATGTGGACAGCAGGGACATCGACAGCTGGACACCCCTTCATGCAGCAGCTCACTGGGGACAGGAGGAAGTGTGCACCTTGCTTGTTGACAACATGTGTGATATGGGTGCTGTCAACAACGTGGTGAGCGGGAGACGAACAACCTTTATCTTGTCGTCAAGTCTGTAACTGAAACCTGCTTGTGCCGTGACCGATCATAATGTGACTGTCCTTGTAGGGACAAACACCTCTAGATGTCGCAGACGAAAACCTCATGGACAGTCTGGAGGAGCTACAGAAGAAACAGAACGCTGTGAGTTTGCTTTCAGGCAGGCTGCGTGATTATCTCACTCACTCGGATAAACCTGATGAGATAAATAGTGCGAAAGCGATGAATGTTCTCTGTGTTTATATTCCTCTTCAGTTACGCAGCGAGAAAGAGAAACAGACTTCTGTTATTGAGAACAGCCCTCAGATCTCCATGGTACCAGTCCGCGCGCGCAGGTTAGTTCCAGTGTGTTGCCGCGTGGGCATGTGCTTGTGTATGTTTATGTGGGCACACGCTACGCTGCTCCTCCGCTAAATCCATGCAATCCCAGTACCAGTTGTCTGCATGCAGGTGTGATGCGAGTCCCAGTGTTGAACCATGTAACTTCTGTCCTTTGACACTGACGCGTTTAGATGTTGCCGTGATGTTCCGTGTCCTAGTTTCATGTCAAATGTAACAATGCAATGAAAACACAAATGAATGTGTGTGCTACATCCTGTAAAAGGATTTTGGTCTGTACATTCTGTATTAAATGGTTTGTAGTGTGGGACTGGGACACAGAAACTGTAACATCTGCCAGTGCTTTGTTGGTTTTGTGTGGATTGTGCAGTTTGCATGATCACATATTAGAAAAGCTGTAAAATAAGTGATATTAGATCCAGCTAAGTGGTGATCTAGTGATAAGACAGCGGTTGTACACATGGCATCACAGAAAGTGACCCACCGTTCCACCCAGTGACGTGTTAATTGGGGCATGCTCGCTCTAATTGGCTGCACATGGAATGATTGCCCTCACTGATCAGCTCCCTGCATGCCACCTGTTGTTTTACCCCGCCTCGGCCCGCCCCTGCAGGACTTCTATCTCTCGTATGAGCAGCAAGGAGAAGATCTGCCTCCACGAGCGGGAGAAGCACCCCCCCCCCGCCCTGCAGAGCAGTCCGGCTGAGGACGAGGAGGAAGGCCAGGCAGGACAGAGTCGGTCTCAGAGCCAGGCGAAAGCGTCCAGCAGCTCCAGCTCGGAGGACGACAGCGAATCCGAGAGCGATGGAGAATCAGGTGAGGGAAACCTGTTGTGTGTTGCTGATGGGAGGGCATTAAAGTATGAACATATTTTATGAAAAGTTATCCAAACGTAAGAGTTTTTAGGATTTTACTAGTGACTTATCAATTGCTGACTTTTTGTGGTTCTAGAAAAAGCAAAAAACCGAGAGATCATAAACAACTTGAACAACAAACGCAACACCAGCAGCCTGCTTCCTACCTCTATGTCAGCCAATACTGTCGCCAACCAAGTTAAAAAGGTAATTTATACAGAAATGATGTAAGGAACAGCTAAAGTCTGTCAGCAATGCTAGACAGTAAACCTGGGGGGTTTTACTGGCTGTGTAGCAGGAACCAAGCAAACCTGCAGCCACTGAGGCCCCAGGATCCTGGAGAACGTCTTTGAGGAAGGCAGGCAGTTCAGTGACTCTCGGCTCAGCTGGACTGTCCGAGTCCATCCAGGACCCCGTCAGACCTACAGAGCCGGGCCTGGGTATGACCCGCTCTGCCTCCAGCCCCCGCCTCAGCTCCGAGGCCGACACAAAGGTACGTGCCACAAGTTCTCACATGATTCTGGGATTTATACAGCCATGACAACACAGCTCTTATTTTCTGAATCTACCATGACAAGCCAAATAAAGGCTTCTTTTATAGCCTCCATTAGCTGAGTCACATAAATAACTGATCTCACTGCTCATTCTCAGGAGCCAAGGCTTGCTCGGGTACCTCCCATCCCAACACGGAAACTCTTTAGTATACCAGACAGCAGCCCTGACAACTCCAACAGGTGGGCCGGGGCTCTCATGCTTTTGCGCTTGTGAAACCAGAATCTGTTTTTCTGAGTCACCACATATGTGTGCTTGTCACCCTGTCTTTCCCTCAGTTGGCTAAGCCGTAGCTCCTCTTACACGCGGCGCCTTCATAGTCAATCAGGGAATGATTTCACTAGTTCCGCCCCCTATTTGCTTCACAGGTCAGTCATGCCGCTCACTTCCTGTCTTGTATTTGTTTGCTTTCCTATTTGTGTGTGCAAATGTTTTGCAGTCAATACTAATTACTGTGTGGGTGTGAAAGGTGCCTTTGTGTTTCCAACACGTTTTGTCTTTTTTCTAGCTCATCTTATGGAAAGAGACTGGATGATCCCACCATGACCTCACTTAGCACAGGAACAAGCTCTGCTGGACTCAGTCGACTTAATAGTGTCCTGGCGCAAAGGTATTGGATTTTTGTATACTTGACTGTGTCATTTTGGCTGAAGCGTTGAACTGAAGGATCTGATGGCCCTGTAATATCTCCCTCCCAAAGACTTCCTCAGGAACAGACGGAGAAGAAGGATCAGTCTGCTGTCACCACCTCCAATTCTCAGAGCACAACCGCAGGTGAACAGGAGACCAAGCAGAGGCGCAAGTGAGTCATGGAGCTGCTGTTTTGAAACTGGGGGACTACTGGTACTGCTTTGTAGCTAAACATGTGATTTTGATGTGTATAGATCGTATCTGACACCGGTGCGGGACGAAGAAGCAGAGGCACAGAGGAAGGCTCGCTCCCGACATGCACGTCAATCCCGCCGCTCAACTCAGGTACAAACATGAGTTGCTCAGACGTTCACAGCGGATGAGGGGGAAACCCCCAGCACTGAGGCCCATTTAGTAAGCTGCTATCTCTCCTTCACATAAAGGGGGTGACACTAACAGATCTGCAGGAGGCAGAGAAGACTATGAAGACGGACAACAAAGGGAGAGAAAATAAGGAGGAGGAAGAGAAGGAGAAAGAGAAGGAGGCGAAATCGAAGAAGGGAGAGGAAGGGGTGAGAGACACGCATCAGAGTTACAGCCCTGTGTGTGCTGCACTCGTAGCATGTGGTTTTACATCGTAGGGAAAACTGTGTTTACAGGAAGTAAGCTGGAGGTCTCGAATTGCCAGCCTGCAAAAGTCGGACCTGCTGGGTCTCACGCAGCCGGCTGGAACGCCGCGTCCTCAGGCGTCTCACAGGAGAGGTACGCAGCACAACGTCCCTTTTCTAACAAAACATAAAGCTTGACAGTGGTGTGCTGTGTGTAAAGATACAATTTTATCTCTCTACCTGGCTTCCTTCCAGATGTTGAGGAGGCCAGCACAGGGGAGAGTGAGACGGAACGATGGGCCAGAGAGCGCAAGGAGAGGAGACAAGATCGGGCCAGAAGAAAGGCACAGAGGCCTGGAGAGGTTAACAGTAGCATCTTTTTATCTGGACAAATGATGCAGTATGAACAAGGAAAGACAAACAGCAGTAGTAAATACCAAGCAGAAAAACCAGGAGGTGTTGTAACTAGACTGTAGAGCTTCAGCAGAACACGTTGTGCTCCTCTCATTGAGCCGTCTGTCATCTGCAGAGCGACGACAATGATCCCAGTGGAGAGGAGGAGTGCTCAGGAGGAAATGGACTGGATCCACAGGTGTGTGTGTGTGAGATTGTTTGCTTATTCGTGTAACCGAAGACACAGGCTATAACTTGTTTGTCTTCTTTGTTTACAGTCAGGCCAATACTTGAGTTCGAGGTATGAGTCCAGCCTTTGAGCTGCTTGATTTACCCTTATTCTGTCAGCAGAGTCTCTATGGGAGCAGCATCTCTGACCTCTGCTCTCTTTGTCTACTCAGGCCAGACCCTACCCGGAGTGGAGAATCTGAGATCAAGGATTTTAAGAAGGTCAGATGGACGGGGTTGATATTAAGGTCACACAATTTGATTGTTGGTGTTATTTGTCTGAGTTTTATTGTGTGTGTGTGTGTGTGTGTGTGTGTGTGTGTGTGTGTTAGTTGTTTGAGGAGGTGTCCAGAGAAAACAGCCAGCTACAGTCCCAGCTTCATGACACTCAGAGAATGATCAGTCAGACCAGGTTGGACCTGGAAAAGGCCACACAGGTGATGACACAGACGTTAAATGTTTCACGTGCACAGACGTTTTTCGACAAATGTTGCTCTTGTTTCACATAAATTAAAAATGCAAAAAATAACATCTAGGTAAAAATAGATGTTGTAAATTTGACATTCATGATGTTCAGTTCTTTGCAGGCAGTGGTAGTGATGACATTAAAAGTTTTTCTGTATCCAACAGAGACAGGAGCGCTTCAGTGACTGTTCAGCCCTGCTGGAGCTGGAGAGAAAGGTAATGCTTCCCGGCAAACAAGGATACATGTTGTTTTTGTAGCTTCATCTGCCTCACTGTGGCCACCCCTGCTGTCTGTTTATGCTCTCTCCTCCCCACTCAAATCACTTCCTCACCTGTTTTCACTCAACCTTTGTGATCTTTCCTCTCCTATACACTGCTTTCTGTCTGCACCCCACCCTCCCTCACGTTTGCGCGACATCAGGATCGGCGGATGTTGGAGCGGAGAATGGCAGAGCTGGAGGAGGAATTAAAGGTGAGGAGATATTGCAAATGAAACGTATCGTGCCCACAGACACTTTGCATGTTCTTGCTTGATTAGCTTGGCTTTAGCTTGTGCAGTTTAGCGTTGTTGTGACGGCACGTTGGAGAGAGCTGTTTTATAAAGTAGAGTCTCTCTCTGTCGGTGGGTGTGATGATGTTTCTTTCTGCCACCTCATGGGTCAGTTTGCTTGTTGATCAAATTAAAGGCAACAGTTTAACTGTCCACCAACAGATCTCTATACACATATAATCATTATGTTAAATACTATAATCTGTAAATTGACATTTCCACTTTTACTGAATGGAAACCTAAAGTACAAAAGTACTTTTGTCCAAAAAAATCTATTGGAGCAACTGATCACATCAACTGTTATTTATTATATTCCTATTTGATGTGACACAAATTAGGTCCCATGGTTAGTTTTTCAACTCTTAACTCGGCTTTAATTCATTTTGTATTAATAAATCAATCAATGTCCAGTGAAAATGATCCAGTGATGTGACAACGAGCCAAAAAGAAATCTGAGTTTGATCATTTTGATTTGATTACTGCAAGGTTCTGGTGGACCTGAGAGCAGACAACCAGCGTCTTAAAGATGAAAATGGAGCACTGATCCGTGTCATCAGCAAACTCTCCAAATAGACATGGGGAGAGAGAGTGACCTGAAGAGCAGAGGACCCCCCCCCTCCCCTTTGTCCATACATTCCTCCCAGTGCCAAAGAGTGAAAGAAAGGGGGGAGAGAAGACGAACACCACAGCCTGATTTGGATTGTAACGCCTCTCTGTGAACAGCTGGAGGGACTTTTGTGTGCCTTAATGCCTGTTTGTCACAGAAAACCGAAGGCATGAAGGCCGTTGGCTTTGTTCAGAGGCGCCCAAAGAAGCAAACATGAGACTTGACAACATCCAGAATGTCCACGGCTGGTGCAACACACAAAACACAACATGTACTATGACATGTGCATCAGGGGAACATTAACATGCACACACATTCCTATGCGTGCGTCAAATACTTCCTCAATGCACATTCCACTGAGCGCATAAGGCAGCTTGGGCCTTAAAGCTCCCACTTAGTATTTATTTTTTGTGAACACACTCACGTCACACATTTACCCCACTCACAGTCTAAATTTCAGCTCAACACATGTGAAACACAATTTAGCCTCGGTTTTAACGCTCAGCAGTGTCCGTATGACGCAGGGAAGATCGTGAAGCTCTGCTGGGTTGTTTTGTTTCCACATTCAAGTGTTTGAACCCACCTACCTCTCCACCTATGCACTTCCCAACATTTTTTTGTGACACACTCCATGCTCTTAAAAATGACTGTAGAACCAGGTCAGTCGAACACCGCACTTTACTCTTTGCAAAGCTACAAAACGTATACCAGGCTTTGCCCGTCCTCTTGACAGACAAAACTTAAAATTCAGAGCAGCAGAGGGGACGAGAAGTTCCCTATAGCTGAAGGTCAAAGGTCATTGCAAATTTATAAAATTGCTGTTCTGTCAAAGCCTATTATGCTATTAATGGTTTAATTATCATTGATAAAGATATTTTCATAGTTTTTCATTAATTCCTCTCTTGCAAGGGAGCATGGTTCTGTATATTATATGTGCATAAATATTAGTCTTGAATAATACCCTTTTGAAAAAACATTTCCATGTAGCCTGTCTTCACGTTTTGGTTTTCTAATATATTACATGGATGTCTGCACCCAAATAAAAGTGTGTTTGTAGCGTCTGTCTGGTTATTGTGTACACAGACATTAAGACATCCACGTGACCTCATCAATCACAAAAGCCCTTATTCAAGTAAAATGGTAAACTACTCTGCCAAACGTGCTACTTGACCTCAGCTTTGAGTCTTGCTTAGATGCTTGTATTCTTATTTACATGTCATCAAAATGTGATGTGCTCACCTGCTTTGTACTGCTACATGTATGCTGAACTTGTTCTGTCCCCGTACATGTCTGTTTCCTGGTAGCCAGATGTTCTACATGACTGGGGACAAAAAAAAGCCACAGAACAGATGCAACGCTACAACACACACACACACACAGTGAGCTATTGGAGGAAACAGTAACACGGATGTATTTACACTATGTTCCAACTGTTACATTATTTTCTGCTGTTCCCAGGTGGGCTGTACATCGCGTGAGTGTCCAGTAGCTGTCTGAGTAAAACTGTTGTCATTCGAGCTACTTCCATTTACTGAAGCAAAGTTAACACCAGTCATCCATCTGTTTGTCTCATCTGAGAACAAAGAGATGGACCACTGTCCTGCAGGGAAGAAGAACTGACAACAGGCTGCGCTCCTAATAAGGAAGGGCAGGCTGGCCGAGGCACTCTCTCTGTAAATATCCCTCAGGTCTGAGAAAGACAGAGGAAGGGAGTTGGGGAGGAAGAGGGAAGCGGATGGATTGCAGCCTTATATGGAGAAAGCGCTGCTTTTCCCAGGGTTTGTGGTTCTGACCCCGGGCGTGATGCCAGATGCTACATAAACAGCTCCTCAACGCCACCAAGAGGTGGAGCTGATGTAATGCTGCAGCAGAGGTGACCAAGAGGCCCGGAGAAGATGCTCATCCAGAAAAATCTGGAACAGATGAGAAACAGTGAAGATCCAAACATAGCTAGAGAGAACAGCTATACCTAGATAAACCCTCCAGCATCATGTCATCATATGCATGTTGAAGCTGTACAGCCTGAAACATCCTGACGTTTGCTAACTGAGTTTCCCATGTGCTGCATCGTGCTCACAATGCAACTAAATATCCTTTCTTTTATTACGAGTGTCAAAGCCATCATCAGTGTTGGTTTCTTGTACTTTAGAAAGAGTCCAAAGGCTTCATTTTTTAGAAGGGAATGCTATGTTAAATTACAAAAAAATGTTTCTGCATACCTTCCACCCAGGGTCTTCATAAGGACAGGGACTGACCTGCTTATAACCCTAGTCATGGAGGAAATTTGCAAACATGCATAATATTTACTCTACTTTACAAGAGTTACTTAGAAATGTTGATGCAAACATATTTTAAACTGATGAGCTTGTATCAGCAGACGGCATGCATTGGAGCACATGGTGCTGAACTAATGTGTGTTGTACACTTATTAGTGAATATTTCTCCATATAACTCCAAATTCAAAACAGTCTATAACACACAACCATTCAATGCTTCGGGGGTCACTTAGTAATGCTAAAATGATTCGCTATACAGTGTTAGAGCTGAGTTTTAGACAGCCCTTCACATGACAGAAAACCAAACTTAATAACTTCCGTAAGCAGATACCATCAGAGGTTCCTGCAGGTGTTACATCAAGTTATCATGTGGATCTGTTTGGTAACAAGATAAATAAGATCTCACATCAAAAAAACTGTTGAGCAGTAGAGAGATGGCATGGTTTAGCTGGGAGTGGTGACGTGATACTTTTTGGAAAAGATAGGTTGGAAATGTAAACACTCAGTGTGAACTGTGGATCCCAGCCAAGTGGTCCTGCTTCTGCATCGTAAATATGCAAGGGTAGAGTAACATAAGGACTTTTTTCTTAAACCTGTGTGATCCGAGCATGTGACATGCCAACACCACCCAAACACTGTGTTCACCATGAAGATCACAACTTGGTTTGCACAGACTCTGCTTTATACTTATCCAGAATCCATGCCATGTTTTCCAGCACACCGAGAATCAAGTCCAGGTTTTCTGTGCAGCACGCAGAGTTTCAAAGGCCCCCTCCCTACACTTGTGATTCTGGACTAACTTTTTCACCAACTTCTGACTTCCTTGCTCGAACCTAATCTGACCTCTAAACGGGTTTCGAAGACTCCTGTTGTTTTTTTTTAAGATTACAATGTAAGGAGAACAAAGTTTGGGAACAAGTTTCACCTCTGCAGCAGAAACAGGCTTCTTCCTGTTCACGTGAGAGTGAAAGATTCCCACTCCAGGATGCATTTAAGGGAATTATGCTTGATGCTTATGTAGGCCTGCAACATTTGGGTCTTACTATCAGTGGCAGCTTTACTACTGAGATTTTATGTGTGTTTATTTTGTACCAGTAATTAATACTTTCAGACAAGCTTTATTATTGTTTAGTCCAAAATAATTTCAGCTAAAGATCACCTGGGACCAGAGATCTCCTCCTCACCATGTCCTGTGACTCAGACCCTTACATCTTCACCACTGACATTCTACCCAGTGACCTTCGCTTCCTCCCTCCTCTGGCCAATGGACTCGTGGGATGGAGGGTGTACAACAATATCATGCACATGGGTGGAGTGTACAACGGTGTAGGTGGACAGTGTCACCGTGCAGATATCCCATGTCCTCTAGCTGTTAAAGTTGGGATGGAGGAACCTGCCCAGCACACCTACAGGCTGAACACACACACAGGTAGTCTCTGCTGTGTTTGTTTGTTGTTGATTTGTGTTGAAGTAATTTTGTGGAGTGAAGTTTTATCCCCGCTTATCTCGTCATCCAGGCATTTTTACACACACTCTGAGCACAGCTAGTGTAACGGCCTCACAGTCCTTGTACTCTCACCGACACTACTCCAACATGATGGTGATGGAGATTCTGTTGGAGCGCCAGGTGACGTCGACGGAGCCGATTACTATAAACCTGATGAGTTCGTTCACACCTCAAAGCAAAGACATTGTTTTCACGTCTGGTCCAGACTATAAAGGAGGAAGGTAGATTAAACACATTCAAATTCACGTTGCTTAGTCCATATGTTTACTTTCTTCTACCTCTCAGACACATCGAAGGACAGACCACCTCAGCTGAGTTCCCTGGGGGCTCCTGTCCCACCGTGCACCTTATCTGGAACCCCATACCTTCAAACCTGACTCTGCTTCCAGAACAGAGCGAGGCTCGTTGGGGCTTCATCCTGATTGCAGCCAACAGTTTAGACTCTGCTGAGGACATGTTTGATGAGGCCCTGAAACTAATGGCGACCGGTAACCTGCGTGCGTCTCATGAGATAGCCTGGAAGGAGCTGTGGCTGCAGAGCAAGTTGGAAGTGACGGGGTCAGAGAGGCTCAGTAAGGCTCTGATTGGCTGCATGTTCTACCTCCTCAGTGCCTTCCCCTCCATACATGACACCTCCAGCTCTTTTGGTGGAGTCAGTCCAGGCGGGCTGTCTAATGGTGGGGATGGTCAGGACTACTGGGGCCATGTTTTCTGGGACCAGGTGAGTCGGTAGGAGTTATTGCCTGTGTTCTTTACATTTGTGATTAAACGCTGTAGCTCACAGGTACCCTGCCCTCCTGTGACAGGACATTTGGATGTATCCTGGGATAGCCCTCTTCTACCCCAAACTAGCCCGAGCTGTGCTGGAGTACAGGGTGAGGACTAGAGATGGTGCAAAAGACAACGCACAGAAGCAGGGATACAAGGTACTGGAGTCGCGTCACCTGAGCCTCGTAGCTCTTCTGGCCTCATTGACTGTGCATGAAGGTGCAGAGCTGCTGTACAGTGGGAGATAAAAACACTTTTAACGTTGGTTAATAGAAGTAACAGTGTTGGATAAAACCATATGAACAATGATTGTGAGTGAAAGTGTTTTAGATGGAGATGGAAATGCATAAAATATTACCAGTGGAAAAAACACAGGTACAACACATTATCTTTACAGGGACTAAAGTTCCCCTGGGAGAGTGCTGTGTCAGGGAGAGAGGTATGTCCGGAGGACATTTATGGACAACAAGAGATTCACATCAATGGAGACGTCACTCTGGCCTTCCAACATTATCTCTACCTCACTGAAGTAAACTTTTTATCCCTTCCCACCGTCAGATGTCTGAACCCCGTATGTTGATATTAAGTCAACTCTTTGTTGCAGGATCTGTCCATGTTCAAAGAAGGCTGCGGCCATGAGGTGATATACGGTGTGGCTGATTACTGGGTTTCAAGAGTAACCTGGAACCCAGAGGAGCAGAAATATCATCTCCAAGGTAATAACCATTTTCAGACAGATGGACATTTTACTGCACTCATTTATTAACTTGACATGTTATCAGAGTAATTTTTTAATAAAAACAAAAACCTGGCTGAGTCTCCACCCTCCTACAACACCTTCTAAATACAGAAATACTCTTTAAGACCATTTAATGCTCGATATTAACACGATGTGCATTTTCTTTCACTTTTGATTCATTTTGTGTGCCTGTGTGGTAGCTTTGCATCTCTTTTTAGTTCTTTTGTTTCTCCGGGGGCTTACTGACTCCCTGGGAGGCCTTGGTCTGCGCCCAGTGGGTGTACTCATTAACCTGTCTAAGGTTTTTGTTATGAAGTAAAATGTAGATCTTATTGTTGCTGTCGTTTAGGAACTTTCTGGTTCATTTGGAAACCCCACACTATATATTATTATACAACAGCAGTGATGTTAGCAGGAAAATATAACTGAACACTTTCCTTCTGTGTCATTAGGTGTTATGCCACCTGATGAGTACTACCACAGCGTCAACAACTCTGTCTATACAAACACAGTGGCCAAAATGAGGTGCTACTACATGAAAATGTCTCTGCAGTGCATGTTGATTTATGAATACCAATAATGCAAAAATGTCTCTCATTTGTCAGTCTCAAGTTTGCTACAGAGCTGGCTGAGCTCCTCCAACATCCTGCACCGAAAGAATGGCAAGAAGTGGCCAAACTCATCAAGATACCTTTTGACCAAGAACTGCAGTACCATCCAGAGTTTGATGGTTATATTAAAGGTTAATGTTGAACCTTCGCAGCACTGAAGCGTCACAGTGAAAAAGGTGCTCATAACATGATGGGAAAATGTATTTTGGCTCTCACAGGTCAGCCAGTGAAGCAGGCAGATGCTGTGATGTTGGGTTATCCTCTTGGTTTACCAATGTCCCAGGAGGTCAGAAGAAATGATCTTCAAATGTACGAGCCAGTAACAGACCCTCATGGTCCAGCAATGACATGGGTAAGTAACATAGTAAGCGGGTAAGAACTAACATTTGTGTCTACAGTAGAACTTTTCTTTATTACACATCACAAAATGCTTCTCATTAAAAGATAAATACAAACAACAGGGTTATTCTAAACACTGTCACTACACTTGATGATTAAAACTCCAGACATCATTATTTGTTCTAGTACTCACTATACATATAACCTAACATAGCAGTACATTGTTGTTGCTTTATTCATTTCTTTACATTTGCAACAAAGCTTTAATTTTGCACTGTAAGGGGATGTTTGCAATCAGCTGGCTGGAGCTTGGGGAGGCTGAGAAAGCTCAACGTTTACTGGAGAAATGTTTCAACAACATCCAGGGGCCATTCCAGGTATTCTTCTGACTCTTTGGATGCATATTTAGCTAACACATTTGTCACTGATGAATATTCAGTGTGTGGTTAATTCTAACAGGTTTGGAGTGAGTCATCAGATGGCTCGGGTGCAGTAAACTTTCTGACTGGTATGGGAGGATTCCTACAAGCTGTGCTGTTTGGTTATACTGGCTACAGGTCAGCCACCATTCACCCCACTACACACAATAAGAAGGATTCAATAACATATAAATATGAATACATCAAGTTTGACATTTTGTGCTTTTTTATTATAGAGTTCAGAGGGAATGTCTGGCCTTTTCTCCCCTACTTCCCAGTGAGATTTCTGAGCTCTGCATTCGTGGTGTGAACTACATGGGCCATCAGATGGACTGGCTGCTGAGGAGAGAAGAAGTCTGTATCATACTCAGGGAACATGGATTCAGAGCTGGCAATGCTAATCCCTGTGATCTTCAGGTTGTCCTAAAGGCATCCGGAACTAAAATCCCTCTGATGCCAGGTAACACACAAAGAATTGCGACGATAGCAACCAGTTACAAAAAAATAGAGAGTACAAACAAACCTATATTATGTTGCACAACGTTTTTTTCTTTTGCATCTCATATAGGGAAGCTTTGTTATATACAGATGATGCAGTAACAGTTGTAACATTTTATTTCAATACACCTGTATTTTCAGGGCAACCAGTAACTTTCCCTAGGGAGCCTGGATGTGTTTGCAAACTGACTTCAACATCTTTCTGCTGGCCTCTCTGAAACAGCAACCTACAAATCAATCTCGTGGATGAACTACAGATTATGGAAATCAAACGTAAAGCACTGTCAACTCCATATTTTTATTAAGCTCACATCACAACAAATAAGCATGTGTAAGTGGATTGTTTCAGTTGATTTATTAACAGAAAAGCATGCCTCTGACTGGTAAAGATGCAGAGATCACTCATTTCTATATCTTATAGAATGTCACGTGTTCTTCATAATAAATCTAAATAAAAACATTGCACACATGACAATTTGTTTCAGAACTGTCTTGTGTACTTAAAATATTTCTTGCCTTTTTTTATTTTATATTCTATGTTACCTTGGTACCTTTGCTGTGTGATTGATTCTTTTCAAACATTCTGTAACTTTGGATAAGGCATTCTGGGATAAGGCTTAAATGCCTTTAAAATGCCTTTTTGTCTTTCCATAATTTTGGATTTGTCTTCTATACTGGCCCATGGAGGTTTGTAAGTATTGCTCAATACCTAGTATATTAAATTCAATTCTGTTTTATTTATATAGTGCCAGTTCACAACATAAGTCATCAAGGCACTTTACAGTGTAAGATTTAAGACTCTACACATCCTATAAATATATACAGAAAAATGTAGAAACCAACAGTCCCAATGAGCAGGCACTGAGGCGACAGTGGAGAGGAAAAACTCCCTTTAACGGAAGAAACCTCCAGCAGAACCAGGCTCAGGGTGGGCGGCCATCTGCCTCGACTGGTTGGGGTGAGTGGACAGAGGAGAGAGAAAAGAACAGCAGGGAACAAGGAACAAGGAGCAGCAGACGAAGAACTGGGCAGGTTAGCTGGAACAACAACTACAGCTCCAAAGACCTGAGGAGAGATACAGAGAGAGAAAGAGAGAGAGAGAGAACAAAGCACAACTAGGGCAGAGAAAAATAAACAAATTTAATAACATACGATGATATCATAAAGTGGACATAAGGGGAAAAGTTAGAGAGGCGCTCAGTGTGATTATAGGGTACAGCAGACTATACATTGTCATACTACGTGTTTGTGTCTTAAGTTACTGAGAAAGGTCCCTGTCAAACGTGTTTGAGCAACGCGAGGCTAAGCAGCGATTGGTTGGTTTAAATCTCAAAGAGCGCTGTAGCCCCACCCTGAACTTCCGCTGCGTTCGCACGATTTGTATTTTGTTGTCGGACGTTCACACATTCGGGACCGTTTGTTGCTATTCATCCAAACGAGAAGCTCCGCCCTCTTGGATAACCAACGAACACAAAACAAACGCCACCCCTTGAAACGAAGCGTCGGAGTTTTAAACAACCGCCAATAAGAGAGAGAGAAGAAGAAGAAGGCGTTTTGAAGAAGTCAAACGGTTTCAGCGGGTGAGTGGGGAGGTTTGCTGCTGCCGACCGGGAGTTTACATATGAGCTGGATCGAAAAGTGCGAGTTATTTCGTTTTAGATAAGAATTGGACTTTCTTATCTGAAGCTCGCATACTTAAGGTAATTATTTCGACGTCAAATAAAATACCAGCGTATGCTAGTTAACTTACGTTACCGTTAGCGAGTTAGCACATTAGCCTTAGCCTTTTAGCTTTGTTAAATTTGCTCCCAGTAACTGATACTACAGTTTTAGAGTAAGTTAGCACATGGTTGCTTAATAAGTGTTTGCATCTCACTTTACGTTTACTGTTAGCTAGATAGACTAGATGAATAACGCTAGATAATCTTGTTAAGAGTGTGTTGATCGCTTACTTATAAGAAGTCTTTCGTTGACAAGCTTCCAGGTAACTGGTAATCAATACATGTCAGTTCAAATAGTAATTGAAAAGAAGGTAAACCGTGTAAAGCAAAGTCACCATTAAGACATAAGCAAATGGAAAAACAACCCCTGGTTTTGATCTTTTTCAGACAATGTTTCCAGCAAATTTCCTGTTACTTGCCATCCTAGCCTTTTGATTTTAACTGGTCAATATTTCCCTCAGGCCGTCACCATGAACTCTGTCCGGTCATCTATACGCTCGCTCATGCAAATGTTCGATGGCAAAGTACAAGAATTCATCAGTGAAATTGACAATGTCCACATGGTTTGGCTTGAGGAAATCGAACAAGAAGCCAACCTCATGTTCTCAAGGTAGGTTTAAAACTATGTTGTTTTTGTTTTGATCACTAGAGTTGTTTTTAAACATTTATTAATGAAGCATTTTTATTTCAGAGATTTCAATGCTGAACCAGAATTGATGCCAAAAACACCATCACAGAAAAAGAATAGTCGCAGGAAGCGTGTATCTCTAGGGCGTCAGGAAGACAATCAAGCAAGCCGCAGGTCTGTTTTTTCATCACTATTCTGATAATCGCTAAATGTTGACATTACCTTTAAGGCTGTGTCCTTCGTTACACATTGTGCCCTTGAAACTTTTAATATTATGTGTATTTTACTTTCCTGTCCAGATTCTCAAAGGGAAGGCGCAGTAATCTCCGTGGCTCATCTGTCAAATCACTACAATTAATTGCTGAAGAAACTGTTCCTGAGGCTTCCACTTCTGAAACCAGCACCACCACACAGCCTAAACGCACCACTCGCAAAAACAAACAAACAAAGTCTGATGTAGACAAGGATGTGAGACAGTCACTTGGCGGTAGCTCTGAAACTGAAAAGGTGCAGAATGAGGAGCCAGAGCTGGTAAAGGAAGATCAAGTGGACAACAGTAATGGGATGGAAGGTAAAGAAATGAAGACTGATGACCCACGTGGCACAACTCAGACTCCACCTAAAATACCCTCACCAGAGGTGGTTGTCACAATATCTCCATCGGACCGCTTGTCTGCCGAGCTTGTTAAAAAACCAGAACCGTCTCCTGGCCGCGGTGCTACAAAGATTGAAATAGCTGGAGTTGAGAAAAGCGCACGTCGGAGCTCAGTACGTTGCTCCCTCAAACTACGTCACTCATTGGCGGGTTTGCGGCACAGTATGACGCAGGAGTCTGTTCGCCGCGCCTCACACCGCTCCATGCTTAAGAGGAAGGCGACTCGCATGGGCAACTCCACTTGTAGCAGCAATGTTGGTGGTGAGAAAGTAGCTGTGTTCAGTGGATGTTATGTTGTGTGTGTGTATATGATCAAATTATTTAATACTGTCTTATTCAATTATATTTCAGTATACACATTTTTCTTATTGTAGGTGCATCTTCTATGGACTCAGCAGATGAAGAAGACGAAGAGGCGTGAGTATTACATTTTATTAGACGGATTGTCATATTTATTTTTATAGTTATTTCTAAGATCCAAGTCCTTCAGAGCTGGACATCTGCATTGTATGGTATATTACTGTGATGTTGTAGCAGTGACTGGGAAACTAAGAACTTGTATATAGCTCCTAATACATGTAACTAGATATGAATTCAAATTGTACTCACTTTATTTTCACTGTTTGTTTTACTAATAAGAATGTACTCACTGTTACAGTCTGTTGGAAGAAGCTGTAACTGCAGACACTGAGGATAATGCTGAAGCAGAGGATCTTAAGAAAAGTCCAGAGGTATGAACGAAATTGTCCATTGATGGTGTCAGAATGAAAACCATGATTCCTGTGGTTGTTAATCAACTGTTTTGTTTTACATGATTTGTATGAAACAAATATAACCCAGATTAAGCAGCGCGTACATCCATCTAATGGCCGCGTTACTCGTTCTGTGGCTGCAAACTCTCCCACCCTTGCACCCCCTTCACTGTTTCTGTCTCAGCAGACAACGTCCACTCCCGATAAGAGAATAGGTATGAAAGCTGTAAAATGTCAAAACATTTTATATGGTTAATAGTTTTTGTTGAATGTTAACATGATTGTTTCTAATTTTCTTGCATTTGTGTTTTAGTTGCTCACAAGCATCAGACTCCTCAGTCAAGTCGGAGGTAAGTGTACATGTAGTGGCACTGACCGTTATTCCTTATACTCTTAGGTTTGTTGTCTTAAAGGATTAAGGTAGAGATTACCTTTCTTCGCGTGCAAGGGTCACAATGCAGTAATTGGTAAAAACAGATTTTAGAAGCATTGTTCACTAATAATACAAATAGACTTCCGAGACTCTACTCTATACCAGCTGTTGTGATGAGCTGTAAGAAGGACTAGGGCTGGGCGATATATCTATATAGTTTCTAAATGCGCATTATTATAAGCTTGATATAGCTCTTCTGCGTCTTTCCTTTTTATTGTCCGACAACTCACAGACAGCCCCGCTGTGCTCCCCCTGTAAAAACAGCTCACACCCCTCCCCTTCATGTTGCTTCACAAAAGCAGGGAAGAAATAAGAAAGCGGGAGTGGCGGTGAGGAGGAGAGGAGCATTAAAGCAGCTCAATCCTGTGGATGTTGTTCAGATTTCAAGCGTCGGATGAGCAGCAAAAATGTTTCATGTAGGAAAAGCAGAACACGAGTTCTAACGAAAGCTTCGAGCACTTCAAATCTTAAAATGGCGCCATAACTGTGTGATAAACTGCTGATGTTCCCTCTGTATTTACTTCATACATTATTTGTTGATCTCAAATGTAAAGCCCTTAGCAGTGTGTATTGTGCCTTAGTTTTATAAAAATAATTTTTCTGTTTCTCAAGGTCACGGCGCAGCACTAAACGCAAAGCACCAGATGCTGTAGAGGAAAGTCCCACAAAAAGGTTCTCTCCCCCCAAGAAAAGTCAGAGTGTAAGATGCAAATATCTTGTGTTGAGAAAAATAAATGCATATAAATAAAATAAACTCTTCGGCAAGCACAGTTTTGGAGATTTTTTTCCCTTTGTTTTTTGAAACAGGCAATCAGACCCAACATGAGAACGTTTCTCCATACTGTCCAGAAGAATCAGATGCTAATGATGACTCCAACTTCTCTTGGCCGCTCTGGTGGGATCAAGTCCTTTATCAAAAACACCACTCCATTGAGGGTCGATCCTAAGGTAAGCAGTCACTTTCCACAGTTACCCTAAAAGCTCACGATTAAGAATCTTCAGCTTTATTTGCAGGTTCTTGACATAATTTGGTTGCAGAAAATGCATTTAAGAAAGCTCTTGGATTTTGTTGCCTTATCAAATTTTCATCTGCTTATTTGGATTTTTTTTCTCCCTCCTCCTCAGTTGAGTCTTGGTATAGTGGTAAGTGAAATGTTGACGCACTATTTGTTTGTGGGCTTTTGGTGATTTGCAAACTGATTGGATGTCTCCTCATTCAGCACGAAGCCCCTTTCCCATGTCCACATTTAATTCTAAATACTCAGGCATTTGTCTACATCAGACCTGAATTTAAAGGGTATGTTCGCTACTTCTCTGGTGCTCATATAAACACTGAACCTTTTTCTTATTTCACTGAAAGGATATGTAATAAACAGCATTTGGTTAGGAACAATGTACATTTTAACTATAACCATTTTATGTCTTCAAAACCTCGTAACACCAGAAAACTTTAGAATGTCATTTTACATGAATGATTAGTATCTAATGAGCCATCATTGACATTAAGTGCATTAAGGAGAGACTGTCACAGTCTGACTGTTTGGGGGCACGCCTGATCAGTTGTGAACCACTCCTTTGAGCCTCTGGTAGTTTGATAGCTTTAGACCTTCTAGCAGTGATCCAGGATAAGTCACTAAATAACAATGTCTTTGATTAAAAATCTCCATGCGAAGTTGATGTGTGAAAGGGGCAGCTGTACACAAAGATAACACTTCAGTGTTTTGCCTCAGTTTGTTGTGATGGGGGGCTGAGGGCCACACAGTTTTTTGGTAGATGTGCAGACTTTCCTGATGCAGCACCTGCCCACTACACTTTAACAGCACTTACACTCAGTTCATGGTTCCTCTGATCTCGTGGGTCACTAACATTCATACTTAACAGTTGTAAAACGGTGCTGGTAACCTCACTGTTTTAGTTTGAAACATGGTGCCATTTCACAAGTAGAAATCGAACTAAAATCCATCTTGACTACAAACCATGGAACTCTGGTCTTGGATCATTTAATTTAACCTCCCAGAGTTTAAATTGAGAGGGATGTGGGTTGTGTGCAGAACTAGTCCATTGATCATACTGTCATGCATACATGCTGTGGTATTGCATTAGATGATTTTCTTTCAGTTTATTTCCTTTGTGTTTTGTTGTACTTACAGTATGGACCATAAAAATAACAGTAGCTCAGGTTTGCTAGGTTACAAAGTTTTGCTGAGTATAATTCTGAAATCGGTGGGCTGGTAACTTAAATGTCTAGAGGTTTGTAGTTTTCTATTCTTAACAGTAAAAAAGAACTTTATACTTCATACTTTGTGCATTTTATTTTATTAAAACTACAGTTCAGAAGACAGAACGTCTCTCAGATTTCACATGTCCCTGCTGTTCACTCAAACAAACACAATGTTCAGTCAACCCTTTAAGACTATGAGATTAGCACTAAATCTGTTAGGATGGATTTTTACTTCGGTATTTATTGTGGGAAATTACTATTATTTTTAGGCTGCTACCATTAAAGTATGGTGCATCTAAATTTCCTTTACCCTTATTCTCCTGTCTTCTCTCTCTTTCTGTGTGTGTTTTTAAAGACAAAAGAGCGTCACAAGCTTGAAGCACTTAAAAAGAAGCAGGAACAAGAAGATGAAAGGATGAAGAAAATGGAGGAGGAAAAGAGAAAGAAACAGGATGAACTGAAAAGGTTAATATTCAGCAACGTGTGGAGTAAATGCACACAGTGGTTTCAGTAATATATTCATTCATTTTTTTATTAAACTTAAATGTTTTGTGTTCCAGGAAGAGGGATGAGAGGCTGAGAAGAGTGTACGAGGCCAAAGTAAAAGAGGAGCAAAGGGAGGTAGAAAAGAAAAAAAAGATTGAGCAGAAGATGGCTCAGATTGATGAGAAAAACGATAAGGTATGCAGTGAATGTGCCGAGTCTGAACCTCTGTAGATACTTCAAAAGAGACAAATGTTGTTATGTTGTTTAAGCTTTGTCAATATTTTTCCACCTCATTCAGCGCGTGGCAGAGGAGAAGGCCAAGAAGAAGTTGGCCATAAAGCGTCAAGAGGAGCTGGAGCAGAAGAAGAAACTGGAAGAAGAGGCCAAGAGGAAGAAGATTCAGCAAGCAGTGAGACTATACTCTTATATTGTTGTCATTTGTGTTGCTTTTACTCTTACGTTTGCACACAACCTGGCTTTCGTTGTGTACAGTGTGGCTTGAAAGTTTGCAAACTATTTTTGCATAGATTTGACCTTAAACCTGGTCACAAATCTTCAGAGGTGTCGGGTAATGAAGTACATTTACTTTGTTATTGCACTTAGACTAAGTAGATTTTTCAGGTATCTGTACTTGAGTATTTATTTTTCTGATGACGTTTTACTTCTACTAGAAATATTTGTACTTTCTACTCATTCCATTTTCGTAAACATCTCGTTACTTCCATCGTGAAAACAATGCAACAAAAAAGTTGTAACATAACGGTAAAAATCTTCCGTGCGGACAGAAAACACCCGATCGGCACATCCATAGTTCAATCTATATTATCCTGTTTGAAATTTGGTTAAAAGAAAAATTAAATATGAGAATTTCCGATTAATCTCTCCACACAACACAGTGCAGATTGCGATCAATTAAGAAAAGTCATGTATTTTGTATGTGTAGAACTTTTTTCATCATCAAAAGGCCTTTTGTTTCATTAAAGTTGGAAATTGTCTTTTCTACTTAAGTACTTTTACTTAAAGGATTTTAACCTGCACTTTTACTTCTAAAGTAAGAGTTTTTTTTTTCCACACAAGTATCTGTACTTCTACTTAAGTAGAGAATGTGAGTACTTTTGATACCTTTGCAAATCTTAACCTGCTAGAGCAAGGTGTCCTAATGGTACAGTTAGTAGAGTAAATCCAGGGCAAAATATCTAGGAACCTAAAGGCCACCATTGCCCAGGAAAATAAACTACTAATTAGCCATTTCTGTTTTCTAGTAAACAAATTTTTCTTTTTAGGAGGAAGAGAAGCGACAGCAGGAGTTACTGGCCAAAAAGAAGGCTGAAGAAGAGGAACAGCGAGCACGTAAGCTGGCTGAAGCTCGCAAAGCTCTGGAGCTGAAGAGGGAGCAGGAGCGTGAGCTAGAGAGAGAGCTGGAGAGGGAACGACAAGCTGCTGCTGAAAGGTCAACTACTGTCCGGGCAATAGTACTATCTAATATAGTAATATTTACTTAATAAACTAAGCAGCCCAGCTAATTTCTAAATAAGGAAAGTGTTGTAATATACTGAAGATGGCAAGCAAAAGCTTTGTAGTAATCCCAGAGTTTGTTTTACTGAATTGAGGTCTGTTTTTCTAGGGAGCGAGTGGAAAAAGAAAAAGCGCTGTCTCTGCAGCGTGAACTGGAGAGAGCAGCCAGAGAGAAGGAGAGGAGAGAACTGGAGGAGAAAAGAAGACTGCTTGAGGAAAAGAGAAAACATGTAAGAAATCTAGAGCAAACATGTCAATAATGAAGCGCAAGATCCATATTATATAGCACATGGACATCTTTCACTGGGAGTGGGCAAAAAAATCTCTTTTTTTTTTTCCAGGTAGCACAGCAAAGTTTCAGCACAGCTGTTGTCGGACTAATTATTTAATTCAGAGGTTTTAGGAGCATTAGCTCTTAATGTATTTTTGCATTTAATGTATTAAGACTTTTACAGCTGCTCAGTTTGTTGCCATCTTTGTTGTTCCAAAAGGAGGAGCAGCAGAGATTGGCTGCAGAGGAGAAAGCTGCTAAGCAGAGAGAGGCTGCTGCTAAAAAGGCTGCTGAAACACAGGTAAATGCAAAGGTCAAATTTAGAAACATTTACTTATGTTAAAGCCATGCAGATGGCTTTTAAATCTTGACTGACATTTTCTGACAGGTTTGCTGTACATTTGAACAATATTTCAAATGATGCAAATGAACAATGTACAAATACCCACATCACATTTTTTTGACTAATTATGGCTCCTTGTTTTCCCTTGTGTAATGAAGCCTGCTGCCTTGAATGTAACTGTGGATATTGAGGTAAGTTGCTCCCCAGCAGAGGACTGCCTAGAGCAGATGCTAATAATTAATATGGTAATATCACATTCCACAAGTCGGTTTTGTTTATGCACATATCAGCCAATTGCACTAAATGTAGAGTTCCTCCAGTGTTGTGGTAAATTAGTGCATTTTTTTTATTACAACAAGCACTAGTCACTATATTGTCCCCTGTCACTGTCTTTAGCGCATTTAGCGTTAATACAGTGTTTGGGTCATCTAAGTTTTATAAGCAATGAAGGCACAAAAGGTGGCGCCTCACATGACCCCCTCCATGAAACAACAGCAGAAATCCACATTTGTAATGAATATTATCACAAGCTTTCTAAAAAACACACTTTACATGCTGATGGCTGTAGTCTGAATAAGAGCTGTGTGCTCTGAGGCCGGGGTCAGTCGGATTACATGACGTCCAAAAATAATAACGGTAGCAGAATTTTAGCACTTGCAGACAATTATTTTTACTGCTCTTTACAGTTTTTGTTTGAGGAGGAATGAAACGTATTTACGTGTTCTCTTATTAATCTTCTCAGCGCTCCGTAATGAGTACGCCTGTGGGAAAAGGTGGTGGCCTCAACGTGACTGTGGATGTTGAGGTATATTTTGATTATACACTGGTTTGATTTCTACAGTGAAAATTGTTAGAATACACTCGGTGTGTAAAGTGTAAAGCCTCATGATGTGTGTTTTATCCTGCAGAAATCGCCACAGTCATACTCCATCACACCAGTGGGCGGCAAATTCACATCTAAAACTGCAGAGGACTACGGGATGGACCAAAACAGTGATGACTCGACCGATGATGAGTCCGCCCCGAGGAAACCTATTCCATCCTGGGCAGAAGGTATGTGTGAATTAGTATAAATGTCATTAAATGATACCCACGCTCTTTGGTTGAACCACACTGCTGCAGGGAATGTTCACTTAACAATCAGGTCAAACAATAAATATATTTTTTTTGTGAACACAGTCAGAATTGTAATCAATAAATTCAAAATAAAACCTGTGTAAATATGTTGGTGTGGAGCAGCAACAGTAAAAAAAAATTTTTCTTCTGCAGTAACCTCAACCAGAACTGTGATTTAATTTCTGAGTTTTAAATATTTGTTTGGGATATATCCAGCATCTGCTTTGTAGACATGTGATGACAGTATTGTATTTATATATGTGTATATGTATATGTGTGGGGAAAAAAATATATATATATATTTTTTCCACCCTTCCAGGTCCCAATCTGCAGCAGATAATTATGAAGCAATACTTCAACCCTCCAGACCTGGACTCTTTCTTTGGGATAATTGAGCCACCAAAACTGGAAAACATATTTTACAAGAACAAGCCTCGCTATTATAAACGCACTAGTTCTGCTGTCTGGCACTCCCCTCCAATTGGATCCAAGTCTGTACACTGATACACATAGATATACACAGCTGTTTTTAAAGTTATTTTCTAATAAAAAGTCATGTCTGTACATTGATACAGAAAAATATATATTGCTGTATAAAATTTTAGTTTTGTTTTTAAAGTTGATTTTCAATTTTAAAAAAACTTTCTTTCTGAATATACTTTGTAATACGTTTGTTTCAATATTGTATATGTTAAGGTGTCGGTGTGTAGCTTAGTATGTTAGATATTGGATGTGTGTGTGATTGAAGTGTATACATGAAAACAGGTCTGTATTATAAACTGGAGGAAATATTTTGCTAAATGATCAATAAAAACTTATTTGAATGTGTTCTTCCTGTAATTGATCAAATTGCCAGGTTTCAAATTTAACAAAGTGGTTGATTAGATTTAGATTTCACGAGCCTGCTCATATTTTAACTTGATCCAGCAGTGGTGAATGGGCTTTCTGTTCGCTGCCACAGTCCTAAGACGAGGTCTAGTCAAATCAGAAAACATTATCTCAGTGATACAATAGGCCTGCTGGGCCATATATGTTGACAAAGACTCTTGAAGTAGCCACCATCTTTTTACTGTTGACATATTGACTGGGAACCAATAATATTTATGACGGTTTAGTCCCATTTATATACATCAAGCTAGTGATGAAGCAGCATGCAACCAATTAAAAGTGTAATGTACACCTGTGCATTTCATGCCTCACATGAAAGCGCTGCACTTTACATTGATCTACACTGGATTCCCATATAACATAGTAACTGAGTATTTAAACTAGCTGTTGGATGACAACATGGATGACCACTTACTGAGGGAAGACGGATCTTGCAACAGGTTAGCTTTCCTGGATTTTGTAATTATCATTGGTATTGATGTGAGACTCACCCATGCTGAGCAGTTTATGTTGATTGACTCACATTATGTCCTGCAACACAAACTAGGAATTATCAGTACTTTAAACTGTAGAGCAGGGAACATCCCAAGTTCTGCAGAGGCTAAAAAGATTGAAGTCAGCCCTCAAGACCTGTGGATATCCCAAGTGGGCCTTTCAACAAGACAGGATTCCATGAACAGGCAAATAGAAGAATCTGGTTATTCTAAGAACTGTTAACAGCCTGTCGGTCTTATTTTTTCACCTAATATTATCATTTTAGTCACGAGGCTGTCCTGTTAACACGCAGCTGTTTAATCCCATTCGCCTTGGATAAGATTTATTAGAGGTGCAGCTGCCAGTACGTTAGAAGAAAAAAACGATTGTGTTATGAACAGCTTTGACTACGAACCCCACTTTACTGGTGATATCAGTATCAGTCGGTTTTCAGAAATGATGGTCGCTTTATCAATGTAATAATGTGTTTAAAGGGTCGATGCATCTAAATAAGGATAAGACGACTTGTAAGTTGCATTGAAGCAATCTCTAAATCATTTAACTCGCATCCACTGTATTCGAGTAAAGGCCGAAGCATGTTATTTCATTAATCATGGCGGTGTCAATGAAATCTGTAATTGGTGTAATAATTTGTTTGATCTGTCCAGAAATGAGTTCACAAATTCGCCAAAACTTCCATCAGGACTGTGAAGCTGCCGTTAATAGACAAATAAATCTGGAGCTGTATGCCTCATATGTTTATCTCTCTATGGTAAGAAATACATTGAAGCCAGATTTTACTGCCTAATTCAATGAGTCATCAACGCATGTTTTTTTATTTTTTCCCCTGGGTTTTAGGCATACTATTTTGATAAGGATGATAAAGTGCTGCCAAATTTTGCACAGTTCTTTCACATGCAGTCTGCGTGAACATGCAGAGAAGCTAATGAGTCTGCAGAACAAGAGGGGAGGCAGGATTTTTCTGCAGGACATCAAGGTATGAAATATTTTCACAAATGACTTATACTGCTCAAATGTTTATCCCCAGTGGGCTAGCATACATATTTACTGCAGTTTTTCTAGGTAGATAACAAATTGATTCTGTTTTTCCGCCCCTGTCTAATGATGGTTACAGTTATGACTTTTTCTGTAAGTGGAGAAAAATGGAGGTGTTGTGAGCTTTTGCCTGGTTTATTTGTCTGTTAGAAACCTGATAGGGATGAGTGGGGCACTGGCCTGGAGGCTTTGGAATGTGCCTTGCAGTTGGAGAAAAGTGTAAACCAGTCCCTCTTGGACCTGCAGAAACTGGCGACTCAGCACAGTGATCCTCACGTAAGCAGCAAACCTAGTAAAACAAACTGTGTCTGATATATAGAGGATCTGGCAGTGTAATAAGATTTTGTCCTTTGTCTCCACAGATTTGTGACTTCATAGAAACACATTTTCTGGATGAGCAAGTGAAATCGATCAAACAGCTCGCTGACTGGATCTCCAGCCTGCGCCACATGGGAGCCCCACAGAGTGGCATGGCTGAGTACCTCTTTGACAAACACACCATGGCTGAAGAACACAACTAATACCACATTGTCTATAAGGGATGGTCACTGTCCTTGATGTGTGCAAACCTGGTAGTGATAAGTACGTTTGCAAAAGCCATAGACGGTTCACTAAACTGGACAACAGCTGACCTCCCTTCATGTTGCTTTCTAATCAATTGGAAAATGTCTTCTAGAAATAAAGACTCAGCAAACCTCTCCATGCCATTCGTGTTCATGTTTCTTAATATTTCACTGATCATTTCAGTATTTTTGATGTTTCCAAAGAATGGTGGCTAAAAAGGTGCAGTTAAGCTGCAGTGTATGGACTGTGAAATCTTCTCTTATATATTAAGAGCTTATAAATGCATATTATGGTACTTTCTGCATATTATTCTGCTTCATGCCTGTATTCTGTTCCACCCTGGTCATCTGATTCATTATCCTCTCATTATTTTTCCCCTCACTTAAATTGAATGCCTTTGTTTAGTTTAAAGGGGATAGATTGTGTTTTTGTTCCAGTTTGAACTTTACTGTTGCGATTAATTGTGTCCATATAAAAAGCCTTCTAAAATGTGAATCATAGAATAAGAAATCATACAAAAACTAATTATTGTGTCTCAGTTTGCTCTGTCGAATTGTCGTAAGACAGAGGGTCCCTGAGACTTCCCCCCTCAAATGCTCCTGTGATATCTGTTTCTGAGCAAAGTACAGTTGCACCTAGCCTCTCAGATTATAGTTTTGGTTACATTGTTTTTTTTTCTCTAAAAAAGAACTGTAAATCTGTTCATGGTACCACAGATGACTTTAGCAACCTACTCTGGTAAGTTTTCCATCAAAAACGTTTAACTATACTGTTCTGTGATTTATCACATATATATAAGTGACATACAGGAGAGTAATCTTTGTTGGTGAACATAACCTAAACAAAATGATAAATTAACTGAAACTGAAATTATGAAGCTACAGTTTATTTCTGTAACCTGGAGCTGGTGAAATAATGGTGTGGTCAATGCGCAGTTAATTTTAGAAGAAACAGAAGTTAAAAGTTTCAGAAAGGGTCAGAAGGAATACTCCATAAAAGTAAGAAAAATAAGCCGTTTTGGACCCAAAATGATGCTTCATGCAGTCTCTTTAAATAAATGTATCTGTGTTTAACATAATTCAATTGGATAACTGAGCTTTATATCTATTTTCTGAATGAAATTAGGAATACAAATACAGTGAATTTAGATAACTAACCACCTAGATTAGGAATTAAGATGGCAGTAAAGCCTTCATTAATAGTGGATACATTATCCAAAGCTAATGATACAAATGATTGTAGCTATAAAAAGTTATTGTCACACTGTCCTTCGGTGAGTGTACCCATGAAATACTCGGTGGTTCATTCTAAACGAAACTACCAGGCTGCTGCTTATGGTCACTAAGACATCTGTACCATAATTGCTTTATCTAATAAAATCTATTAAATCTATTAAAATTCCTCCAACCATTTCTCAATTGGACTGAATTGTGCTGACAGTTTATTAATAATGTAATATTTATTAATGTAATATATTTTATTAATATTTGAAATTTAATCTGAACTGTACAAAACATTGCTGCATATTAAGAGAATTCGGCAGATAAACCATAGACATATTTCAGCTTTTACTTTTCATTGTAAACATTCTTGTGATAAGTAAAACCTAATAGTACACTGATGCCAGGACATATAGAGTTCAAGAAAATACACATATTGCTGCTAAGCTTAAACGGGGAAACCAGCTAACTTTTCCTTCACATGTTGATGGTTTAATCACATATGGTGCTTTTTTTTTATCATAAGTAGGTTAATTCTTCTGTTTATTAGGAATTATAGATTAACTAAGGGTTGCAATAGATACTTTGCAGTTGAAGGTTGGAGCTCCAGTTCATTGTAATGCTTTTCAGATGTAAAGGGTTTTTAAATATGTTGAATGTTACATGTTACAAAAATAGTGTCACACCTTCTCAGTCTTGCTCTCTTCCCCCTGCTGCCTTGGTCACCCCACTGTCCACCAAAACACTCAGCAGGTCCCCTTCAGCCAATGAGATTCCCGAATCATTAGGTGAGTTTTGCTGATTGGTTTCTTGCTGTGATGACGTTGAAGTGGAAACTGTGTTCATGTTATTGCTCAAGCCACCGTTGGTGCCCCCGTTGCTTGCTCTCATGTTGGTGCCAAAATTCCCGTGGTTACTAAAATTACTGTGATTTGTACTGTTGCAGAGACTTCCTGTGGTGCCAGCGCTGTTGGTGCTTGTTGCATTAATGCTGCTAGAGCTGCTGTTGGGATTACTAGGATTTGCCACGGCTGTGCGGGAGGGAGGAGTGAATGAGAACACCCTTTCTCCTCCACTTCCGGCCCCTCGAGCACTTGGGGGTCCTTGCTGGGTGTCAGCTGACGGGAGGTTGTCCAGAGTAAGGCGAGGAGGTGGAGGACGGCGGGACAGCAAGCCATGTCCAGGTCTGAGTTTTGATATTGGGCAGAGTTCAGGTGGGGGATCTGGGAAGGAGAAGGCAGGTGTGCTCTGTATCTCTGCATCTTCACTCAGCCAGGGGAAAGCAGAGGATGGCGGTGGGGGGATATGGCTAGGTGTGTCAGGAGGCAGCAGCTGGGAGCCCACCAATGGAGGGGCAAGGGAGCTGCAACTGCGATCCCACTCGTTTTGGGTTCTCCTAGCAGGTCGAGGACGAGGCACTGCTGGGGGCACGCAGTGGATGGGTGTTTGTGGGCAGCTGTAGAAACCTGGTCTCTCATACAAAGGCATGTTGGAGAATGCATAGTCTGGATCTCGCTCCTGGTTTAATGGGTGACGGGCTTGATTTAAAGTGGATGGAGCTTCAGAGTGCAGGTAAATAGGGAAGCGACTTAGTGGAGCTCCGGGACGGCGACGCAGAAGAGAGACCCGGGAGGAGCGAGGAAAGTTAGGAGAGTGGACACCAAGAAGACGACCCAGCCCTCCAAGCAACGGGGTGGAGTAGTTGGCTTCCTCGTGTTCTTTTATCTGCTCCAAATTGGACTGAAACTCCATCTCCTCCTTAGGCACGCTATTTCAGAAGCAGAAGGTCGACAAAGTGTTAGCTAGGGGATTTAAGAATTTCTTTGCTGGGAAATAAAAATATTACCGAACCTGATATCAAGGGCTGAGCCCATGAAGGAGGGTTTGCGATGTTCTGCGCTTGCAGCAGTGTAGGGAGGCTGAGGTTCAGACTCATTCCAGTACATGTCCTTCTCAACAAGTGGAAGGCTGTCGTACATCTCATCCACAGACAATAACGACACCTGGGACACAATGAAAACCACAACAACATTTGTCACTGATGGAAAAACAAGTAGCAAATTTAGGGTTAGAACCTTACCTGCAAATTGCGATCAACAAGCCAGTTGGTTTCAAAGTCATCATCATCTTCACCAAAAGGATTTATGAGTTGCTCAGCCACCTGAGACCACAGAAAACAGACCACAGCTAAAAATGTCAGACGTGGACAAATGTTAAAAATGCACTGTGAGTGGATGTCATAAACAAACCTTCAGCCACCCAACATAGAAGAAGAACTGCAACAGGGTGAACACAGGCAGGTAGAAATCCACGTCATGACCAGGGTAACCCTGAACAGGATCCAAGAACTGACGGCCAATCAAACAAGCCAGGAAGAAGCTGTAGACTGCTACTGTCGCCACCTAATTCCATGATTTTGCAAAAAAATCTCAGGAAAATGACCAAGGTCTTATAAAAGTTTGTATCAATCACATGTTTGGATTTTATAGTTAATAATTGTAGGATTGATTATGATTATTGTAAATCCAGTAGCCTAGTAATAACTTTGCATATGTGTTATCAAAATATTGATTGGCTTTTTATTTGTTGTACCACTAAAGCATCTACATCTGTACGTTATCAACAAAACCTGAGTATAGACAAGTGGCAGGCTGATCCAGTCATAACCATAAAGCTTCATACACTTTGCCCGTAAACTATTCAACTCCTGAACAGAGAAAAAACAGGACATGCAAAACAGATTTTAAAATGTTCCCAGGTCAAGATTTCTTCAAAGTGAACACATTCAGGCTGTTTCAGCCTCTAGAGAGAAGCACATGAATACCTACAGTGAGAATGGCTGTGAGTGTAACATCATTGTTGATACGACCCTCTGTTCGAGCTCTCAGGGCCAGGCTGACGAACCACATGCAGGGAACCCAGAACTTGTTATGCGGAGAGGGCAAGTCCTCCAGGTGCCTCAACTCCTCTGATGTCATTAGACCTGGAAGAAAAACGAGGTGTGAAACCAAAGGAAAACAGAAAGCTTTTAAGATGTTTGTTTGTCGGTGTGGAGCCCTGTTCAGAAGCCAGGACTCCGGCTCCTAATCTCAACAGTTACATCACGACAAGTATTAACATGTTTGTTCAAATGGTTAAAGCACAACAGAAGAAGACAGTCTCAACCTGTACTAAGCTGGATCCCAGCCAAAGAGCGGTGACTTTTGGTTTCACTACCACGTCGTACCTGCCTGCACCAGGTGCTCCATGGTGGGAAATCTCTTGTAGACGGCTGTGCTGACTGAACGATAAATAAGCACGCCGGACAGGTTGGCGTATCGCATCAGAGTTCGTCGGGTCAGCCTGGAGGCCTCGTCAGATCCTCGAACATGACCACCTACTAATGCTGCCAGACGGTCTGGCCAGGGTACGTTCTCAAACTGGCCCCACCAACGAGACACAACTAAGGTGACATAAAAACCTGGAAAGAAAATGAATTAGAGGCTGCCTACAGTGAAAGTTTTCAGGTACTTATATTCTGCATGACATTAACACGTTTGTATTATCTTTTTGAATAAGATGACGGCTCAGTTAAACTCAGAGTAAGAGTAATTGCAGTTCATACAAGAAGTGAAACACTTAACTCCACCTTACCCAGCACAAATGACACAGGGATGAGCTCTGCGTATCGGTCACAATACATCGAGAGTTTCTCGAACAGCCTCTTCTGGTCCTCATTTAACACAAACCTGTCAAAGGAAACTTGCTTAGTGCCCTCTGTCACACCGTTCAAGCATCGTTCGCTCCCTGCACCAAGAAATGGGACCACATTTTGAACTTTAGCTTAAAGTCTTTTGTTTCGTGATAATGAGGAAAGTTTTTATATCTTTTTATAATATGAAATGGACAAATTATATTATAGTAATATAAACAGTAAAGCATAAATACCACTATTATAGACGATACGCTGATCAGATTTTAAAAAGAACTGTTCAATAACACATTTTGTGATAGCAAATACCTATAAACGATGCTGAAGAAATAGTACAGCAGAGTGAAGATGATGAGCTCTCTGTAGAGGAGTTTATAGACGCTGCCTTTCCATCGCAGGAGCAGGTGAAAGAAGGTCCCCAGACCTGCATCAGCAACCCTGCGGGAGTATGTCACTGTCATCACTGCTGCTTGCTGGCCGACTTGCTGCCTGATTGTGGCCTGACATGAAGGAAACTGGTGTGATGTTGTCTTTCTTTGCGTCGTCTGAGCTCGTCAGCGCTTGACCTGGATCTCATAAGGTCACCATCATCACATATCTGAAATGATAAGGGAAATGAAAACAGGAAATGTATCTACGGTATGTTTAATGCATGTACGAACAGCCTTATTGTTACTACTAAATCCTCTACAGTTTACCTTCCAACACACTAAAAAACTGAAGGTCTGCTGAGATAAACTGAGGAACGATAGGTTGTAGTTACTTACCACTGAACATGAAAACGTCGGGCCATTGTACTTGCTGCGTTTTGAGCTGTGTGGCCGCAGCGTCCAGGGAGACTGTCAGAGAAAGGAAGGCAGGGGAGGAAAAAGGGAGCGAGGGGCTCCCACACCTCCGGTCACTTGATGTTTTAATCTGTTTCAGCAACAAAGCTGCATTGTGAGGCCAGGTCCCGTTAATCTGAACAAATCTGAAGACAGCAGAGAACCCACACTGCCACAAATAGGTTGGTTAAAAACATCAATGTTTGAGCTGTGTACTAGTTGCTGAGTAGTTCATGAAACCAACTCTCAGCAGCTTGTGTAATATTTCCATCAAATTATTTTCAACTTTCTCATTCTGGAATTCAGTAGAGTTGATTATTTTCCATTAGATTTTCCATTGAAGTATTTACTCATGGAAACAATCAGGTGAGAGTGTGTGACTGCCCTCTGCTGGAAGAAATGTATACAGCTGAGTTGTTACTGGTCAGAAAGCATTAGTTATTAACCTTTCCTGTCTAACCAGGAGACCCAAAGCAGGGTGAGGCATAGACACAGCTCAGCCTGCTAAACTCTCAATAAAGAGGTAGCAGAGCACTCTTTCAGCAATTTACTGATTTATGATGAATTGAAAGAAACCAGGAATCAGCTTTGTCCAGCTCGGTGAGTTAATACAGTGCACTTTGTGCACTCTTGCTTTTGTTCAGTTTACGTTTACACTGGATATCTCAAAGAAACAAATTCCTTTAACATGACAACCTGCAGAGAAAAGCACCTGACCTTCTCTTTCTCCCCAGTGGAGAGAGAGAAGGTGTGTGAGTTATAGTTTGAGCACTGGGGAGGTCATAGCTTAGCCAGTGGCTGTGTGGTAAATGTTTCCAAATAGTTTAAAGTTGCAGTAAGTAAACCTGTTTTCTGCATTTTAGGTTTTTAGAATTCACAAGAATTCTAAAAGGAATAAAAGCATAAAACATCAAGTGCGACCGATGAGACTGAACAGCGTAAGAGAGACATGGATACTTTTGAGGGTATTCACAGTGTTCAGATTTCCTCTTCTCCACCATCTTCAACGTCTTCCAGCCTGGGATATGAAGTCCTCAAGGTGGGGAGAGCTGGAATAGCAGTATATTCCTCTACAGTCTTCTTTGGGACAACTGATGTGCTAGGACAGCCGACTCCCAGACAGTCCAGCAGGGACTCTAAAGAGGAAGGTTGTGTTGTCGGACAGTAAGTATTAGGTCTAGCTGGGCGCTGAACTGATGAGATTAGATGGGTGGTTTGTTCTGAAATGAACACCACAGAGGTGAATCTTGAGATTTTTTTAGGATTTGACTGGCATCCTTTGATTGACTGCACATCATCTAGGAAGATGTATTTTAAGTTCCATAATTCACACATCATGTCAACATCAGGACAAAAAACAAGAACGAGGAACTCTATGAAGACCTCCGTGATATCATTCTGGGGTTAGGGTTTGATCTGGGTAAGAGTGAAAAAAATATTCTAAAGTGTTGACTGTGAAATGGTGTGAAAACAGCAGGACTAGGACAGGATTAGTGCACTATGCATTGAACATAGCGGCGGCAGTGACTTCTGAGTGGTGGTAAATGAGGCTGGTCAGATCTGAAGGCATAATTAATGCAGCCAAATCTGCTGTAGAGGGCCTGTAACACGAGGCTGGGAGGACGGTTCACCTTCTAACATGACAATGACCTGGGTTTGGCACAAGTCTCTGCCTGTCTCTGAGTGTCCAGGTGGTGAAGACAAATGTCAACATGTGTAAACAATAATAACAACATGTCATATTCTCTTAGGACAGTTTTGCATGTCAAATCATGTTCCATGTTATGACCAAACAAATGTGGTTCCTAACCACAGATGGAACGGTAGGTTCAGTGTTTTCACCAGGCCTCCTGTAGGGTCACATCAGGACCTGTTCAGTGTTCTGTGTTTGTCTTCAGTGCAGAAGGGAGCTGACAGGAAATAAGTGGAAAGAGATGATGGATCTCTGGTCAAACTCACACCAGGGAAGCTGAGATTGTATGGTCAGTGTCTCAACCCCCCCATTCTCCATGGCAGCGCGAAAATCTGGACGTTGTATCTGTATAGGTAGAGAGTCTCATACTAATGATATGTGATATGTGGCAGCCCTGGCTTGACGTAGCCTGTCTCTCCGTGGTTGGAGGAGTGAATAACCAGCTGGCTGGAGGTGGGGGACTTCTCCGGGCAGGACCCGTCGCTCCGGGACGCGCCATCATGTGACCTGAGGACGAAGCAGAAACACGGAGGAAGTTCCGATGTGTCTCCGTGAAACCCAGCGGGTTGAGAGGGAAGCAGGGGAACAGGCAGGCCGAGCCCGTGTGGACCTTTGACTGGGTGTTTCTGGGTTTGTCTCCGTTGTTGTCGTCGTGGTTTGTCTACGTCAGCGTCCGCATTCCTGCGCGGGCTGAGGTTTTCCTCGGATCACATAGTCCCACTGAAACCACGGTGCAGTTCAGTTTTTATCACGTTAACAGACGGACACTGCGGGACAGAAGCTGAGAGACGCTCGGACAGGGCGGGACAGAGACGGGTAAGGACGGACACTGAGGGAGACAAACGCCGGAGCGAAAGACAGCGAGCTAGAAGCTAAAACTAACTTCTGCTCATGTGCTGCTTTGTTTGTGAGCTTTCAAAACAACTAGAGGCTGTAGAGACACTGACAGTTCACATTGTCTAATGCTGTAGCAGGGGGTCCCAAACTGTGGCCCGGGGTCTCTGAGCGGGCCCCTAGGAACTCAGCAGCTGCAGCGTTGAGTTGTCGAGAAAGGTGTAAGGTTGGAAAGAGGTTATTTTATAAATGAACAAGAAAGAAATCATGTAGAAACATCTTAGGAGCTCCGTGTTTTTTCTTATTTTGTATTTAGTTTTTATTCTGCATAATGAGAAACAGACACTTATCTGTTTATTAGGTACATTTAACTAAAACTAATGTAAATATGAACAGTCTGAACTTAATGAAGGTTATAATTACAGGAAAAAAATATAACAATATAAGATTTATCCTGCTATTGATTATAAATAAATGAAAAGTAAATATGAACACACAAATATATACATGAACATAAAGTTGAATATATACTGTAAATAGTTTAAATAAAATAAATAATATATCCTAACATTTATCAGTTACTTATAGTAACATCACCCAGGAGGAAGGAGGAGGAGGAGGAGGAGGAGGAGTTGTCATTATGATCACTTTTCTTTCATTGAGAATTTCTCTCATCTACCTTAGCCAGTAGTCACGGACACAAACGTTGCAGTTTGACAGTAATTCACATATGCAGTCCCAGTTTAAATGTGTGTACACACCCTAAAAACAGGTCAGGATCTAAAAAACAAAATAATGCAAATTGTGAGTCAGACATTATCATTAAAGCAACCGTGTTGATTCGCTTTGTGTTTGTGTGTCTTTTTCAGGTTGGTAGATCTGGATCCAGAGCCAATGTCCAGAGTGGAGGCAGGAGGCCAGGCTGTGCCCACCACCAGCAGAGACCATGGTGACCTCTCCCGGCTCCGTAGCTCTTCACTGGAAATCCGAGAAAAAGAAATCAGAGAGAAGGGCTCAGAGATCCTCAGGGAACAGCTGGACGCTGCAAAGCGGGTGTTGTAACCTACTAGGCATAGTGTGACCTAAAAAGAAAAGTGTTGACAGTGCAGATGTGCTTTCCTGCTAAATGTGGTTGTGACATCCTCTTCTCCATATTTCAGGAACTGAAACTAAAAGACAAGGAGTGTGAACGTCTGTCGCAGGTCAGGAATCAGCTGGAGCAAGAGCTGGAGGAGCTGACTGCCAGTCTGTTTGAAGTAAGCAGTAATTACCACCTGCTGAGTGCACTGCAATCGTAACACAACCCTTTACTGCAAATGTAACACCTAACATATGAAGTTATAAACCTGCATGCCGTAAAAGCATTAACATCATTTCACATTTTAAATTTAGAACCTGTTCGCCAGTAGTTCCTCATTTGGACTTCACTTTTCACTCTCCTTTTTAAATCTGTTTTTAGTTTTCTCCAACTTAAGAGGAAACAGACTGCGGCTGCTGGAAACCATAAGAGCAGTGACAGTGAAGCAGGACAGTTATATTATGAGCATGTTGTGTAGCTCGAAGAGAGCAGCTCCAGCAACATGAGTCAGATGATAAATCTCTAGGCTCATCACCACCACAGCTGAAATTATTTGCACAGTTAGACATTTTCGTTCTTCACTGTCTGTATTTCAACACATTTAGATTGATGTGTTCATAAAAGTATGGGCATCAACACTCGAAGCTACCCTAAACAATCATTATGGATCCAGTGACTTGGGCGTAATGTGATGCTGTGATGATCACATGGAAAACTATCACAAGATTCTGCTCTTTCTCACCTCGAGAGAGTTTTTGAGCCTCAATGAGTGAAAACCACCTTTGACAACAACTTTGCTTACAGCAAAAAATCTTTGACCCTTGTTCTCCACCTACACCACAGGGCAGGCGGTTACAGTTAATGACTGATGGAGTAAGTGGAGTGTTAAGAAGTCAAAGATTCAGATGTTTTTCTACGGAGCTGTTTGGGAAAATCATGAAAATCATATCTCAGACATGATCAGAACCATGATTAGGCTCAAAACGTGGACAAAAATGTGCCCGGAAACACACCCAGCCCCTGATTTACCAACATGCCAAATACTGAGTGCGGATGATCTATCAAGAAAAACTGGGTCATTGACAAGGCAAACAAGGTGAAGACGGCCTTTTTTAAATTGGGGTTCTGCATGTTTCACTGGCGTCTGTCATGTGAAGCTTAGAGCATGACAAAAGTTAACACATGAGTTCAATCCAGAGGAATTAAAGCTGTTAATAGAAGGAACTAATGATGACTTTGAAGAGCAACAGAAACAACATCTGAGTATTACAGAAAGAAGTACTTTATGAAAAGAATACTCCTGTAACTCAGGAAACCATAATGTGCAGACACACACACACACACACACATATTACCATATATAGGATGTGTGATGAATAATGCGAGTGTGAATGGTTGTCTGCCTCTATGTGTTGGGCCCGGGATAGACTGGCGACCTGTGCAGGGTGTACTCCGACTCTCGCCCAATGACAGCCGAGACCAAGCAGTTAAGATGATGAATGAATGGAAAACCAAGTATATAGATCATTGACATCCTCTGCTTGCAGCGTTTTAACCCCGTCTGAATGTAATCTGTTTCACAACAGGAAGCTCATAAGATGGTTCGCGAGGCTAATGTCAAACAAGCCGCAGCAGAGAAACAACTGAAGGAGGCTCAGGGAAAGGTGTGCGACGCTCTTTCTGTCTGCATGTGAATAATTAGGAGACGTAATATGAAAATGACTTCATATTTACTCAACCTATTTTTAACCCACCTCAGTCTTTAAATAATAGGCTTGTTTTGTTACTGATTTCTCTGCCCTCTCTTATTTATGGTCTGTACTTTTTCCCTGTCTGGTTCTAAGATTGATGTTCTGCAAGCAGAGGTGACAGCCCTTAAGACTTTGGTGCTGACGTCCACTCCGTCTTCACCAAACCGCCAGCTACATCCACAGCTCCAGTCTCCAGGAACCAGGGGGGCGCACAAACATATTGGGGGACACATCCCCAACAAGAGTGCGAGCGGTACCTTTCCACCCTCATCAGAACCTACGTCAGTTTCCATTCGGCATGTGGTCAAAGAGGATCGAGAGGTAGCCTGGATGACAGTCATTCGTCTCTGTTCTCCTTTAAATATGTTCCTGCAGTCTTGGACTTTGCTTTTTCCTTTCCTGTCACTTATTCCTGTTTCAGTACTAACGTCTGCCAGACTTCTGTCTTTCAAGCCTGTCTCTGGTGTCTCTCCCTCTCTCTCTCTCTCTCTCTCTCTCAGCCTGCTGTTCCCGCTCTCCTCTCTCTGATTCTCTGTCTGGTTCCTGGACAGCCTGTCAGGGTGAACTATGACCCTTACAGACAGGAGCGGGGAGAGGGGCTAAGCACTGACAGCAGACAGGTAACCTGCTCTCTTCAACCTGTTTCTTTCACTTATGTGTACTGAGACGAGCTACAAAGCGACAAGCATCAAGCTTTGTGTGAGCAGAACATCCTCTCGTTGTACGTGGACAAACCCTGCTCTCTACTTACATTGCTCTCCATTCACAGTGTCAGTTAGTAAAATGTTGTTGCAGTATTTATGGTTAAGCTCAAAAAAGTGTTTCCTTTAAAGCTGTCCATCCATTCATACGTTATCTTCCGCTTATCCGCAGTCGGGTCGCGCTGGAGCAATTTCTCTTCTAATGGTAAAATAGTATTTTAGCTGGTTGTTAGACAACTAATAATTTGAACCCCTGTAGAAAAGTGACCTATAACCTCTTAAGGCTTCCTTCACTTATTTATGAATCCAGCTCTCCGTGGTTTTCCGACATGCTAGCAGCATTGCTGTGGGGATGTCTTTTAAGTTGTCGACCACTTTGCAGTCAATTTCTCCTCCTTGTGTGTCTGAGGAGCTGTGTCCACATATAACAGTGATTTTGAGTAAGAAGCCAAACCCCACGTGGCTCCTGGTGTAAATAGCACCCACTTATAGAATGCCTAATAAATAGTTCACTCTCCGCAGATGGACTCGGTTCTTTATGCAGAGTTTCTGATGTGGAAGGAACATCCAACACTAGACAGTTCATCAGCCTTCATGAGTCGCATTTCCAGAGAAGACATCGGACCCTGCCTCTCCTTCACAAGATCTGAGGTCGCAGTCCCACAGTTTCAGAACACTGCTGCATTTGTCTTAAGTCATGCTAACATTGTGGTTTCCTGCTTTCCACAGCTGTCCCAGCTCGTGCAGAGCGCTGTGGAAAATAACTCGCTGACTATTGAGCCTGTGGCAATGTCATCTTTACCGATGGTCAAAGTGTCAGCTGTGGAGTGCGGAGGCCCTAAGTGAGTTATCATGTCTACATCATGACCATTGACCTCACTACTGACTATTCTCTCTCATTTGGCTTTTGTTTCTTCACTGATGATTTGTGGTCAGAGCTGGTGGCGTTTCACAGTCTTACTATGTAACGTAGAGGGTCTGAATCGGCGGGCACGTTTTTAATCACTCTGATTTGAAAATCTCTTTCTTCCAGTGGCTTTAGGGCAGCAGTAGAGACGTAAGTCCTCCCATGTGTTCAGCTTCTCACTAACATGAACAGCTGTAGCATGAAATGAAGTCTGCCTGTCCCGATGTCTGTAAAGCTATATATATATATATGTATATATATATATATCTCAGATGAGATTCTGTATGTGGCTCGGTTTCCTCTTCTGGTGACTAACTTCCTGATTGTGCACCTCCATTTTGTTTCTTTATTCTTTTGCTGTGTCTTTAAGTTGTGTGTTTTAGTGTGAATTCATAGTCAGGATACTTTGCCGTCATGGTTGTTAACACCTGTCTGCTGTGATGACATAATCTCACAGCTGTACTTTCATTCTTTGCTTGTAGAAAATGTGCGTTGAGCGGCATGTCCCGGCTCTGTCGGCATCGCATTAAACTTGGAGACAAAGGGAGCTACTATTACATCTCTCCTTCCAGTCGAGCGCGAGTAATTTTGATTTCGCTGTAACTTTTATTAGATGTTTCGGCCTTGATGTGTTGCTACTTGTGAACTCATCCTCATTTCATCTTTCTAGATCACAGCGGTTTGCAATTTCTTTACTTACGTCCGCTACATCCTGCAAGGCCTGGTGAGACACGATGGTGAGTTAATACATTTCTCTATTTAAAATACTAATTCTTTTTTGTCTTGTTTGTTTTATTCAGCGCTCATGTATCTTCTGTCTTTGTCTTCATCCAGCGGAGCAGATGTTCTGGGAGATAATGCGTCTCCGCAGAGAGATGACTGTGGCTAAGTTGGGTTTTTACCTTACCGACCAGAGCTAGAGGACAAACAGCCGACAGGATGGAAGGAGCTAAGGACCTTGAATTTTCAGATAGGTCTGGGTTAAACTCTGGTGGATTAGTTTTTGCAGCAAAGACCAAGCAAAGCTGAACCAGCATATCTAGAAGGACACATTTTTCTGTCATACTGCAGGCGTCCAGTAGATCTCTCTGTTAATGAGAATTGTTTCTGCTTTTTATCTCGTTAGCTCTGAAACTCCCCGGTGGAGCTCATGACGTTTTTCATGTCGTGTTTCAGGCATTAGCCTGTTGTAAAGATGATCACAATGCATGGTGAAGGCGGCCTGTGCAGTTTAGTTTTTCTCTTACCTCAAGTGTTAGGTGCTTAGAGAACTATATATTTAAGACATTTGATGTTGGCATCATCCGTGTAGTAATCAAACAGCAATGATTACGATTTTTCTCACTATTCTCACCAGGATCTCTTAGTTACCGTTAGTTAAAAGTTGTGTTAGCACGGCCTCAATATTATTGATAGAGTTAGGGTTACCCTCTTGTGCTGCTCGGCCTTTGTAAAATCCAGTTGTACAGAAGACTGTACTCTTTAATGAGATATATTGTTCTAGTTTATGATAACACCCCCACATTTAAAATAGTCACAGCTTTACAATGTAAAGAAGAAATAAACAGGCTTTACTGTGAAATGAAATGAATGAAAACCGTAGTATAAGCCATAAATTACACTGCATTAATGGAGTACATAGCCATATTATGTCATGTTTATTGGTTCTTTCCATAGTAAATGTTTATTAATGTTGATGACCAATGTTTTTACAGTAAAACATAAAGTAAAGGTTAAAAATCTTGCGTCAGAATGCACAATAATGCTTCTTCACCAAATGTATTGCTGTGAGGTTCTTGACCTTATTGTACTGACCGTTAACTGTGTGTCTCCTTCAGTGCAAACACACCATTAAAGACGAGGCATGGTAGTTTATCACCTGTGCATGTGTGATTTATAGGTTTTGTTTGTACAAAATGAAATGAATTTGCTGATTTGACTTTGTCTTTTACCCCAGTACAACTCGGTGCCACACAGACCCAGGGCCAGTAACTAGTTTGGATTGAGATTGAGGTCATTGCAGGAACTACCTGGTTACTCTGATAAACATCTCACAGTTGGAAAACAAGTATGAATCAAGTACGGGAAGTACGGTTCCTGCTCAGAGGGGCTTTATGGTGTGAAAATCTGTTTTTTGAGCAAACATTCCAGTGAGACTTTACTTTCTGGGCTGAAAAGACTTGGATAAGCTTGTTGTACTTTTTTCGTGGCCTCGTTGTATAGGTTACAATAAAACGTAATACACATCTTCTGTCCAGCTTTCAGCTTAGTCATTCATATGAAACACTGATTTGTACAGCTGTGGTGTGATGAGAAAAACATAACATACTACTAAAGATACATGAAAACTGTTCTAAGAATAACTCTGCACACAATGGAAGAAAGTGAAGATAAAAGTGAACAAAGCTCTTACAGATGTTCAGTTTACTTGGCAACATCCAGCAGTGACTAATTCTTCTTTCTTAGGGAAGAATCTGCAAGAAAACCGTTGATACATAAATTACATAAATTCTAATTTCACATATTTTCTACGTTAAAGAGAATTTTTTTATGAATTGATTGTTTTATTTATTTATTTTATGAATATGTATCGATGTATTAATGATTAAATTTGTGTGGGGTTATTCTCACTGTTTGTAGGCACAGTGAACTGTAGAGTTTATTCATTAAAGACGGTTAAATTGATTTCTACCTTCAGTGACTTACCTTCGATAACAGATCATGATCATCACCAGCACGACCACACCACCGACCACTACTATCACTGCAGCAACAACAGCGACATCAGACAGCGAGGAGGCCTCTGGATCAGTCCGTGCACAGACAAAGAAATGTACAGGATCCGAATCTTCAGGTCAGATCTTTACTGATAGTTGAAGGTTACATAATTTAAAATGTCAACGTGAATTTTAAAATGTTCTCAACCAACCTGAGCAAATAAAGGAGCCCGGTATATTAAGGCAGTCGAGGTTTTGTGGACAGGGGAACATTAGTTCTTCACATTCATTAATATCTGGCAGAAACACAGGTATCAGACATATTTAGGTGTTAGTGGAACCTGGTGGTTGTTTCCTGTTACGTGAAATCATATATTAATATGATTAACCTATTGTAACTACGTACACAACAATGAGAACTTAGAAGTCCATAATGTTTCAGAAATAGTGAAATTTCCAATGGGAAGTTTTGTCATTGTCACAAAACTTTTATGAGGTTTTTATTTTATCAGTTTTTGTTACGAACTTTGACAAAAGTGATAAATGTTACTATTAAAGTTGTAGGTTAGTGTGTTACTTTAAGAGGAGTTTCTAAGGTTGAACAACCAGGGGACCAAAGTAGTAAAACACCACTTAATGTAATAGCTAATACACTGATCAGTGAGTATTTTTATTGATTGTGCATTATAATATTGTACAACAAATCTGTATTGGGTCACGTAGCCTTAGTTTAGTCTCTATACCTTGGCATGTTGGGGGTGTGGGGCTCCACTGGTGGCTGAAAGGATCACAGCTGACCGATGAAGAGCCCAGCAACTTGAAGCCAGAGTGACACTGAAACAGGATTACAGAGTCGCAGAGCAGGGAGTAGCCAGATTGAATCCTGGGTATTGGCCCACAGCCGGGATCTGAAAGAGAGGTCAGTAAAAAAAGGCAAAACTAATAATCGCACTCGGTGCAACTGTTCGACCTCACCCGTGTCTGGTTCTTTCCATGGGCTGAGGTCAAGGTGAGGGATGAGAGAGTGGGAGCAGGGCAGCATGTCCTCAGGGCTCTGAGTGAGTGAAAAAGGATCAGCAGGAACAAGAGCGATGTGGGTGTTGTCACAAATGATGCGGGACAGAGAGATGAGGTGCAGGCGTCTCCTCTGGGCGCTGGTGAACACTCCATCCCTCTCCCACCAAAACCTCAGAGCACAGACACCGATTTAAAAGCTCTGCACTTGTCTAAAATGTTTAATCATGTCATTGTATCATTAGATCGTCAGACAGTTAAGTTCTACCTGTCTCCGTCTCTCAGGGCTCTGAACTGTCGGGCCAGCAGGCAGGACAGGAGCGGTCCCACTCGGCCTCCAGGCAGAGCTGGCTCAGAGATGGCCCCCACCCACAAATCGATGTTGTGTGGGGTTCCATAAAGGAGCTGGAATTTGTGAGCCAGAGTGAAGTTACCCAGGATTTCGGCGAGCTCCGATGTAGAGTTGGGAACAGAGAGACCACAGAACCTTCGCCACGAGCTGTATCCTGATAGGACGAGACAGGGATTTAGGGGTCTGGAGTGAGACTGGAGGAGTGTGTTATTTTTTATAATCCACACTTGTTAGTGCTCAGAGAATGTGGAGTTGTTAAGCACACGTTGCATGGCACTGTTCAAAGGAGTGTAAAATAAAACAGGTAATAGATGCTGCTTGACTGCAGACAGCACTTACCTACCAAGCGAATCAAATTGCAACATGCATCAAAATCTGGGGATTTTCAGCCTAAGCAAAATAATGAATGATTTAAAAATGATTTATGTAATGATTATTAAGGACATTTCTGCCCCAACTGACTAACATTTGTTTATTTAAACAACTACTACTTGACTGGTGAACATCTGGAGCAGTATCACAAACACATTCCTACATCTGGAGCTGGTTAATGATTCGACAGAACGACTTCACAGCAGACATTCAGAAACACGCATTGCATTTAATGAAGCCCTACAGGCCTCTTATTGTGCACGCTGAAAAATGCCACATACTAGTTGTCACAATAAACAGTTAATATACAAAAACAACACATTTGACCATTTTATTCTAACAGGAAATGACTGTAGCTATGCTCCAGGAGTGTGAATGCTGATACCTGGCAGGCCGTGGTCCCGCCCCCTCTGGAGGTTAAGGGCTCCGAGATCCAGAGGCATCCCTCCCTGTGCCTGAAACAGCCTCTCTGTGAGCTCCTCCACCATCATTTGACCTGGAGTCTGCAGCTTTGCTGGAGACAACAACAGGCCGCGCAGCACAGGGTCTATACCACCTAAAATATAATGCCATAAATATAACAGCTGTTAACACCTGTTCTGTTATATACTTATAACAGAAGAGGTCTGTACGTTCTGTGTAGTTCTCGTCCACAACTGTGTTCTTTACCTTCCTGCACAATCCTCCAAGAGGCGAATAGTGCATGATGCAGGGGCAGCAGAGGATGCTGGGAGTTTGTGGTGTATCCTGGTCCCAGCCTGTTCACCACTGGCTGCACAGTGACGTGAGCAAAACGAAACGCAGCAGTAGCAAAGACATTAGCGATGCTGGGATCCACTTCCTGATCATAACCCTTGTAGGGAGGCACCAGGAGGGACATGGTGGTTTCACCGAGAACGCGAGGCAGGTAGTGCTCCCAAGTTAGGATCTGCAAAGGTGATGGGAGCAGGAATGCTGAGAATGCTCCTGTAGGTGGAGGTGAAGTGAACGGTAACTGCTGGTTGTACCTGATGAATGGCTCCTATGATCTTGCGGGCCTCCTGATAAAGGGTGTCCGGGCTCCAGTGAGGGTTGAGCAGATGCAGCTCTTTGACCAGTCGGTTGTGCTCTCTCAGAAAGAGGGTGTGCAGTGCGATCATTCCCAGATGCTCATTGGCCCTCGAGTCACCTGTGAAACATTCATTGTGAACAACTGGTGCACTCAAAACTGCGGAAAGCAGACAATTCACTTTCTCACCAGCTTGAAAACAGGAGGTGGTGTTCTTCCAGTGCATGGATTGGTTTAATGCCCCTAACACTGTAGCGTTACGAGGGCCGCAGGGGTCCAGGTGAGCTTGCTGACGAGGCAGGAAAGGCATGAAGGCCAGCTCTCTGTCTGAGTGCTGGGAGTTGAGAGCCATCAAGCCCAGAGGAGAGGAGTTGTTTCTCAGAGCTGATGCCAAACTGGTGGTGCTGCCGTACACCATACTGGCATCTACAAAGGACGTGATGGCATTGAGCTGCTCCCGGTGGCGATGGGGGAGGACTCCTGCACCGCAGCTGGGAGCAGAGCGGAAGAAAGGCATACAGCTCTGGACTCCGTGACGAGGATCTGACAGAGGGATCTGGGATGAGAGGTTTTATCTTTGTTATAGTCAGCGTTTATGAGGGAGAATAAATGAGCATAGTAGGGTAACTCAAAATGTTTTACTTTTATAAAAGGGTTACTCTAACCTACAATCTTAAACTTAGCTGGGGAACAAAAAGCTTATCATGACCTGCTCATAGCCCACGGACAATATATAATCAGTTATTTCAAAAGTCATTTCAATCACACTGAAGGACATCTGTAGGAAGGATGGAATGAGGGATAACTGCAGCACCCAGAGAGGCAGGTGGTACTAAGCTGCACCTGTATGGGGAAGCAGGGCACGTCCCTGCTGCAGGTGTGTGTGCAGTCAGCCCCAGTCCTGAAAGCAGCTGTACTGGGGCTCTGAGGTGTCAGCACCATGTCGTGGTCTATCCACTGACCCCATTCCACGAGCAGGTGGGACAGAGTGGAGTCCAAAGAGATGTTGTCGTTGTGGGTGAACAACACCTCCTGAGACACCAGTCGCACCTGGAAAGGAAACGGGGTGAGAAGCGAGGACAGCAGACAGGACAGAGGATGACCGAGTCTGCTGCATCACTCTTACTGGAGGCAGGCTGATGTCGTGGTAGGTGTGCTCTGGGTCCCAGCCTCTAGGAGTCCCCCACACATCCTCATACTCTGGAGGCAGCCAGCGGGAATATGGGATGTTTGCAGCCCCCCATCTGGGATGTCCTCTGAAAAGGACACCATGCATTTACATAGTAATATGTTGTTCTGTCATTACTTTGTCTAGCGCGTTAGTCAGCTCTGACCTGTTGTTGCACTCTCCTGTGATGGATCTGTAGCGATCAGACCGACAGTCACCCTGACAGCTGGGATTCTGAAACTCAGCAGAGCAGCCCGTCACCTGTAGCAGATTTTCCACGTCTCCTTCACTCAGTAGCTCTTCAGCAAAACAAAGTAAACAGAAAGGGCCATTGGTGATACAGATAGTAAACAACTAACAACATGTTCCTAGATGTTGCATCCGCTGCTTCCATTACAGTGGGTTTAATCTCCGTCTTCTGTGAAACTGCAGAATCCTCAACAAAAATGCACCTGTGGTCAAACCTGTTCTTTACCATGTGGGTGGGGCTGCACCATGGCGTGAGTATAGACCATTTCTCTGATCAGCTCCACGGTGTTGTCCAGCAGTTCAGCCGCTCGGACGTGAGTTGTGGTTCTGGCTTCAGTTTGTTTAAACTGAGCCAGCAGGTCACTGGGTCTCAGAGCACCCTCAGACAGAGACTTTGTCACCCTGGGAATAAATTAAATGTGAAGTGTGAAGTGCCTTGACTTTGGGTATTTATGCGTTGCAGTGGTTCAGCCCAGTCTAAAGTCGTTCCTCAGTAAATTTTACCTTTCACTTGTGTGGGCATAAGCAGCATCAGTCAGCTCGCTTGCTCTGAGAAGAGCCTCCTTTATAAACACAGACCCTGGATACACAGCTCCTGAAACTGGACAGTTAGAAAAGCTTGCGGGTACCTGCTCATTTCAGTAAAAACAGAAATCTCACCTGAGGTGTTTGTTGAAGCGTGCTCAGTAAAAGAAATCAGGACAAAAAACAGTCCCATAACCACAGAAGATACCTGAAACGAAAGGCCAGGATTACCTCCAAAGATTTGCTCTGCTGTTCTATCTGAATCAGAGCCATCAGGAAAACTCACCATGAGTGCTGTGTCCATTTAGAATATTAAAACCTTTCAGTCTGTGCAGAAAAGATTTGCTTCAGGGTTGCGTTCACAGCGACCCATCTTGGGAGCCACCGGGCGTGTGTGTTCTGCTCAGAACGTTGACATTTATACGCCGGACAGTTGAGTCAACAGGTATGTGCAGAATCCCCTTATCTGTCCTTCTGGTGACAGGAACGCAACATCAAACACCAGACTTACTGCCACTGTCTTCCCACCTATGGTGAAAACCTGCTGTCAAATCATCTTTTGAAAGAAATTAAACATCCCTTCACAGAACAGGAAATGTGTATCACTGTAGCGCCGACCAAACTCAGGTGGCTGAAATATTGGATGTCCAAGCAGCTGCTGCAGCGAGCAAACTGAAAACACAGGTGACTTTGTTATTTTAAAATATTACCACAAACAGATTTTCACAATGACTCATTAGATCATTTTTATTACAAGTCTGTCTGTATATTTGCCAAATGCCTGTTGTATCTGATCGTCCCTGTGCCAGCGACAGACAGAGCTGCGAGATGAGCAAAACAAGAATTCAGCGCGAAGGTCTCAAGTTAAAATCACTGTAGACGACGTGACTCATAAAGCGTGTCTGTGTCCAGTGTGAACCTTTAAAGCACCAGGATATCCCCCCCCGCCCACACGTCTCCCTTTGATGCTGCAGGTGTACGATACCATCGAGCGAGTCACCAGTTCCATTTCATTACATTGTTATTAATATTATCTGCCTCTGAAATGTCAAAATATTCTGTTCTCATAAATGTCCAGTGAATGAAAACACAGAGCAGGATCCTTTTTAATTTTAACATTTCTCCAGACCTCGTCTGTGACACGTAACAAAAAGAAATATCAAAACTTTTGTTTCACAAAAATACAAATGAAATGTTTAATGCAGAGCCATTTTATTTACATAACATCACATGATTAGAACACTTAGCTTAGAGTGTTAAACCTCTACATGCAAAATGAGAACATTTAAAATGGCTAAATGTGATAAGTAACTCTACTTCCACCTTGATCTTAAATTTGTCAAGTAAATGGGATACAGAGGATAACACTAGCAACGTTCATCAAGTCAAAGTTAAAAATACTGCCCTCACAAGATTAGCACATTTATTTCAACTAAAAAGCTTTGACAAATTTCACAGTGCATAAATTAAGTTACAGCTTCTCAGTAGTTACACACACTGTTAGTTATGTTCTGTGGCTTAGAAAAGACAAACAGGGAGCTGGTCTGGAGTTAGGCATGCTGAGACCACAAGAACCGATCACAGCGCTCAAGCATCGTCTGGATCATTGCCCTGAAACAGAAAAAAAGATCAGTACGGCGTTACCTTAAAGATGAAGTCCACTCAACCAATACGTTCTAATTCTAATAGCACTGTGTAATCACAACGGAAAACAGCCCCCACATTGATAGGCTTTGTTTTTATAGGTCTACTTGCAAAAAATCACATGCCGAGAAAAACAGAACACTGAATAACGTTTCTAGTAGTAGTTTCTCCAGTGTAAAGACTGCATTCAATTAAAGGAGAATCACAAAATATCAAAGAATCCCCCACATTAGTCAGAAGAACGTTTTTGTATTTGTTTTGTGGATTTGAGTGTTTATACTGCGTGTATAAAATCTGCACCGGCACTCACCTCTGCCTCTTCTCTGTGACTCTCAGGAGTTCACAGACCAGTTTGGAGTGAGGGGAAAGATCAAGCTGCGACCCACATTCCTCTAAGACGGCCAAAGCTCGGTCAGGCCCAACTGTTCGAGCAAGCATCAGGGTCAGGTTCTCCGGGGTGACCGTCCCTCCACAGTCAGCTGAGCCATTGGACTGGCTGCTCCCATTTACACCTGCAACCTGCTCTGACTCTCCCACACTGCTGCACTGCTGAGATAAGTGAATCAAGAGCTTCCACTCATCCAAAGTCTGTGGCTCAACACCTGGATAATAAAGCAGACCATAAGAATCAACATGCCAAATCAATGTTACTACAAAAACAAACGTTTTACAGCTTCTGTAAAATAAAGACTAAGGGGTTCAGCTAACACGCAGGTTGACTGACTATTACCATGCACCTCAGGTGGTGCTTTGGAGTAGAACCAGTTTTCCTCATAGCTGATCCTAGGTTCCACTGGATGAGTGAATTAGAAAAACAGTTTTACCGTCTGGCTCCTCCAGTAGACTGATATCATCCAGACGGCAGATGGTGGAGAAAGCTTCAGTGCGGCGCTTCAGCTCACAGGTGAGATAGAGGTAGCCCGCCCAGTACCTGTACATAAACACATTAAGCATGTCCTTAAGCATAATATTTTTTAACTGTAATAAATCGCTGTGGTCAACACATGTCAGCAGCATTGACACCAGTGTTGAGAAACCTGGATTCATAATACGTTACGTAGTTCTTTATAAATCAGAGGTACCCATGGCTGCGGCAGCTCTCTGCCATCTTCTGCTTGGACTGCAGGTCTGCAGGAAGACGAATTAGCAGAGACAGGAGGCGTCCATAACCCCAACTGAAACAATGTGAATGCCACCTGCAGCAGAACGTGAAAATAGCACGTACAGTTATTTTTTACTTTTACTTCAGTATCTTACCATAAAACCTAAGAGCAAAACTGTACCCACGATAACACCTTAGTTTTCATCCAATCAGATCGATCTATTTTACTATGTCTTCAATAAAAGTTATGAATTGTTATATTTTCCTACTCTCTACATACATAAGTTGCAATGAAAATGAAGCAACACTTTTTTTCCCACATATTATTGGATCCAGACCTCGGCTGACCATCAGGGGTCAGGGTATCACAGCGTTGAGGAGCATCATGGGTAAGTGCCAGCTCCAACCAATCCTGCCGCAGAAATTCTGGTTCAAGGAGAGACTGCAAAAATAACAACCTAGAGAAAGTCCTGACGGTTACATTCAGCACCTATGATCAATTTCTTCTTTTATTTGACAAAACTACAGGACGGGGCATGTACCTGAGCTCTTCAGGCTGTGACTGGACAAGATTATCCAGATAAGCTAGGAAGTGGCTTTGCTGTGCCATGATCATTACATCAGCAGGGGTTATAGTAGGGTAGAACTGGGAGAAAGAGCGTACAGCTGCTTCACCGTGCTTCTCATACAGCCTAGATAATAAGAATAAATGTAACTGCAAAAGGTCCTATAAAAGTTCTCTAATGTTTCAGATGGTGTTAGAGGAAGTACAGGTACTAACCTGTGTAGGTGAGCGAGGAGAAGAGGTGCGTTCCAGGGCTGCAGCTCCCTCAGACTGCGCAGTGACCTCATCATATCACCCCTCTGAATAACCTCCACCACTTTACTAGACTGGGTGAGCTCTAAAACAAACAAACAAAAAGTGGCTTTCCAAAAATATGAAAGACTAAATTACACAAACGTCAAAAAAACTTTATTCTATTGTAAATGATCAGTGTCAGAAATGCATAGGATCTCCTTTAACAGCACAGTTATTGTGCTATGACATCATTAAACTTTAATAAATCACTGTGGTCACTCATCAGAAGCACTGACGTAATAACAAAATGTAAAGCAACCCACGGAGGGTGGTACGTTTTAAGGCGACGCTTCTGACCTAGCATGGCTTCGATGAAGCAGCGCTGCACCTGCGGCTGCTCCCGGTAACACAGCACACACATTCTTCTCACGCGCTCCTGATCGAGCAGAAAGAAGTAGCGGCAGAGGAAAGTTGTGCAGCCCAATGCTTTTGGATCCACATGTTTTCTAAAGCAGCTCAGCTCTGTGTATAACGTGGCCAAATGTGTGAGATCAGCCATTAGATCTGATGGTACAGGTTTGGGGGACACCACTTGCACAGGCTCTGGACGGCTCCCATTTAAGACTTCAGGCTCCTTAGTGGAGTCACACTCCTTTTCTCCAGACTCTCCTTTCATATCCTCTGCTGCTTCCCCAGATGAGCAGGAAGACTCCTCTTGTTGCTCCAAAGAGAGCTTTAGATAGTCTCTCTCCTCTCCTGTGCCATCTGTGACTGAATCATCTGTACCGCGTAGCCCAAGCGCTGCAGGTCCAAGTGTTCGCTCCAGCACAGGCAGCCACTTCAGCAGGGTTTCTCCCAGGCAGACTGGATCCAGTAGCACCAAAGGGTCTTGGCTCTCGGAGCTGATGTTGGGAATATGTTAAAACAGTTGAATACTAGAGTACATTTCAGTTTCTGCTGGTAAACTGGGAAAAGGTTGTAAAGTCTTGCAGTCTTGGGATTCTAACACACTGATGCACATACTTACATTGCTCGATCTGTTGCTGATCTAAGTTCCTGCATATCAGTCTCTGTGTTAGGCATTTCATCATAAACCCTGTAACAACAAATGTAACTCACTTAAATTATTTACCAGTTAAAAACATGGGTAAATTGTAAATGATAAATCTATGACTGTGGACTAGTTTCTCATATAGACATGACACTTGTTTAAAAGGTATTTCAAATAACTATGACACACACGAACACACACACACTCATACACTTGTCTAGCACCTAACAAATTCCTAGCATGTTCTTAATCTTGTAGTAACTCAGAATTTCCAGAAACAGAATGGTTATTGCTGTTGTCTCCTCCTCGTAAGTCATTTGGATAAAAACGTCTGTATAAATGTGTGCATCTGTTCTCAGCTACTTACTCATTTTCCATTTCTTCTGTGGATGCTGACAGTTCAGCATGTCCACTCTCTCTGACTTCTGGTCGCTGCCAAAGCTCAGAGTTGATTTTCTCCGTTGTCTTCTTGACAAAACTAGAAACACTGAGGAAGAACAACCGTTTCAAATATTTCTTTCACCAAAAGCTTAAAATGAAGTTAGAAGCTGATCTCTTTAAAATGACAAATGACTGATGGTGATGGTTGGAAATGGAACACAACACATGCACCTGCACGGATAACAGTGTGAATGAAAAATAAAACAACAAAGGCAGGACTTCAGTGTAAAGGGGAAGTAAGCCATCTAAAAGCACAGCTGCACACTAAATATAGGATACTGTTTAAAACAACCACACATAATCTCACTGCGTCTTCAAATAAAGGTCCTTCTCAAAAAATTAGCATATTGTGATAAAGTTCATTATTTTCTGTAATGTACTGATAAACATTAGACTGTC
>JAUMTR010000024.1:13007515-13027819 GCA_032270685.1 Microctenopoma stevenorrisi
AGTCTAATGTATATCAGTAAATTACAGAAAATAATGAACTTTATCACAATATGCTAATTTTTTGAGAAGGACCTGTATAACTCAAATTAAACACTTTGTCTCCATATCTGCTCCAGCACAGTATTCTATTTATTTGTCTGCTTTACTTTGGATGTTCACCTGTCTTTGACGGCCTGCAGGGCGATGCGAGGGGGTTTAGGGCGGAATGAGAGGGGGAGGTGGAACTGCAGGCCTTGCTCAGATCGCTCAGCCTCCAAACGTTCACTGCTCTGTGGATCTGAATAACCATGGGGGCGAGAGCCAGAGGAAAACACAGATGGAGTGGAGGGACATGATGACAGGAAGAGTACAAAATGCAAGCAAATGGTGTAAAGGTTCTGGACACCACTGTAAATCAAATGCTGCACAGAAAACAAAACCAAAATGGCGATTTATGTGTGATACCATGGAACAGACAGAAAACCTCAAATAAACGAGGTGAAGATGCACGTGGTCATTTTGAGCTGTCAAAGCAAATCCAGTGGTGCAGCGGAGCAACATGATCGATTATACTGCATGATTTCATTTATTTTCATAAACACATCAGTTTTAGAAGCGAACAAACACAAGTAAGCACACGTGATTATTATGAAAACACAAAGGTCAGAGTCACTTTCATATTGATGAATCTTTTTGGTGTTCCCAATACATTCTTTGGCAATTTTACTGTTGTGTTTTTTTATTTACTATTAACCTCCTGGGACATGTGGACATCACATTTTGGGTTGTCAAGACCAAAACAAAAGATTTTGCTCTACAAGGTCCTGATATCAACGTATGAGGTCATTACACTTTTACTGTGTGTACTTGTTTCAGACAAACTGTTAGCAGCACTTCAAATGAGCCGTTGCTCAAAGGGAACAATTGTTGTTTCTCGTTATGTTTTTGTTCTCAGGACAAATGTTGAGTTTTGCATCCTTACTCAACTGAGACTTTATAGTGTTTTAACACATGTTCTAAGAAACCACATCAGGTAAAAAGATAATTCTTTGTTTTTGCATTCATCAGGTCACAATTAGATTAAAATGCATAGCTTAATCAAGTGGCAAATTGTAGACTGAAAATTGCTTCACTCTATTTTTATATTGAACTCATAAGAGGCAAAAAGGATTTTTTTCCTGTTAGAAAGACACACAGAGAGCGAAGAGACGTAGAAAGACAAGAAACAAGGAGAAAAAAGCAAACAAAGGAAGCGTGTGAATGCGTTACTTGCTTCCACTTTGCTATGATTTCATCACTAACAAGAGCAATTTAGATTTTTAGAATAACTTTTGTGCTGAGACTTAAACATGATGACGCTTGAGGCTCTTCTGCAGATTATGACACATAACTGCACTACTGAGTTTCACTTAATTTAACTCACCCTGAGGTACTGTAAGGTAAAGCATAAACATTCAATAAAAACCAGGGAATCTTCTCGTTTGTGCCAGAACGTGCAGATTAAAGAAGTCGTTACTAGAAAAACAATTGCAAGTGTTATCTGATCAACACTGAACTGACTAAAAGCCTCTTACCGAGATCCACCTGATCTTCCTCTTGCAGAAAGCTGAAATCCTTGAGTCGCTCTTCTACTGACATAGACTGAGTGATGACGGAGCTCGTTTCCTCATCTGACTGGCTTCCTCTGCGGCTGATTACACGATAGATCCCACAGTCCAGGACGTTGAAGCTCTCCTGCGAAGGTCAGTGCACTGACTTGTTATGTGTATCCAGGTTTACAATGTCTGCCTGCTTCAGCTACACAATAGCTCATATTGTGCAAAGGATTCTATAAAGAACATTATTTGAACTCACATGTGAGGAGATGCTGCTTCTGCGACTGCTGGAGGCCGAGTCCAGAGGCTCAAGTTTGCTGATGACTTCCTCGAGCTGCCCAATTAGGTCCAGGTGCGTGGTGACACTGAGCTGAGACCTGAGATGTTCGAGGCGGTCGATGGGAATAGATTTCCTGGCCTAAATGAAGAGTTCAGACTTATAAAACACCCAACACGTTCAGCACAAGTGAGCAACACATAAGCTTTTACTCTGATTATGGAACATGTAAAGATACTGTGACGATCAAAGTAAATTTACCACAATGCTTCGACGAACTTCTAAAAACAGCCTGTAAAGGCAGGTTATGTTAAGAAAATTATAATGTCAACATAATACTAAATTATCTATGTCTTGAAAACAGAATAGTGAGCAGAACTAGATCAGAACAGAACTATACTTTGCAGACGCTTTGATCCAAAGCGACTTACAAGACATCCCAGTCTGACGCTTAAACTAATTGAGCTACCAGGCCTCCAATTTTATAATTTCTACACCTGCATATATTTGTTTCTCTTTAAGGCCACGCTATTCAAGGTGACAAGCCTCTCACTTGTTCCAGAGCATGAAGCAGTAAAATCTTTATCCTTAGAAACACTGACAGTCAAGATTCAGGCCGGATAAGAATGGAAACTAGGTTGCACTGTACACAGGGGCAAGGGAGTAAGAGCCATCTTACCCTGCTGGTGGTGATAGTGTGCTGGAACATACAGCAGACAGCAGCAGCCAGAGGCCAGGACTCCCGACGCAGCAATCGCTCAATGCAACGTTCTGCAGATAACAGCGACAGGTGGGACAGATGTCCGCTGCCGTGTAGACAAAAGAGCTCACTGCGGTAGACTGCGACATCCACCAAGTCTACAAAATCCCAAAAATGTTTCAATCAGTCGACAGTAAAACAAGAAACAGCTAGTATGTCTATGTGTTGCTGTAATGATAACTCAACCAATTATTAATCTAATTTTGGGACATATATTTACAATTAGATATACAACTATATACCAGTACAATCCTTAGTATTACTATAAGTTAATGTACATGATTAGATAACAGCACAAGAATAACATTTCAGCAAAAGCACTAAAGCATGTGTATATGAATACAATTTCTGAAAGTTAAATGGTCTGAATTAATATTTATATAGACAAAACAGCAAAACACCTTTGACTTCAGTCCACAGAAGCACTTGTCCATTCTGAGGTGTGAAGACGTAAATGGCTGACTCAGTCCATGTCAACAAATTCTGTTCTCTAAACAGATAAATGTTACATTACAATTAGTCAGAGACAAGCTCATCTGCAGTGTGTGTCCTTGTATTTTTACAAATATATTGGTAAAGGAAGCGCACAGTAAGGCAGATGATAAATTTACCCCAAATAAAGAAGTTTAGGAAAGGCAATTGATTGTGGACTCCTCTGCACTGGATTGTAATGTGGTTCATTTCTGCAGGAAATGACAAAATAGATGATAAAAAAGGCCTTTTACCAAGAAAAAAAATGAATGAATAAATAAGAACCTGTATGTCACGAGAGGCAGAGGAGGACAGGCCAGCAGCTGTTTGAACTGATGGGTGCTCAGAACCTCGCCATTAAAACTGGCCTCCCATATCCGAGACCCTGGACGGGCACAGAAGAGCAGGGGGGGCTGACCTACTAACAATCCCTTGTTCTGAGGGAAAAAACAAGCTCCATACTCTCCGTCACGCTCCTTATTTCCAACGCGCCAGAACTTCTCCCTAAAGACAGATGAAAGCAGAAATTGTAGACTTTTGGGAACCCGACTAAAACTTGCATGCATGGTTATCTTCAATGATTAAAATAGAATATGAAGTGAGGCTAAGTTGCTAAATTTACCTCTCTGTGTCGCAGAGGTAGCAGCGGCTGAGGGAAGACACCAGCAGGCGGCCATCTTGGTACCCAAGCTGAACAACTTTAGAGTCCACAGTGGTGACAGTTTTAACGGGGAAGATAACAAATGCTGACCCCTGGACAAACAGAAATCACATTTTGCTTTACATCCCAATAAAACATCAGGAAGTCTACATGAGGTATAATTGAAATGTAGAAAAATTATGCAGGAGGACAAAGTCAGTATGGGCGAAGTGTTTCATTAGATGTCATGAAATAATCTTCATGATTCATGATTAGTGAATTAGCCATTAAGTTATGAAATCTTACAAAGCCATAAGTGTGTCAGCAATAAAGTGCATAAAAGTAACAATTACTTGCTTACTTGTTTAGGAACTTTTACTGGTAATTTGCTAATAGTACCTTGCCTAGCTTGGATGATCCTGTGCGTAGAAAGGACACCTTGCCTCCCGTGTCCCCAGCAAAAACTCTGAGTGAACTGGTGTCCCAGCACAATGCTGTAATGGTCTGACCTCTGTGCTCCCAGGACACTCCGACTCTCTCTGGACGACCCCGCCTCTCCAGGTGCAGCTCCCACACTACAACCAAACCCTGACTATAAAAACAAACACAGTGACCACAGAGATCAGCAAAGCATCCAAAAGAGAGAAGGAAATGTATAGAGAAGGATATTACAGATACAGATTACAGATGTGTCTTTATTAAGTGGAATCACTAACGTGGTTGCAACAGCAACAAAATCTTCATCATGTGGGCAACACGCCACTTGAATAATAGATCCCTCCTAAGAAAGAAAGATTCCATAATGGTTAATGACTTATTTAAAATTCGAGGGAAAGTAAATGTGGACAAAGGTGGCACTTCGTTCTACATGATGCCGTTTTTGTTAACAACAAACAATGATTAATAAAATGTGTTAGCAAAATACGAATTCAGTCGTGCGTACCTTGTGAGTGAGAATTAGCCTTTGTTTCCAGCCCTCCCTCTGAATCAGATGCAAACCTCCAGATGAAGTTCCTAATGCAAGCCACTTTTTTGACACTGCCAAACAGGTACACTATAACACAACAGAAGCACATTTAGAGAGTTAAAATAAAGCTCAATGCTCAATGTCAAGTTAAAATCACATTTTATTGTAAGTGGTATGTTTTTTCAGCGTGGACTACAGTAACGCCAGTTGCACTGATGAAGCTACAAAGAACTGTCTACATTTACCTGTAATATTAACTCAGACATGCGATGGTGAAACCTACCTTGAGCCGTCCAGAATCTAAACGTAGTGCAGACAGAAGTGGATCAAGACAGTCGAACTCTGCCACGACATGACTCTGGGTCTCTGGGACAACTGGTATCAAAGACATCTTTACTGGTGAACCTTCACAAGACAGATAGAATGACAATAAACTATGTGCCACACCACAGCACTACACCACTGCTCTGTTTCCTTGCATAACACAGCTAGGGGCTGTGTGGCATCATATGACTTTAAGTAGTGCACATTCCCTGTCAAATTTACAAGTCATGACTCTACTTTACACAGCCCCCGACCTGGAGAAACAAAACCTCTTTAGATAACATTTGTGTAGACAATTAAGGGTTAAATAAACCTTACTTGAAGAACATTTACTTTATAGAAATGGTTTACTGCTGAACTATTTCAACATATTACTGTGGAGAAGAAACAATCTTCAATAAGCGGCCTGGTAGCTCAATGGGTTAGGCGTCAGACTGGGATGCAGAAGGTTGTGGGTTCGAACCCCTGTCTGACTCCTAATCCATCCCCTACCAGGTGTGTCCCTGAGCCAGACACCCAGCGCTAGCTCCATGTAAGTCGCTTTGGATAAAAGCGTCTGCCAAACAAAGTAAAGTAAAGTAAATGAATTATTTACTTACACTGTACAAACATATTGTTTTAGTCTCAAGTTAAATTAAGCACAACGCATTGTAGTTAGTTTTCATTTACTTGTTGAGGTTTTACATGGACTAATATGAGGAAGCAGAAGCAAAACTACAGATCATTAGAAAGACTATCATTTACAGTGCTGTGAAAATGTATTTAGTATCCTCTCAGATTTTCTTTTCACATGTGTGTTACCTAAATTAATAAAACCAAACACATTTTAATATTGCATGAAAATAACCCACGCCCCGTAACCCAACTCTGAGCGCTTCAGCTTGAGGTCACAAACTGTTGGTCAGACATCCTCTTGCAGGATCTTCTGGTAAAGTGAAGAATTCATGATTCAGGTAAAGCCCCATACCATCACACTACCACCACCATGTTGGACTGCTGGCAGGACTGTCTTTTTTCGAAATACTGTGTAAATCAGGCCCAAAGGTATTGGGGATAATCAAGAAGGTTTTTGAGAGGAGCCTTTCTGCTTTTGTTTTTGGTCAGCAGTGGCTTTTGCCTTGGAGCTCTCCCATCACGCCAGTTTTGCCCTGTCTTCTCTTTCATTAACGCTTTGCTCATAACATTTCGCTAAAAAAAGACTACAACGAAACTAGCTAAAAATTAACTGATTCCACCGACTAAGCTAATCAATTAGTTACAGCCAGTCACACCGTTATATCTTTGTTTTGGGAAACTTAAACCATTACCATGGTGTCACTCGTGTCAAATCTTATTTTGAAGTCACCGGAGCTATCACATAGTTAAACGTTAATGCAGTACAATGAAATGTCCTCGTTTACAGCGAGTAGAAAGAGAAGTGGTTACCCGAGCATGGAAAACATGCTAGCAGTCCACCAACGCCAAGTAAACGCGCTTTATCATAGTTAAACCATAGCTACGGGCTTATCCTCACCAGTGACCTTTCCTTATTCTTGTATATTAGGTACTCTAGAGTAACGTTTAGCCGGTAAATATGACAGACGTTAACTAGCTAGCGTTAATTACCGAGCACCTTTAAGTGCACGTTAACACACACACTCTAATTAGCCGTTAACGTCACAAAATGTCAACAAACGTCAGAATTTCAAGCATACTGCCAAGTCATTCGTGTTTATTTAGGTAAATAAACACGACGCGACACCTTACACGATAAAGTGAGGCTATAATCAACCAACACACGGGAGTGATGTGTGGCAGCCAGCGTCACGAGACCCGTCCGCGGACAGATTTGAACGTTTCTGACCAAACTAACGTTACTACAGCGTCCACAGCTCCAAATAAATCAACATGAGCCTAGCACGACTGAGGGGAAATGCCTGAATGTTTACTGGAGGTACGACAAATCTTTCGACCAGTTCAGATCGCCAGCACGTCCCACTGTCACTGCATTTACAATTAGCACACATGCTAGCTTAAACAGCGATATTGCCATGCAGTTGCTGCTCAGTATATTAAACTCACCAGGTAGTCACAGTGTCAAATCCACACACGAGCCGCCGTCTTACATCCCCGGTTTTGCGTCTTATTTTTGGAGAAAGCCAGCGGTCAGTGTCACACCACCCTCCCTGCAGCCAGCCGACGCTCAGCTGATGGGAAGGGGGGGGGACTTCCTGAATGAGCCGCGCTTCGTGTTTGTCAAAATGAAAACTAAAACCATCTCCAAATATTATCCAGAGCAGCTACATTTACAGAAGGAATACCAGTCAACTAGTAAAAAACTTACACTGGTAAGAAAAAAAGGACAAAAGGCATTAAAGGACAGTTTCACATTTTGTGAATCTGTCGTAATATTATTGAGGTGTTTTTCTGTGCTCACAATATGATCCTAATCTATGGAATTATATTTGTGCCACAATTCGTACGAGTGTAACTTGATATTTTGAACACAGAAAACGTAAACCGTGCAAGCAAAAGTTTATTTTGTGCTAAACAGTGACTAAGTGTCTGCTATCCACAACAAAAACACTCGCAAATTTCATTTCTTGCGCTCAATATTCTCTCTTACGCTCGCTTAACGTCTCACTTCTACGCTCGCTCAACGCGAACATTGCACTCGCTCAACGCCTGAGACACTCTGTCACTTTTTAGCACAAAATAAACTTTTGCTTGCACGGTTTACGTTTTCTGTGTTCAAAATATCAAGTTACGCTCGTACGAATTGTGGCACAAATATAATTCCATACTAATCTAAATGATATTGAACAAAACCAGACTTCTGTGCAAAACATTTGACAATCTGACACCTGTTTTTAGAATGTATCCAGAACTGTTTAAATTCCCTCTTATTATCCTGCCATTGAAAATCAATGGGGATTTTAGAAGGTATTTACATGGTTTATTGAATTAAGACCACAAAAGCCACTTATTGACTTTAGATACACATTTAAAACAACCTTTGCACAGAACAAGGACAGATGTTTTGTCCTTATTTCTGCTGTAAGGGCTTTAAGAATAAATCTATTCATAGCCAGTATGGACAATTACAGAATTTAGTGTTAACATAAACCCTTAACTCTTGTTTTAAAACAAAAAAAAACTCAAATTTGTGAAGGTATTCAACATTACATAACAAAAGTATATTTGTTCCAAACTGCAGCTTGAGTAGGCATTAACTAAAGCTGTATGCCTCACTTTAATTCAGTTAGTTTTGTTTTCAGTGCAGACATTACAAACCAGTGACAGGGTGTTTTCAGTCACACACATTATGCACTCGTGCATAAAATGTCTTAACAGTATTGCTATAATCACTTCCTCGTTTTGCTTCAGATTTTCGGGAACTTCGTTCCACAAATTGACAGTGCTCAGAGAGCCTCCTTGTTTGTCCGAGCTCGTTTCTATTCTGTGCACTGAGTAGGATGCGCTGACGGCCCTCTTCTTGCTTCTCATCTCAGCCGGTTGTCCTGAGAACATTTTTCTGATATCCATCTGATATTTGGTCATGTTACGATGTTTAAAAAAAGTGAAACAATGTCTGACACCAATCTTTCAACCACTGGGAAAATACAAACAAATTAGAAAGACACTAGTTACAGTTATTGATGACTGAGATGCAGTTAGTCTCTGCTGAAATAAGCGGATGTAGCAGCGTCCTTCTATATCCTCATCATTAAGTCCTTGTGGACTGATTCCCATTAGGCTGTGCTCTACAGTCTCTTCACGCAGTCTGGACCGTCACAAGTCAGTCGTCCAGATACTTTAATGTCTTCCTCGTCCACTTTTAGATAAACCATTAGAGCTCAGGTCTTCCTCATCATCCGGCGAGTTTGCCAGATGTGGAACTTGTTATAAGCTGTCTGCAACATCTCCTCCAAGTGCCCTGTAAGCTGTGGGAACATCAACAAAATGAATAAAAGTGCTGGCTGATATCAGCCACAGCGTCGTCATTAATATCTTGGAGACTTACATTTGTACTTAGGTACTGACGCTGAATCTTTTCCTGAAAAGGACAAAGCTTGGTCATCTGAAACTTCTCAAGGTTTGACTTCATCTTCATTACCTAGAAGTATGGGAAGGAAAAGAACCATAGTCAAATCAAACAGTTTTGATGAAGTTATGATATAAACTGTATACTGTTACATACTGTGAGTCACAGTAAAAAAAGATCTTCCTATCACCTTCTCCTCGAGAAATGGTGTGTTAACAGGAAAACAAGACCAGAAGTGTCTCAACAACTCTCCAGCAGCAACATAAAGATGCTTCAACTCTCCTTGAACCTCAGTGGGTATCATCTCTGGAAAACAAAAAGTGAAAAGAAGAGAAATGTTTAGGCTGATGCAACAGATTGGTTTAGAGACGTCAGCACAGTGAGCTTGACGTTCACTGTGTTGCTCAGAAGGATTTTCGCTACCGAAGACTCTACTTTAAGTTTCACAGTCAGTTACATTAACGTCAATCAGCAGCACACTTACGATTTATGGCTTGCTGTGCTCCGGTCTGCATGAGGACACCACCTGGAGAAAGAGCTGCAATAGCAGAACTAGCTGCTGTGCTGGACAACACCTGCAGATAACACACAACTGTGATGAAACACTCAAACATTTTGCTTTGCGGTTTGGTTATAGTTTGTGATAAAATATATTCAAGGCTGGAATTAACCTTAATATTTATCATCATATGACCTGGAATATTACATATGATAGAACCTAGTTCCTGTCCCATCAGTCATATTTGTAGGTTCACTAGTTACAGGACGATTAGAACAAAGTGCATTTCTATGTCAACGCTATGTATGTAGATTTCACTCTGATTTCAGATTCAGATTTATTTCAGTGTACTGTAACACGACGGACTGAATGATACTATGAAGATTATTTCATATTAATCTTTGTCCTAAAGTAAGTTCTTGCCTGTTGAATTACGACATGTTCTCTGTTCGTGAGAGCAAGTGCGTGACGTTGGTAGAATAACTATATAGACATACACTCAGTGCTCACTTGTTTTGGCACACCTGCACAATCTAGCACAAAAGTCTACTTTTATGTTCTGCTTAATTATAATGTGGTCCAGTACAACACCACAGGTAACAAACACTCCTTATGTAGGTGTTATACATCTCTATCCTAATAAAAAGGACTGTGCATGATCAATGTGTGATCTAACCTGAGTGAGGTTGGGTTTGTAATTGACCATCTCATGCTGGATGTAGTTGACCGAGTTGATGATGTCTTGACTTGTTGTATACTGTTGGGACTGAAGCGGCACAGGACCATGAGCATACCTTACAGAAAATAAAGGGAAAAAGAATATTTAAATTAAGACATGTCACTTGAATGTGATTACGAAAGAGCAACACCGGCACATGTGTGTCAGCCAACTATAAAGGACAAATATGCCTGTTTTAACAGCTCAAAGTAGCTGCAGAGAAGACGAGCATCCTCTCTCCTCCCTGGATATGTCTAAATTTGAAATGTTGAAAATGAAAAACAAACAGTGCCATGTGAGAGGGTAGTGAGACTCAACAACACAAGATCCTCTTCTGAAATTTAGCTGAGTTCATTCCTGGCTAAAGAGGCCTCAACATATTTTAAGTTGTAGTTAGGTTTTTAGCTGGCTATTGTAGTCAAACATAACGTAGAACTATTTTGGTGGTTGGATATCCAAACTTTTTAGTTTCTCTCTTTCATATATTAACCGAATTACTTGAAAGTTTTGAGGAGGTTTGACAAAAATAAACAATTTAATTGGATTGTTAATGTATTATTTTAACAGACTTCAAGTTAAAGCAGGGTGAGTAACTACGGGTCTAGAGGGCCTCTGCCCTGCTTGAACTATCCCTGCCCTGCTGGTTTCCTGCATCAGATGTGTTCAGACAATCAGAAGCTGTAGGTGTAGGGATGTCTGGAAACTGAACAGGACAGTGGCCCTCAGAGAGGTTGGTCAAAGCAACAAAGGAAAAAATAAAAACAGTACCTGTCGGATTTCTTGAGATTTAATGCAACAGTTTTTGGCCTGTTTTCCCTTTGCAGATCCTCATATTCTATGGCTTCTTGTAATTTTACCTAAAGATAAAGGTTATATTATATTATGAGACCTAGTGAAGATGAACAGTTATTTTGAACCATCTTGTTAATTTTTACTTATAGAGCCCTCATACCTTCTTTAGGGGAGGCTGAAAGAAGTCAGAATCCCTCGAGTTTCCATCTGTACTGCTCGTCTCACTAGCTTGGTCCGTAGGCGTTTCTCTATAGAGATAGATGTATTTAGCAAAAAACCCCCAAGCAAACAAAATGCACAGGTGCGTTTTAAAATGGTATTTTCTTTACCCCTTGCGTGAGCCCGCTGCCAGCACCATGGCACTGTGATGGTTGAACCGCTTTATAATGGCATAGTTGCTGCTCTCCTTCACTGTCCTACTTGCGTTAGAAGTTGAGGGTAGTGTTGTGCAAACTCCATAACCCTATATCACAGAAAAGTGTTTCAGTCTGAAGAAAGAAGGAGAACACTGATGCTGCGACTGCAGAGAATCATCTCACCTCGTCTAATGATTTATCCTCCAACGACAGGAGATCGACCAAAGGATTCTTCACTCCTTGAACCACCATAGACTTTAATCCTGACAGAGATTCAACATTTTTACATATAAAAACATTCATGATGACACTTACTGCAGTAAACAAATAATACATGCACTGACAACACTACAAAATCCCCCTACCCTTTTCATCCTGCTTGGCGCACTCTGAGAAGATATCCTGTGTTCCCGCGTTGATGCGGTCTCTGTGAAAATAGTGGGACTGGAAGAAGCGGGTCCAGAACTCCTTCTCCGTCAGGTTATGAGGCACATTTTCACTGTACTTCTGCTTCACTGTACGTACAACACAAGTTCAATACATATTAGTATTAAGTCTAAACCGCTGGACTAACTGAGTAAATTATGATGAACACCCATTACATATTAACTACTATTAACTTAGCAACCAGGCTGAACAGAAACATACAACGCTGTCTCGTCAAGCCGGCTAACTTAGCAAAGCTATTTTTCCTCCCTGACTGACGGTTTGTTCATCAGTAAAATCACTGAAGTTTAAAACACCCCTAGTCCATTATTAGCATTAACACCAAAAGGCTAACTTCAAAGTGGAAATCCTTTTCCTTACCTGCAGGGTAAGTTCTGAAGATGGATTCTATAATGTCAGCAGTCAAATTATATCTCAGTCCATTGCAGCCATCTGTCTGAGGTCTAATGTCTGCCTGCAATGCATGATAATGAACTCTGTTTACATTCAACCACAATCTAATGTTAATGCTGACATGTTGTTAAAGTGTCAAAAGATAAAATCAATATAAGATTAATGTAAAGCATAACTGTAAGTGGTATAATCTACTCACCAGAAAGGCTCCAGATATACCAACTTCCTGTTTATTGTTGTCTAAAGCAGAGTCTGTGTTGTTTATGCCTCCTAATCTGTTGGCCCAGAATTCCTCCGCACTGATCACCTGGCTCACTACGAGATCTTTATATAACTGAAAAAGCACTGGATCTTCCTGAAGCATCCTAAAGGAGAAAGAAACATTATATTTTAAAGTTAATTATTTCAGATTCTTAGTTGAAAAAATTCTGAAAATTTTAGCACATCTCTTATATGTTATTTAAACTACAGCATGGTGTTATGAAATCAAAAATAATTGTATTTATTTATATATTATAAATGTATTGTGCAAAGGTCTGCAAAAAACTAAACAGCAACAGTCATTATGTTGACAGGGAACTCTAATACAAGTATTCTAGAGGCAAATATGAGACCACCTGTCTAACAGTCGAAGATTAATCAAAATGGGGTCATGCAAAAGGACCAAAGCACAATAGTAACTCTACATCAGAATGGCTGAAAATAAAAGAATAACGTTTTGGAATGACTAAATCAAAGTCCAGTCCTTAACCTAAATCAACTGCTGTAGTGGGACCTTCAGAAAAACAAACATAAATGAACTTAACCGAAATTCCCCCACAAAGATGTGAGAGACTGATACAATCATACAGAAAAAGATTACTTCACGTTAAAGACAATTTACGAGTTAGAAAGTTACATAGATAAAACAGAATCATGTGGGACCAACATATTATATTATATAATGATTCCACAGACAATAAGTGTTGAATAAAGTCTTTTTTGGGTTTGAACTTTTAATGGTCTTGGCAATTGTAAAACTACAGAATATTACCAGACATATCTTTATGGCACAATCGTGTTAATATAGACAACTCTCACCTGTTTTTCTCCTCCAGTTCTTTGTTGGCTTTCTTCTTAAACTTAGGCAGCAGCTGCTGCAGCAGTTCCTTAGCGGCCTCTCTGTCTTTGAGTGCACTGCTCTCGTTGGTAAAGTGGAATGTGGTACTTTCCCCAGTGTGGAGGACCAGTTGCAGCTGAATTTTGGCTTTACCATCTGGGCTGATCTTCTGACCTTCACAGAGCAGAAAGCAAACAAAGCTTGAAATGACAACAACCCACCAATATTATTACTATTGTTGTTAGTCTCCATAACTCACATCGAATATCTGCATATAAGTGGCTGACTGTGAAGCGATCTTTGCCCTCTGGACCCCAGGCAATACGTTCAGCCATCAGATAAAGTGTGCCATCCTGTTTCCTCTGGCGAACCTTTTTTACCACCAGGAGCACCTCCTCTGAGAGTGATGCCATGTCTCAAAACTGTAAAAACAAACTTTTTGATTATTACTTACTCAGGCGAGTATGGACCACACTAAGAAGAATCAGGACATTAGAAGTAATTGTGCGTTACATTACAATCATTTATGTGACCTTTAGTGACTGTTAAGAGACTTTACATTTTCGTTAACGGAAGCAAGAAAAGCGAGAACCTAAACATGAAGCTCTTGTATGACATAGAATCAGGACCAATTTCAGCTGATTGTACAAAATCCTAAATTAATTAATTTTCTATATCACCTGCTGCATCATCAATTCCTACATTACCATATATTTAATATGGTAAACCCGCTGCTGTGTTGGCGGTTTTATCACACCAACTTAGCTAACCGGTGGTACGTTAGCTAACGTTAACAGTCTATAAGAGAAAAAAGCTGAGGGAGAAATCGGCAGGTAACTTACTTTACTTCAAAATTAATCAACACTGCAACGAAAACCCCACTTTCCCTCAGCGCATAATCTCGAATAATTGGATTCTTGAGTCAAAAAATTACAAAATGCGTTATCTAAAACTGATTTTTGACGACTCTAACAGTGAGCGCCCTGACTTCAGCGCCGACATGACTGTCGAGCTGTGTTACACTGAAAACGCTCCGGTGGCATCAAGCGATGAAGACGTTCCACTCAGAGCCAGATCTCCTCTTCATATGCAGCAAACTAAATAACTTTTACGGCACAGTTTAGATGTACTATTACTAATGATAATTTAATTCATGTTGATTATAATTTATTGAAATAACACCTTTTCTAAAATGTGTCACACATTTAATTGGATATAGGACTATGTTTTTTTAAGTAAAAATATAGGCATCATTAATATAGACACAATATAGACCATTTACATGTATTTACTTTATTTAGTATTTCTAAATTAGTTAAACTTATATTCCCAGGTAATCAATTATGAAAATTAGTGGTGCACACCATTTGTTCTGTCAGTAAAGTTTAAAGTTAAACCTATTTTCAAGAAAAAGTGTGATGTGCAAAACTGTGGTAACTATAGAGGCATATGGTTGATGAGCCGTACCATGAAGCTATGGAAAAGAAGCTTGAAGCTAGATTAAGAGGTGATGATCAGTCAGCAGCAGTATCCATGTCATTAAAACATAAAATACATATTTATTTCACTGCCTATTTATTTATTTCAAAGTCTGTGTTGCTGCACATCGTGTAATAAATGTATCCTTTACTCACCAAACTCAGTGGGTGGGTCTAACACTGTTTTCTAGCCAGATGATTGGTCTGGTGCTTTGGATAAAATCTTTTTGGAGGTCTGTTCTCAAGAATAGTTTCCAAATGTGGTGCCAGTGCTTCTCCTCAGGGCATTGGAATGAGTTGCTAAGTCATAAAGTAGGTGAGAGACTTTCTTCCAAGTATATATTAAATCAAAAATCAAATACAAATTTTATTTGTCACATACATCATTATACAGTGTACACCCTGCAGTGAAATGTGTTCTTCTGCATTTAACCCATCCCCCCTTGGGGGGAGCAGTGAGCTGGGAAGGCTAGCGCTGGGTGTCTCGCTCAGGGACACACCTGGTATGTAGGATGTCCTGGGTGACTAGGAATCGAACCCGGGTATTCCTGCTTCCCAGCCGTCCGCCTTAACCACTCTGCTACCAGGCTGCCAGGAGTAGCTGAACAATACAGAATATGTAACCAGTAAAACATTGTAATTCAATTTAAGCCTTTTGGTCTAACAAACAGCTGGAAGCATGTGTGTAGTTTCTTTGATTTGATTCTTTGATGACTAAGCTTAGTGCAGATAGCATATAGTCATAGTTGGCATTGGGAAGGAGCTAGGTAAATTAGCTGCAACACTCCAGTGCAACGAGTGGTTGTTGTCATGTCAATGGTCTTCACATATTTTCACCAACTACAACTGCTACACACACAGTTACTTGCAGGTGGCACAAACTCATATCACATAAGCTCTAATCTATAACACTCCCTGCAACACACTTCTCTATTTAGCAGGGAAATAAATATATATACTTTAATTAAAAATTGATTTAAATAATAAAACCTTTAATTTGCAGCTTCTGTTTGTTTAACACCAAGCCCTTCTTATTTTTTTAGACTTTTTCAAAGTGTCTACTAATTAGGTAATTAACTTACTAACTCATTCTGAATAGAATAAATGAAATAAATGATGATTCTTTAAATAATATTAACAATTATATTAAATATATTCTTGGAATTTCTGCAGAAACTCTATTTATTAGGCACATGTCAAAGAAATCCGGACTAGACTTGCAATTGAGCATTGAGTCAGTAGTTGCACTTTGCACTAGTTGTTAGGGTAGTATATAAAATTGGAGGTAATAAGCTACTAGGGTCTTCGTGTATTTTAAAAACACACAATATTACAGAGACTTGTAAAAGACAGATCTCTCATTTTTAAGTAATTCTTTCCCAACATTACACTGTTTTATAGTAGGTTTGTATTTACCCTAATATAATAATAGTAAAGTATTATTATACCCCTGGATGCCCCTCCAGCTGCTCCCCAAATTCCTAAATATCCTTCAATCAAATTTAAATAAATCATAAATAAAAAGTAATCGCTTGTTTGTCATCTTATAGTCTTCAAATTATATATTTATTCACCAAAATTAAATGTCTGCCTCCCGCCCTGCCAGCCACACACTAGTGTTGGATTACTAACTAGTTAAATGGGACCAGTTTTTTGGTGATGTTATTTTAACTGTAAATATTACACAGGTGCACAGCTAAACCCAAGTAAAAAAAAAGTGTAAAAATAGTTGAGGTTCTTGATGGGCACCTCCAGATGAAAGGCAAGTAAAAAAAAATCAAAAAAGTAAGAAAATAAATAATTTTAGCTGTCGAAAATATAATCCAAACACTTATAGTCAAACCTATAAAATAATTGACAGGAAATAAAAAAAGACCATGTATTCACGAATAAGCTTGAGTTTTAATGGCATCAGAGATTGTTAGATTTCACAAAGGTTTGAAACATCAGATATTTGTATATAAAGACATTAGTTGAATAATTGCTACAGTATTTTGTATATCTAAATCTGTCCTGATCTTATGTTGTTTTTTTTACCTCTTAAGTAATTCACACAAAATAGAAGAAAAACCCCAAAGACTGAAAACACATCACACAGTTTTTAAAGACTTCTTCAAAAGCTAAAAGACACGTGTGCTTGATACGTGTCTTGATATTCTACTAGTTTTTAAAGAAGATTTATTAAGTAGTAAAATTATTAGTAGGTAAGATTAGTTATGCATTTCAGATGTTTACATTAGTCTTCATTTTCTTCTGAACATTTAGCGACATTGCAACCGCACTTGTCAACAGAAATGTAGGAATAGCTTTTACTGCTTCCATCAGAGCACTTCATTTCCACCATCTTTGTACTAGTGGCCATTTCTTGACAACATCTGCAGAAGTGCATCAGTTTGTTGCTCTCTGCAGAGTACCTGTGAATAAAGTTTCAGACAGGATCAGGGTTGATCATGTGCTTTAAAGTAAACAGACATTCATCTTAAAAATCAAATATATCCCTCAGATAATTTATTCTACAGCTTACATTGATGAGGACGGTCCACAGGATCCCTTACACGCTGTGATTTCCACTGGCACAACTGACGTGCAGTCTTTTACCTTTAGATAGGTGGTGTTCCTGTTAATATCACAGTCCTGAAGAGTACCTGCGAGTGACAAATGATTTAAAAAGATTAAAGCAAAAATTCCAATCTTACAAAGACTATTAGATTATTTATAAAAAGATACAGATGTGTTGAAAGTTTTTAGAAGACCTCAAACCATTCTGGTCAGACTGTTGTTTAGTAAATAAACATCATTATATATTTTGTCTGACAGCAAAAAGCTAGAGACATTTTGGTCAGAAACAATTAGCTAGTTCAAGTTTTGATTGATCCACATAAAATAAATGATCAGTTCAAGTATGAAAACATTACATTCATGTGCTCAACTCATGAATTTATGTTCAAAAGCATTCAAAAACGTATAATGTAATACTTACATGTTTTGCAACAACCATTCATGTAACTTTGTCCAGTTCCCTGTAATATAGACAATATGTGTTGTATATAAATGTGTAAAATATACAGATAACACTGACTAATAATACATTTAAAGAATAAAATACTATTACTAGCATACTAGAAGCAACACAAAGCTGTTTCTTCATTTACTGTATGTCTTAATTATTTGCATATTTATGACATTTATGCCTCTCACATTTCTCTAACAATGCACATTTCAGAAAGTATACTCGCCAACTTTCATTTTACCGCACCACAAGTCAAAGGAAAGTATTTTACTCCATTAAATTCATTTAAAAAGGAAAATAAAAAAATCATAGATTAATTCATGCTGGACTCTAATTTATGGATAAACTGTCATGGTGGTTAAAATCACTCCCACCTTTACCAACTGCTGTTTTTATTCCACAGGTCAATAACTAAACATTTTAGTCATAATTTTCCATAACACTATTATATTAAATTTAAAATAAAGGGGAAACGTTATAATTTGATCCTTTTAAACCTTCAGATGACCTTCAGCTGAAATAAAAACATACAGTATTTCTGACGCCTACACTTTCTGAAATGATTATTCATTGCTTTAAATTTTAACTACAGCCCATTTATAAATATTTATTTTTGTTTGTCTTGTAAATAAAAGTGTGCTATGTGCTCAAAATCAAATGGGTGTCTCACAAATGTTTGACAATCACCAGAAAAAGTAGACCATAATTCTTTAGATCAAATTAGTTTGACATGCAGATTGGAAGCAATGTGCACTGTAACCTGACCCATTATATCATCATTATATACAAAGATAACAGAAATGTAATTCATGGATTCAGGACTGGATTATACTCACAGGGACACAGGTGTCTGGATCAAACGAAGGACATATTGTTTGTTTTTTAGTAATTATAAAGTCATCGTTCACATTCTGGCAAGTATACGTTGTACAATTGTCATTTGGTGGTGACAGAACCTGAGAGGGCTGTTAGAGGTGTAGACAACATCAATTAGAACAATCAAGTGTAACTGTAACAGTTTAAAGACAGAGATTCTGACATTTATCTTACATTAATATACATGGTCTCATCAAAGCCTGGGATCTTCAATACACAGCTTATTTGTTTACAATATCCACAACATTGTCCTGGTTCTTGTACATACACATAGCCCTGTTTGAAAAAACACAAAGAAGCAGAAATTAATATAGTCTGCAATAATGTTAATACGTGAAAAAATAATAAGGGAATATTGTTATTTACACATGCCATGACTGTTATTATTATTTACAATAACAAAAGACATATTTCATTATTATCCACATGTGGGCATCTAATCATTCTCACAGTCTTCATGTTTAAAGGTTTTAAATATCTATGCCTGAGATTTGTGTCACCCCCCAGAACTAACTTAAATGTGTGTTTTTTTTTTAAAGCAACCGTCACGCACTATATTTCCTTTACTTTGAATAAACTACAGATCGTTGTGGAAAATGTATTCAGCAGAACTAGAAGAAGTCTGTTTGTCTATATTGGAGAGAGAGAAATGTCTGAGACAGATGTTTCAAACCTGAACAAATAAAACCCAAATTTCTAAATTACTTGATATTTCACATGACACGAATAAGAAGAAAAGAAAAGAACAGTTTGATACCAAACCGTATACACAATAGTAACATTAATCAACATTCCCAAAATACTGAACAACAATAATCAAATAAATCAACAGTATCAACAACTGTTTCTCAGACCAGCGGCACACTTCATGATCTTTTCCAAGTAAAACACATGAGAAAATGTGCTGTCATACCAAATATTTTGTCCAATATAATGTATATATAATACTTCAAATATATATTATTCACTGCAATGTGACAATGTGAATACTCCAAATACCTTTGGACACTCTGTGTCACACGGCATTTTGTCACATGTGTAGCCATTCAACTTGCTCTTGGGATCCTGAATTTCAGTACACAGGCAAGTTGTACATGGGGATCCGGAGAAATGCATTCCAGGCTGTAAACAATAACATGTAAAGTGTGAGGCAATTTAATATAAAGGCCAGAAATGTCACTTTAGTTTGACTAAAGTAAAACACAGAAAAGCTGAGACATTATAAATTAATTAATGATTTATGATAAAGATACTGTTACTTTCAGAATAAAACTAAAGAAATCCCAAAGCATACAATATACACGCATATAATCCATAATGTAAAAGCAAAATCATTTACATAACACAATATACATTTCTCTCATATGTTGATGGTAATCATCATTATCTAACAAAAACTGGGCTATGTAAACGTTATACATGTAAAGCCAACTTACCTTGTACTCAGTATCATTGAAGACACAGACACCTTTGGGTACTGGATAAAAAAACCCGTCAGTAATTAAAATCACAGACAATCATTAGAGGAAAACACTTATTGTGGTTCAGAAATATTTTACACACTAAACATTAAAGAAACTGAAACTTCATCCAGAACTT
>JAUMTR010000024.1:13053717-13092694 GCA_032270685.1 Microctenopoma stevenorrisi
TGTTGTAGTAGGAGGCGATGTGGTTGTAGTCGTGGGTGGGCTTGTAGTTGTTGTAGTAGGAGGCGGTGTGGTTGTAGATGGTGTGGTTGTGGGTGGGCTTGTAGTTGTTGTAGTAGGAGGCGATGTGGTTGTAGTCGTGGGTGGGCTTGTAGTTGTTGTAGTAGGAGGTGGTGTGGTTGTAGTCGTGGGTGGGCTTGTAGTTGTTGTAGTAGGAGGCGATGTGGTTGTCATGTTACATACATCTACACATACGTGGTTGTCCTCGTCATAAAAGGGTTTATCTTCAGGACACTCGGGGTAACAGCCTGATAACACAAAAACCTTTCTTTACTTGAGGCTGTGGCCCGATGGGATCATTTTAAAATGTGTCTACTCGCACAAAGTACAGAACTGATTAAATGTTTGTAGGGAGATGTTGTGAATTGGCCTCTTACCTTCCAGGCTGGGTAATTGGTTGGTACAATCTGGATTATTACAGGTTTTGTAGCAAGTTCCACAAGGGTGATAGTGCCAAATGCATTCATTGTGGTGGTTGTAGTAATCACAATAGACAGCTACGGGAAAGATATGTTATATCTTTATCATATATTTCAATGAAGGAAATGTTCATCACAATAATTGCATTATTTTCTGTGTAAAGCGCCAATTAACAAAAGAGAAAATAAAACTCTGCTTGTCATGTTTATTCACTCTTACATTTAGTTTAGAAAAATTTGTGAAGTCTTGCTAAACTAACAGGTATATAACAAACAATACTGACAAATGCCGTGGACATAAGAACACTGCGATCTAAAAAAATGGTATAAGTCCAAAAAAGGTTCAAAATAACTATAAATAAATATTTTTTTACTTACGACAGATATCTGGACTTCTCCATGCGACACAGACCCCAACCTCATTGCAAGCTTGAGCATAAGCTGCAACTGATGTGCAGAAACACTCACAGTCTCCTCCAGAGTCACAGGCACACGAATCTCTCACACAGTTATCATAAAAAGAATCAGGGTGTACCTGTTCAATAATTAAAAAAGTATTACAGGGTTTGAATATGTAACTAAACTAATGATGAATTACAAGTTAACAAGTTAAGCTGTTACCTTGTGGTGACACTCTTTAAATGTTTCTCCTGTTATAATGCTGCACATCATTTTGGCCCAGTTATGTCGGTGTGGCCTAACTACACAAGGGTGAACGTTCACTTCTACATCTGGACAGCTGCTCAACACTTTCCAGCTGTTTGCAAATTCAAGAAGACTGCTCACTTCCAGCTGACCCTGGGTGGTAAAGTCATTCTTGCCATCACCATCGAAATTTCCACAAAGGCCACATATCTCTTCCTGAAGAAATAAAAATGACATCATTTACTTTTTATGTGGGGACAATATTTCATTTGAATAGTTTTTGTCATTGAAAGGACAAACCTTTTCCAGGCATAACTCTACTATTAGAATATGTTATTTGTTATTATTATTAGGCAGTGTTTCTGTTTTACAATCATTGCTGTCCATGTAGGAGACAGCTGGTCTGCATGTAAGCAAACTACATCAACACTCAGTTTCACAGCTGAGATTTTATTCTTTATTATAAAGACAATTCCTGACTCACACTATATTGTGGGTCCAGTAGGATCCGAACAGTTGTTTTGCGGTCCCACATCACTACCAGACCAATCTCAGATACCACCACCAGATACAAGCCAACAGCCCTTATTTCGTATTGAATCAGCATGCCATTTTCCAGGTCCTCCTCTTCATATTTACCCTTCGACAGTTTGATTTCCCTCCGCTGTAATGTAAAAGAGAGATTTCTGTTGCTTTTAATGCAATTTCAAACTGAAGTATAGCATAATCTAATAATAATTTAGATCATATTCAGTATTTCAGGCCAGGTTGAAGAACATGTTACCCCGAGCTGGATTCGGACAGTTTTGGAGCATGTAGTTCCTGTAGTGCCGCATGGAACATTTTCAGTGACAACTCCAAAATTGCTGTCTACTGTTTTATTGCCACATTTGTTCTTAAAAGAGAAAAAAAATGAAACATTTTAGATATTTGTTTAAAGCAGACTGTTGCTCGTTTAAATCGCTAAAAAATGTTACTAGTCTAGAACACTTGGATTTAAACTAGAAGATAAACAAGAGTGTGAGTTTTGTGTTTAAATTAAAAATTTCATCAGGTTGTGGCAGGGCTTACACTCTTATTTTTGTCCTTGACTTCTCCAGATATTTGTGTCTATATTTTCCAGTTTAGTTTTAATGAAGAGAAACTAATATATGTTTGGTCATAACAGCAAATCCAATACAACAAATCAAATAGAGGCCTAAGACGTTTGCACAGTACTGTATGGATGATAGATTTCTCAGATGAGGCCTGTTAAAACATCACAGTTTCGTCCACCTTGTGTGTGTGTGTGTACACCTGAGTAGCTGTGGCATATCAACTGTTCTCTGCCAACGATATTAGCATGCATTTTCTATGTCAGTAGCAAATTATCCCTGAAATGTCAGTTTATTATTTCATACACAGACATTTGGATGATGGTGACATTGATTATTTACCTTCAGTGCAACATATTCACAATGTCCTTGAAAGGCATATGTTTGCTGGTCAAATGTCCTATAGTGACCACTCCCATAAAGAACACATGTTCCCGGACATTTTTTGTCTGTGCACTGCCATCTTCCACTCTTGCAGGTACTAGGTATATCAGAAATGGTTAGGTATAAAACAATATTTTAAATACCTAAATTCAACAAAAGCTTTCAGCCAGTTATATGATAATATAAACAGGCTCATACCAGGTGTTGCACTGAATTTTAATTTTTGCCCCATTAGCATATAGATCCCCATTGTGTTGACATGGACATTGATGTTTTTCCACACAAGAACCTTTGCCATCGTCCATTCTTCCGTTGGAACAGCGACAGCCAGATTCACACTCTGTGTCACCCTGAATAGACAATTCAATAATAAAAGAGAAAACACACCTTATGATGGTAAAAATTGTAGGAACCAATAATGTCCAGTGCAACATTCTGTACAAGATATTTGGGAATGAGAAGTATATTTCGACACAGCAGCAAAAACAACTTACACATAAACTACTGTCCAGGTTGAGACAAGTTTGCGCACACTGCACTCCAAGCTCTCCTGTGCCTGCTGTGGAGCAGTTAAAGAATTCTTGTCCAGGGGGGCATGCTGGAACAGAAAAAGAAACATACGTTTTTAAAATAGATTGCAACAGCCAAATTGTTGTTGTGAGACCTGAAAAAGAAAAACTTACTTAATGAGCGTTCTCTCCATGAATGACAATGAAGCATTCCGTTGGTACACACACTAGAAAAAAAATCACCCAACACAAGAGAAATTTTCATTTTGTAATTGTTTGTTTGTTTTGTTGGAATAAACTAGACTTAGACTGGTTCCTAAGGTAACGGTTCAACATAATGTTAAATATGAAATCAAACAAGGCTGACGTTCTCACTGCGGATTGTTCTTATGAAGCTGACATGACATCAAAGTGCAAACCACTACCTAACTTGTTCAATAAACTAATCAAAATCAACCAAACTAAAACACAGGTTTACACAACATGTAACATTTTGTCAGGATAACATTTGTGTTCTCAAAAACAAATTCCATTTGACACAATATATTAAGTCCTTCAACTCACGTTTTGTTATTCTTCAGTGTATAAAAGAAAACAATTATTTTAGATAACTCTAAACTGAATTTGTTGAATATATAGTCAAATGTTACCAACTTGAACCATGGAACTCACCAGTGGTCGTTTTTGATGTTGATGGACTTTCCTGGTTTAACGTACACGTCGTTGTAGTAGCAGGGACATTTCTCCTTGGGGACACAGACACCATTTTCGTCTAGGAAGAGACCATCAGCGCAGGAGCAGCCATCCACAGGCAAGAAGTCAGATATGCAGCTCTGTTGCTCTGATCTAAATGAATTGCAAGTCAACTGGCATCTCTGATGGTTGTAAGAGAAAGTCTGAGACTTTGGGCAGCTCCTTGTGTATTTATCTGTTTGGTATGAAAAAATAGTTTATGACTCGTGAATATGAAGATGTAGATCTAACTGCAGAAATTGTCACTGAGCTTTGCAACATTATGAAAGGAGTCTTTACCGCACACATTCTCTCTCCATCCTGTCAAGAGCACTCCTTTGGATGCACAAACCCGCGCGTAAGAGGAGAGGACGGCGCAGAGGCAGTCCTCGCTCTTCTCACAGTTACAGGTAGCATAAATACATCGCTGCCAACAACAGCAAAGGGTTTTAGAGAATGTCTGATCAGCTGCTTAGTTACATGACAAACCGATGGGTTTTTCTGTACCTTGTAATACATCTCAGGGTCCACCACGGAACGGCACTGTGTGAAGTTACTGTTTTCACTCAGCAGCAATGCACACCAGTGTTTGGCGTATAACTCTAAGAATGAACATAGTTACTATTATTTTATATTTGTGCACTTGTGTTAGACTGGATTATTAAATATAACATCGCGTGCAGGTGTTCCAAGGCGAATACTAGCTTGTTTTTTACCATTTTCCACACTAAGAGAACATGGGTCATCAAGTCTTTCTCCTTTATTTCTGCACCTGGGATTAGCCTTCCAGGAGTTACTGAAGGTTGCTGCTGTTCCCTCCACAATCCCCTGAGGTGTTGTCATGTCATCACACAGGACCATGTTGTAGTTCCCACATAAACCTAAAGAAAACATTTTATAGTATCAGACAAACTGGATGGTGTGTGTCTCATGTGTATGTATTATTATGTGAATAATTATATCAATATAAATAATAATGATTTATCTTTTTTCAGTTTAATCCGTTAACCAGATGTAACTGTCATCATGCTCTATCTATTGTAGAAGTTGTTTGTTTCTTGTTGACGCTTGTGTCAAACTCACCATGTGTCTTTGCTCTGTAGCTCTGGTCCAGGCTGACATAAATTTGCATAACTGGCACATGTTGGATCTGAATTTGTAATCCAAAAGTGGTTTGAAGCATGATATGAAAAGTTGATGCGTGGAACATGTGGATATCACCTTCAGACAAAAACAAATTGAAACAGGATAAATTATCCTAGTCAAAGAAATTCGGGTGTTTAATATCACACGTGTAAACATGCAAGAAAAGAAAGCAGGTGTCATAGATCAAATGAAATTCTTTCACACAGTATTTGTCTGAGCTGTTTTTTGACAGACCTGACTGATACGGCATACTGATGGTCTGCATATTCTGCTTTACTGTGCCATCGGAGGTGAAAGTTAACACCTGAATAAAACAGAATTTATCATTTGGCTGTTGCAGATATTAAGGTGAATTAAGCAACTATAATCCTCTTAACCGACAGATTTTAACTCACGTTGTTTTTGTCATTGTTCAGCAGGATTTTAAGGCTCTTAAGACATGTGTCAAACTCTTGATTTGCACATGGCGCCAATTGGACCAACATGGTAAACTTGGGACTGTTCTCATCCTGAAATATGCAGTATGAGTAAAGTTAAATAAATTCCATGTTCTTTTTCAGTTGATTGCATGTTTGCTGCCATTTAATTGCACAAAACAACCATAACAATTGCCTTTACCTTGCTTTCCACCTTAGCTAGAGTGTAATAACAGTCTCCGTGGAACGTGTAGCTTTTCCCATCAAAGGTAGTGACATGTGAACCCTCTTCAACTGCACATGTGGCAGGTTTTTGTAGACTCTTACAAGCCCATCTACCCTCAAAACATGTACTGAAACAATCCATGCAATCCAACATTTTTATGATTGCAAATTGCATTAATACATAATTAACACATGTGTTTAAATCATAAAATTTGACATACCATTCAACTTGGTCCTGTCGGTAAACCTCCCCTGAGTCATATATTTTATCATACTTGCATTGACATTCAGATTGAGCAATGCAGCCTCTCTTGGAAATATCATCAAATACAGTTCCTGAAGTAAACAGGCACGTGGAAGAGTGATTGTTAGTGAAACGGACCTTTAATAAAGTCAGCAGCACGTGTGATGAGCACTAACCTGGAGGACAGAAGCAGCCATCCATCTTGTGTTCCTCACACAGTGAGTTTGTGTCTAGATGTGTGCAAGTATCCATGCAAGGGGAACCACTCTCTTCATATACCATGTTGTAAGGGCATTGTATATCTGTAAAGATATGGCAGAATAAAGTAACCAGATAGTGAACTGTTTGAGTTTTTCTACACTACCTACACATGCAGAAATATCTGGCTTTTCTTTCTTTCTTTTTTTTTCTTATCCTAACACTGCATGAGAAACTGTTATAAGGTAAATTATTTAATACCACTTAAAAATACTTCATACTAAACACTGACTAAACACAAATTCTAAGATGATAACAAACCAAATAGAGACCACTAAACATTACCACAGAACTGAGGGCTTCTCCAGTTGGGTGGGTGTCCTCCTGCATGGGAACACTGTCGAGAAAACTCAGCCAGCGTGCTGCAGATACACAACTCTTTTGTACTGTTGGTGCAGGCGCACATGTCCTGCATACAGGCTTGGATGTATGGTTCTGGGTTAACCAGTTCTGTGCAGGAACTCCAGGAATCTGAACTCAGCATCTTTTCACAATGGGTTTGCTAAAAGGGAAAAGGATAAAATGACTCAGGGTAAAATTCTGCATATTATTACACATCACTTGCTAAAACAAAGACAGATAACAAACTCACAAATTCCTTGCATGACTCCAGCACATTCAAAGCCTCCTCTTCCAATTCATATGGGTCCTCGCAATCATCATTTGGTAGGTGGACTTTGTGTTTGTTGCCAAATTCTATTGGACTGATTTTGCGATCTACATACAAATATATTGACAATGTCTCATGGAGAGGACGCAAAGGAAAAGAAACAAACAGTTTAGTGTGCCAAATACTATACCATTATTGATGAACTCATTATAAACTGGAAACCCGTTGAAGTCTCCACAAAGTCCACAGGTACGATTAACATAGTCATGATCCAGTTCCACCTACAACACAGCAATAGAATAAAGTGAACTATTTTAGCATGAATATACTGAAAGACAAATGAACTATGGTTTTATTATGTATTAAATAACATGAATGGAATATGATCATGATTATGATTTTAATACTTTCAGAGCATGAGCTAATGCATTTTTACATACTAGGAAATAACTAGTTTTCTTTACAGCACTTCTCATGTGAGTTGTATCACATTTCTGAGGAGTGCATCACATCACAAGAACGCAAATCCTGAAACATTTTATTGTTTTTACCATGACTGCATCATCGCCGTTCCACATGACAGTGATGCCCACTTTGGATTCGAGCTTAGTGTAAACAGCATTTTTTTCCACTTGAACCCCAGCGTTGTAGTATGGAATCTTTATACTGTGAAAAATAAATGTGTTTTTAAATGCAATCCACAAATATCACAGTAGTTTATTTGCTACCGCAGGCTGAAACACCTTTACTTACGGCAACTCATTCAAAGTGACCAGGCTCTTAGAGAGGTGGAATAAAAGGTCATTGATGGTGACCGCCACATATCTGACTGTAGGGCTTCCACTGGTCTTTCCTCTCTTCACGTGTACAGAGAATTCCCTGTAGGTATCATGACAGTCGGAGACCAAGTTGTATTCGCACAGACCAGGGAACTGATACACATCACCATCAAATGTTTTGAAGTGCTCTCTGCCCCATGTGCTGCAGATGCTGCTGACATGGTTGCGAACTAAGAGAAATGTATAAGTTACATTACAACACATTATTCATTGGTAACGTGTGATTAATTAAAGCAGAACAATTAATTCACAAAATCCTTGAAAATGTTTAACACAATTCAAAACATCTGCAGCATTACCCAGTCTAGCTTGTACATCGATGACCCCTGCAAAAGAAAAAGCAAGGAAACACATCCACACACATTTCCACCTCATCTTCACACTGGGAGCTTGCAGTCCCCAAAGCAGGTGAAAGTAAGAGTGTACGCAGCAGCCTTTTATATCAAGATTGCGCCTTTTTTGCGCACACCCCCTATCAGAGGAACTTAAGTTTTATTACCAAGACATGGCAAACATGTGCTGTATGGATGCCTGATGCCTTCCAATTTAATACGTATGCTATTCTCCATATCTCTTGACTGAACAAACATGTTTGCCCTTCAAGTACTAAAGTAGTAAGAATATCTATTCTTGGAGGAGTGGGCACCAATAAACTCAGTTTTCTGGTGTTTCCTCTTTGAAACATTAATTAAAGCAAAGCTGTGTTTGGATAGATATCTAATAAATCAGTATCTCAGAATAAGAAGGTTCAACAGACGTCATGTGACTAACAAGCAGTAAACTTGCAATTTATTGATGAAGATACCTTAATATGACTATTGTGTTATGGTTTATACAGGAGGATATAGAATATTTGTACCACCCAATTCATTCAATCGGTAATAATAAGTAATAATAGTTATCCTGTTATCCTAGGGGCTACTGAAACTATATTTCTTAATTAGTCCCTCAGGCAATGCTGCAAATCATTGAGAAGTCCTACATACAACCTATCAAATTCTGGGTTAGCATCAGTCAAAACATGTTTAAATGTCTTTGTGACTACTGACCTCATTTGAACTGGTGCTTTAATTTAAAATTCTGTGACCTGTCCAACTGTGCTGCAAAGTGTAGATAAACATTGACAAGGTTAAGTCAGTATTAGTAGATTTACCAATACTACTACTCTAAAACGAAATAAAGTTAACATGAGAACCTTTTTAACCTGCAATGTTTGTATTACTATTTTGTGTGTATATCGTGCAAATACACACCGAGGCACACATACATACAAACACATTAAGCATTTCTCTCAACAGTTCATATAATAATAATTGATACTTCATCTATCTATCTCTCTATCTATCTATCTATCTATATATCTATATATCTATATATATATATATATATATATATATATATATATACACCGTATCCATGGACATCTTGTCATGTATCATATCAGGACTGGGAATAAAACACAACTGCTCTACCCACTTATTTGTCATGCAATTTTTGACTATATCTGGTACTAGTGTTTCTCCGTATAGATTAATTGTATTTGGAGGTTTAGAAGAGTTTAAGTTTAAAATTGTTTTTAATATGTTTTATGTAGTCAGCCAATTTCATTATTAGTATTGTGTGTTTTTGTTTTGTCAATACGCGATGTGAAGCATTTATGTGGATCAAATATCTATAAAAAAATTATACTTGTTAATAAAAATCAGGACAGACCTGACCAAAAATGAAACCTAATTCTAAAAATCATAAGAACATATTAGGCTAATTAGAGTAAATATTTGTTTTAACAGTACTGCTCTAGTAGTCATCTGGAATAATGCAGGATGTACTGTGGAACATCCGTGATTGCAGTCATCCTTCACATAAAGTGTCACAGAACTTGGCACCATTTTGAGCTTTACTACTATCAGACATGTGGGAATATTAAAAATTTATTCTGGCAAAGATAAATAATTTCTGCTGTTAGAAGAAACATGTACCCACTTTAAACAGGGTAATTGTAACTTAATTAATTACATGTGTACAAAAGACATAACACATATACAATAAGAATATAATTTAAAAATAATTATTATACTATTAAAATATGTTACATCAGTTGAATTCAACACTTCACAACATGAGCAGCTGGGAAAAATAAACTGAAATGTCAAAGCTGTTTCACATAGCATTAAAAGTTAAAAGAGTTAAAAGGTCCATAATAGTTTATGTTGTTTAATCCGTTGCAACGTCATTTTGCATCAGCTAAAATAGTTATATAGTGGAAACTCCTCCAAGTGTAAATAGGGCTATGGGCCACTCCTACAGCAGGACAGCTGCACGATGAGGAACGTGTATAGTTATTCCTGTTTGACAGCATACAAACTGTGTTGATTCAGGGAGGACAGTACACTCGCAAAATTGTCTCTAGATAGTTTGATTAGAGGTGGGACCAGTCAAGGTTTCGACATCGATGTTGACATAATGCTTGTCATCCATATCGCCACATAATTTCTAAGAAAAACTGAGAGAAAATGTGTTGTGTCGTGCGTCAGAACACAACACAGGGCTTACTAACAGAACTGTTCCGTCACTTTACATCAACCTGACCTTGACTTTTTCCACCTAGTAGTGATAGTTCTGAGGCTGTGTGTCATAATTATGCATTTTCTATGGATATTTACTTTTTACCTGATATAATTTTTACCAAGGGGATCGTTAAAGTAATCATTATTTATTATTATATGTATTATTATTATTATCATTATTATATATATTAATTTAATTAACCTTTAAATGCCATTTATTTGAAGGATATTTGACCCTCTAAACACTTGAGGACCTGAGCTTCTGCCCAGTTGCTTAGTGTTTGCTCAATTGGGACTGAAGGGTTTTCTACATTTTTTGTATATATTTAGATAATGTTGTCAGGCCTTAAACCTTACATCATAAAGTGCCTTAAGATGACTGTGAATTGGAAATATATAGAAAAAGTTGAAAGTTACAGTTAAAATTGAATTGGTCTCTGATGTTTTTGTTGATTTATTTTGTCGTTCTAACTAGGATCTGCAAGTTATCACCTACTAAACTTAGTAATATATCAGCTTGAAGTACACGTAGAACAGTAAGTGAAAATAGTACTGAATAATGAATCAGCACACGCAACCCAGCCTCTATAACTTGGTGCTAAATGCTCACAGGACATTACTCATCTTACACTGTTTATTTATACACTGCTCTAGCAACAGTCGTATACCCATACACAGATGAGCAGTGTAACATAAGCAAATGACAATCAATGTCAATCAAACTTTTAATAACTTATTATTATATTATTATAAAACCTGCAAGTGTGCATGCTAAGCAAGGCTGTGTGTACATTTATGCCCACATTTAGTTCAACAGAGATGCACATAAAGATAAAGAAAAGCCAATTGACCAATTTTTACTGTTTCTATTTTGGTTTTAATAATATATACATAATTTATTTCTGTGAAGATTGTCATTCAGATTGCAATCCCACAAAAATGCTGTACATTGGTAACTAAATGAAGGCTTTATCAACTCTGACTGACTGGCTGGAAAAAGATTTAACATAATAACCCTTGTGGAGTGTTATGAGTGTTGTGAGTCATTAACCCTTACATGGTAATGTAGGTGGGTGATAGATTCTACTTTTGGTCATCTCCTCTGTTTAATGGCCTGTGTTGTGTACATGAGTGTAGAGTATTTATTCATATATACATTTTTGAAGATCCTCTGGAGTTTTTTGAGACACTACTGCAACTTAAGGAATCATACAGAGCTCCCTTGTGGTCATGTGGTAGCAAAAAAATTCACAATAGGTGGTAGAAAAAAAAGAAAATTGACTCCACCCCCCAGCACGCAGGAGTGCTTTTTCTGTCACAACCCAACAGTGGTAAATGTGAGCATAGCGCTACAGGATGTGAATACAAAGTGGACATTGACAGCTACTCTTGTCAGATTTTATTTTATTTCACCATTTTTTAAATATTTTGCAAAGAAATTATTTAATTTATAGTATTTGTATTTGGGATTTGGCAGTTATGTTGTCAGTAGCTTTTCCAGAGCTGTATATACTCCTATAATCCCTGTCATACGGCTCAGCTGCCAAAGCCCATCTAGCAGAATTGGAACTGGTTTGTGTAATACTACAGAAACAAGTAGGACACCGAAAAGAGATTCTTTTAATATATATATATATAATATTTAATATATTCTATGTTATTTAACCTCAGTCAATAATTTAAATATTTTTAAAAGTAGGTTTTTATGAAGTCTCTTTAAAGAAATATTGATGGAAAAGTAATCCAGAAGGAGGCGGTAATGTAAAGGAATGGTTGCACACTACCGTTAAACTCCACAGACGAAGAAGAAGATGCACTTTGCGCAGGCGCAGTCATACAACGAGTTAAACATGGTTGTTTGAAATGTTTGAGATGTCTGAAACCAAATCGTGACATTTATTTACCTTTATTGATGCTATTATTGACTGGCTGATTACATTTTGAACGCGGTCACTATGGGTAAGTTTTAAATAAAAAGGATGGCTGGATAGTTGTGCAAAGTTAACAGCAAAAATGTAACCCCATGCTTAACGCTAACGTTAATTGTTGAAAGTTAAAACGATGTAAATCATTAGTGCTTGAAGCTGTTATTTAGTAGTTTAAGACTAGGCAGTTAAGGCTGTCGAATATGTCTAAGAATAGAAACTGATCTAAAACGAATATTTACGCAAATACATTTTGAGATGGCGTTAACTAAAGCTAACGCTACTGTTTCTACGGTTTAGTTAAATGCGGTACATTTAGGACTGTACTGCTGTTCGTTCTCTGCTATCATTCATGCATCTCTGATATCATGTCATATGACAAGGTGCATTCTGTACAGTGAGTATTCTTTATTTTAGGCATTTAGCTGCGTGTCTGTGCTACAAGTAAGAACGATCTGTCAATACTTTAAAGTAAATATTAATATTATGACCTTCATGACTGGAGGAGTTATTGCAGGACTGTTGTATTAGACCTAGATGTTATTAGTTAGTTAATAAGCCCTCACTTAGTGAACTGTTGTAATAATCGTTTAAACCATGTAGGCTGAAAGAACACAGGCTTATTTTCTCTATCAAGGAATTTATTTAATTAATCTTTTTTGATCTCAGAGCCAAAACTAATGTCCTTATATTCTTTGTTTTGCCTGATGCTCAGCCCATTGTTGTTGCCCAACATGCACATAAATCATTCTTTACTTTACTTTGCTTGGCAGACTTACAGGGAGCTAGCGCTGGCTCAAGGACACACCTGGCAGGGGATAGATTAGGAATCAGCAGGATTCGAACCTGCGACCTTCTACATCCCAGTCTGACGCTTAACGCATTGAGCTACCAGGCCACCATTCCCACTCACAGATGGTGTAACACTGCCTGATTTTGTTTGCAGATGATAACTTTGATGTCAAGAGGTTGGAGGATGAGAGATCCCCATCTCCAGCTGAAGTTCAGTCTCCTTTAATAGACCGTAACCCATCACCACCCCCAGACACCGCTGATGGAGAGGACGTTGAAGCTGTGGACGCGATTGGGGAAACCATTTACAGCAAGCACTGGCTTTTCAGCACCTTGACTCGTCTAATCAATGTAAACAACCTGTGGTCACAGCCTGATCCATCCACTCTCACACTTCTTGCTGTCGCTCTGTGTTGCACTCTCAGTTATAGTAAACCAGTCCTATTGTTAAAATGTTCACACCTTGCAGATGGCCACAGAAAACACGAAGGAAGACTCTGAAGGTCAAATGCAGCTCTCTGAGGATGATGAGGAAGATCTATGTAAAGTCTGGGATATGGCAATGGATAAGGTTTAAAGCTTCTTTTGCTTCACATTTTTCAGTTAGACGTCTTTACAATGGAAATTGTATTGTGTTATAGAAATGTATCACTGATGAAACATATCCTATATAATATTCTCAAACAGTGTAGCTAAGAAAAAGAATATGATTATATATGTACCAACTGTTTACAGGACGTGGCTGGTTTTCTACAGGAATTCAAAGCTACAGATATTCTTCTTGGAGTGATAGCCAAATCTTGTAATCCTCGTCTCACAGTGAGTCAATTAATTTCTTTACTATTTATTGTGCTGTGCTGCATCTTTGTAATTTATAATTTATAATTCTTATGACCTGTCACTCGGTTTTGCTTCTCTAGGAAATTTGTGTAGGAATTCTTGGGAACATCGCTTGTTTTCCTGAGACTTGTCTGACTCTAAGCCAAAATGATGACTTGGGGTAAGTAAAAGCCATCACCCTCTAATAGATTTTGTTCACAGCTGCGATTCTTATTGTAACTCCCTGTCTGTCCACAGTGCTGTGCTGTTGCTTCTTCTTGGTGACGCAGATCCTCCGACCCTTCTGGAAATGAGCAGGTAACTTTTGCATTTTCTGTGGACATGCGAGACTGAGAGACAAGTATTCATCTTGTGTGATGATGTCTGCAGATTGCTTCTGACGTGTGTCTCCCAGGAAGATGTCTGTTCTTTGTGGCTTCAGCGAATAGGACAGCAGCCATCCGTGTGCCCCAACCTCTGTTTCATCATGTGCAGCTCCACTAACAGTACTTTTGATTTTACATTGATTATTGTATTTATTACACTGATGAAGTAACACCTGGGTGTAAATAATATCTGTGTGACTCGCCAAGATGCCTTCCATGAACTCTTTGTCCCTGTAAGCCTTTAGTCTTAACAGTCTGGTTTCTAATATGGTTATTATAAGTAATTACTTAAAGTGTTTTACAGCGGACCTACTTGAGAAGGTTGGAGAGCTGGTTGACAAACTGTTCGACCTTGACGAAGAGCTGATGAGGAGTTGGATCACAGCTCAGCCAAGTAAGGAGGATGATGCTGGTGAAAGCCGTCTGGAAGTGGCCTCATGCCTTCTTGAGGCAGCCAAGCAGCTTAGGTGGGAGTATGAAATTCTTAGTTGTATTTTCAGGGATATGTTTAATGAAGCTGTTGAATCAGTAGTTTGCAATTATGAAAGGAAATTAAACCATTTAACTGCTGAAGACATAAATGAGGTTTTGTAGTGTATTTTAGTTGCATGTTCACGATCGCTGGCCATTTGTGGGAAAATAAAGCTGTTATTTATTAAATACATGATTTTCATAATGTAATGTTACGCGTTTCATAATGCATTGAACTGTTTTCACAGACCAGAGAGTCCGAATGGCTTAGAGGTTTACCTTCACATCTTCCAGCTTCTCACCACCATAGATGAGGGAATTCAGGTCCTTGGTATGATTTATCAGCTTACTGAGCTACGGTTGGCCAACGATTCAATTAGTAGTGGTAGTTATTTACTCAGATACGTATTAAACAACACTGAAGTAAACTCATAACCATAATTGCCTGCGGGTTAGGGTTATCTCAAAGGTGGCTGTAATTTCTGAGAATGTCTTCACCAACACAAAGTGGTGATTTAAAGATTAAAGCTCAAGATTTAAACTCAAAGATAATAACTACACAAGCTTTTGGATGAGAGGTAAAGAACTTAAAGAATTTCAGTGTTTCAATGTTAAGACCACTTGGGATCTCTAACAATAATTGATTTATTGTTTCTTCTAGCTGATCCCGATGGACCCGGCAAAGCACTATGGGACTTCATCAGTGATGTTTTATGTGAAGACCTCTGCAAGCCAAGTGATCTTTCAGTTGTCCTGCAAGAACAGAAGAGCATTTTGGTCCAGGCATTTTCTGTGCTTCAGGCTCTTTATAGATGCCAAGAAAACTGGTGCAACAAAACAGACACAAGTAAGATGTATTACGGCTCCACTGTTTTTCCAAAACCTTAGCTTGTGTAATGAATAAATGTGCAAATATTATCTGTTTTTTCTAGATCTTGCCCTCACTGGGACGATTTTGCGAGTCCTTCAGTACCATCGTGAAGGCAAAGATGATGACAGCAGCACAGAAAAGATACAAGACGAACAGCTGCAGATTCTGGCAGAGGTCACTGCAGAGTTTCTAGCTGACATGTGTGATCACATTTCTAAGGTAACGCTACCAAAGAGACGTTGCTCATCTCCTAAATGCATCTGTGTAGGGATAATATAAATATGAACCAACCCCTTATTTTCCCGGACTAAATGCTACTGATCCTGCTTTTTGTTCTTTGTAGGACGCGGTGGCAGATTTGATAAAGAAAGGTTTTCTGACAGAGAAGACCTGCCTCACAGCTGCTGCCTGTTTACATGGCAATTTTAAGACATCAGTAAGTGTTTGTTTCAAGGATAGATAAGAATGAGTATACATAATATTCAGATATGGAGTAAGCAGTAAACTTGAATATTTTTACATTTTTGTTTGTAATTTGATTAAATGTCGGACTTTAGTTGGCTACAGCTACTCAAATGTAATTTCTTTTCTCAGTTTCATGTGGTGGAATTGAATTTACTTACTACTAATTTTAAAGTATTGATTACTTTTCAGGTCATTTTTGATAGGCAGCTGTATATTATACTGTCATCTAGACGTATTAATCTTATTTACTTTATTTACGATTGACTGACTGATTTGCCCATATTTTATGGTACTGTGCAGCTCACCTCTAGTGATGACTTCATTTCACATTATTGATGTATTTTAGAGCTTGTATCATGTAAGGGCATGTGAAGGACACTCAACCACTACCCACTCCTGCAGAAAATAAATGTTTCCACCCCACCCTTGTTTCTCTTGTACAGTTTGAGCACCTGCACTCTCTGTTGTCAGAGACTGATCCCCAACTGGCAGATGTTGTGAGGAAACAGTTTCCTGTCTGAGGTGCCCAGCAGAGTGTTCAGGACTCATCCAGACTCTCAACGCTGCTTTTTATAGTTGACTATGCTGCTTCAAGTCAGACTATTTGCTTTTCCACTGGACATGTCACACATCACACAACAGCTGTATATATTTGTTTTTAATATTAAGAACTGCTTTTACCTGTAAAATGTTAGTTGTGTTGTGTAGTTGGTCTTTAGATCATTTACATTTTCTGAGAATCTTATTTTTGTATGACATAACTGAGTTTGTGTTTTTACTGAATCGTTATCATAATGTTCACACATCGATAAACAGAACAGTCTATGAGGAGGTGCTTCACCTTTTCTACCAAAACAATCTGGACACATTTGTGTTTATCAGACGAACATTGTACATTTTTGTCAGGTCAATAAAACAGTGTTCCAATAAATAAGTTATTTCTTTCGAAATCTTAAGATAAACACTTTCTATTAAAGTTTTATTTCTACTGTCTGTTTGCCAGATGTAGGTGTTGTGTCTCTGTCACATGTGCATTCATAACTTTAAAAATAGACACGTCTGTCTTCACAGGAGCCAAATTTAACCAAAGATGTTTCCATGCATTTTTAAAAACTGCCAATACCTTCATCAGAGTGTATGATGTGCTTTTAACTAACCTCACATTTTTGATGATTGTGATATACAGTAAATATCTACCTAAGAAACTGCATTGAATGTGTATTGAGTCACCTTTCCAAGCATATGAGTAATAGTGCTAATGCTTATGACAGCATCAAGTGTTTACCAGAGGGTGACAGTCACTCGGTAAGAACAATAAATTTAGATGAAAGGCTTCAGCTTGGCAACAATGAGCTCATTTGGTTTCCAAATGCACCAATTCGCCCACTCGTGGAGAAGAGCAGGACAGCCTGCGCATTTCCAGCGAGCTCGCCAAGGCTCTGTGAATATAGCAGCTTTTTAATTAAAGCTTGGATTGATATGTAGAACACTCTTTCTAATGGAAATCCTGAGATAGTCTCTGTGTGCATGTGACAGAAATCACCCTATGGGGGGAAACGTTATGGTGATATTTCTATCTAGACAAACATCTGAACCTAGATGTGGGACACACATAGGTGTTTAGTTCCCTGACCTGCACATCATGTCCTGTTGTCCTGTGTTGTAAACTGTTAAAACAACACTTGGAGTTTCAGGAGTTCTTTTGGACAGTGACTTGCACTCCGCTTGCTGCTGTGTCTTCAGGCTTCACTGGCAGGCGTGTTATGTCACAGAGATTAGGGTGAAGCCCAGATGTTTCCTGCTGCCCTGCCAAACTTAATTGTCAGTCTGCCAGTCTTCACAGCAGCTTGATATGATCTGACTCTGTGAACACATCGCAGCAGGCTGTGCCTCATGCGGCATGTGCTTTATACACATCAGTGATGCTCAGACATGTCATGCCTGTCTGATGCAGGATGTCAGTTCTTTCTTTATGGTTCTGCCCATAGAAATGAGTCACTGTTTTAAACAACCTGATATTTTGCCTTACAGTAAAACAAGGTCCATTTTTGTCTCGTATCTGTGTGTAAATGGCCATTTGTGCATACATCAGTCAAAACGATTAGAGGACAGATTAACTTCCCTCTCATGAAGGACGACAACAAACATGTATGAAGAGTTCTGTTTTCTATTTCATCGAGTTATTGCCCTGACCTATAGTCTGATCAGGATGAGAAATTCATACAAGATGTAAAGGTTTGTCAAGACTGTAGCATCTGAATTGAGCCCTCAAGAGTGGGTGCAACAGCCCCAACCCTGGTATAGTCCCTGTTGCAGGGTGAGTAGGGGGGATAATGAAGAGACGAAGAATGCATGTGCAGCGTCACGTTCCCTGTCCTTTGATTCCAAGGCCTGGCCCTTTCACAACCACCTGGTCAAGGCACGTTAATAAAGACACATGATGCTATTGGGTGCAATCAAAGCCCTCTTCAACTCATTTCCTGAGTTCCCTGGCTTTCTATCTCTTGTCAACAGAATCACAATGAAACTTTCCCCTTCGTGATCCCTGAATATCAAAGATGCTGACGTTTCCTGCTAACAAAAAGGGATGTGGTGACGTTGATGTTTGCGTTCGTCTTAGCTGCTTAACTGTCCTGCTCCTTCAACTAGCTTTTATATTAGGATGTTGTAATGATAAAACAAAGCATTAGCACAAAGCATGTTATACAGTATATGACCTTTGTCAATAGCAGTGCAATAATATTTTTTTCACACTGTCAACAGGACAATACAATTTATGGAGAGGAAGAAATGTTGTATAGATGAACGCTAATATAAACACCAGTGTGTCAAAATAAATAATTTTTGTCTATATACCAAAATAGAAAAAGTAAAGGTTAGTATTTTAAAGCAGTTTTCTCACACATTCCAAACACAGGAGCCAGTGCTTTCTATACGCAACAAGCATAACAATAACATCTATTACAATAGAACAAAATTGTAATAGAAAGTGGGTTCACAATGCCAAGAAAATAAGTTCATCCTTGATCAAATCCCTGCATTTATGTATAAGATTGTCTGATAATAGGGTCAGCTCCTTGTCTAAGGTAAAATAATGAGATAACATGAACTGTCTTGAATAATAACACATAAATTGTTGTGTGTTTTTTATCCATCGCTACAACAATAGATATAGGTGAAGTCTCTGCAGCTGTGATAATTGCACAATCCTTTCAGTGTTCTCTTTTGATCACTATAATTTTTGGAAGAAGTAAATAGTTTCTATTTTGAATGTGGCAGGTGTTTATGGGTGCAGCTCTATCCTGTCCTGTCCTTGTGTACACTGACGCCTGTCACCAAGCGGCATATGCTGCTGTTTGTTCTGCATTGAAAGAATCGGAGCTAATTAAAGACACACAGACCTGTCACAGGAAGCGTACGTAAGCCGACCATTCACTGTTCCGATTAGTTAGTTGTTCAAACAAGGCTGAGGATCAGGCGAAAGACTGGAATTCTGCGCATGAATTGATATTAGAGGACCTTGAATATTTGGAAATTCAAATAACATCTGGAAAAGTTACAAAATGTAAAACCACTGAGACTGATTTAAAAAGATATAATAAAGTTATATAATGTTCACTGCAGTGCTTGCATTATTTCCAACTCTACACAACCTATATTCTGCAAAGATGACAGAATTTAAAAGTAACCAGTGAATTTCTTGTCCTTAGAACATTGACTTAGCATAATTCTGGTAACACATATACAACGCCAAAACATGCTGCCATGAATATGTAATCATATATATATATAAAACATATTTTAAGGCAGATTTATGTAAAATGCGTGTACTCGCAGAATGTAATGGCAGAATGAATAAACACCTGATGGACTCATCTACAGTTTTCCCTATAACATTTTCTATTTAGCTTTTGAACAATTTTTATATTCTGCATTATTGCTGATTTCTTGTGTGTGTTTCCTGTGCTGCCAGAACCTCATAATTTACATCTGGAGAAGACTTGTCAGGACATGTAACTGGTGCTTTTGTTAAACATAAAAGAACTGAAAAAGTATAAGAAGAATATATTAACTTTTTTTTACATTACATTAGCTGTTGATTTTAAGTAGATATGTTTGAAATCTTTTGAGGAGTTTTTGAGGAAGAAACTTTATAATACAATAGCTGACATGTAGTCTTCAGTATTACTGACTGTATCTTTCACATGTCTGGTGTGGTGTTGTATTACATTCTAATGCTCATGTTTCTTAGTTCCATGGGTGAGATTAGCCCAAGAGATCTGGTGCAGCTTGCTGCTCAGACAGAGTAAATCCCTCTGATTGAAGTGAACAGAACTGGGACAGACTGGTCACGGTGCAGCTCTCACACACTTATGTCTGTAACATCTGCTCTTCAGAAACCTGCACAGAGTGATCACACACAACAGCATAATTTCTGTTGGAATAATAAACTTTGTACCACCAAGTGTCGTCAGTTTCTTACATGTGGGCATTAAAGACAATTTGGTTTCCTGGAGAGTCTGGCTATCCCACACAGTGTTACCGTGGCTGGTTCCTTCAAAAGTGGGTTATGTTTCAGTAATGAGATGTGTGAATATGCTGAGTGCTCTCATTATCGGACTCAACTGCTGCAGGATCGGGATCTGCAGAAGAGTATTTTAGTTCAGTTGCAGCTAAGAAGAAATATTTTTGCAGTGCATAAACTGGTATTTTTATTTGGTGAATATACAGAAGTATGTAGAGTACATTCCAACCTTGCACCTTTTAAATGTTTTGGCAAAGTAATTTTCAAAAGGGTATTTTTCACAATTTGTAAAATTTGACAGATTACTAGAGTTCAAATAATTTAAAATGTTATGCCTTAATTATTTCATCCTTGAAGATAATTATCCAGAGACTCTGCATGTAGTAGTTGTGTTACCAGGAGACTGAACCTCAGTATTCATACGGCACTGTTGTCAAAGAGCTCATTGACTGAAAGCATCTCAAAGCACCTACTGTTAATTAACCATCTGAATGGCAGAGATGAGCTCCATCAGGCGATCTGAATCAGTACTGTTTAAACATACTTGAAATAGGTAAAAAGAAAGTATTGCAGAGTTAGAATAGTCCATCAGTTGAATAGAGATTTGTAAACTGGATGCAGCATGAATCTTAATGAGCCCATCACATTAAATAAAGGAGATTTGATCCAGGAGCTGTCAAGACACGAGGAGATGAGACATGACCGGTGTGTCTGCAGCATAAAAGTGATGTTAGAAAATTGTATTTCTAAGTAGATTTGGACGTGCTTCATCCTGTTCTGTAGGAGCCCATGTCAGTGTTTGGCCTTCACTGAATGGAACAGTTCATTACTGAATCCTGAACAATACCGTGGCCATGCTTTTGTCTTGTTCTGCCTTTTATCTTGTCTTGGTAAAGAAGCAAGCCACAAAAGCTATTCTACACAACAAATCAACCTTTTTCCATGTAGCCATCCTAAGGTTAATGTGTCAACATGTTTGCCAATGTTCTTTGTTTTGCTTTATGCTGCAGCAGCATTGTAACGGTAACTATTTCTGATGTTCAGTGTTGTAATCTGGTGTCAGTGACTTTCTGCAGAACAGGAAAAAAAAAAAAGTTAGATTATTATCTTTATTGTATCATATTATTTATCATTGTTTTTCATTTTTTTCCCCAGTTTCCTTCAATTTGGTTCTATTTAAATAGAGTTGTACTATTAATTACAATTAATTAAGAATATAAAATTTCAGAAAATGGAAACAACGTAAATCATACTTGCATAATAGAGATTATTTTATTTAAGATTATTTATTTAAGAGTCCAAAGCCCAGAGATGTGTAATTTACAATCATATAGAAAAAGAGTTAAATTGATCTGCCATTGACAACCATTTGTCATCAATTCATTTATTTTAAAATGAATAAACACTAATGTGCATCTTCAGTTGTAATTTTTACATAACATGAACCACACGTTTCTGTAGCCCAGTCTGCAGTATGGTCTGCTGTGGGTTAATATACTTATATACTTGTTTGCTGTGGTTATTGTCACTATTCTTATAGCAGAGGTAACGTGAGGGTGTATGAGCCACATATTGTGTTTGCACATTTAAACATACATTATTGCCTTCTATACATGTAGATGGTGGTGATAATCTCACAGTCAGGTAAACATGGCCCCTCGTGTTTATGAGCGACATATGCTGCCACATGTAGAAACTGAAGAGCACTTTAAACTTCCTTTCTCAATCCCGTACCAGTCTGAATAATTTAAACCATAGCTGAATAATCGAAGACTGAACTTGTTCTAGCTCTGTTTTACAGAGAAGAGGAAGTTCCCTTCACTGCCTCCGTGCTTGTGTAAGTCTCTATGTCACGAGTGACACAGGTCAGAACCACCTGAGACAAACATGTGCATTAGCCACATGTATCACTGAATCAGGGCTGTGAGGATCTAAAGGTACTGACTAACAGACAAAGACTTCGTACCCGTCCTATTTGTGAGGTGACCAAAGCTTAGAGAACAATGGAGTTTAAAGTAATGAAGTCTCTTAAGCGCATGTTGATTCTGCTTGCAGATGCCTCTAAAGCCTTTTCCATTAATTGTCCTGATCTTATTAAAAGGGTCACGGTGTTAAAGAAAGGAAAACACACAGATCACTGTAGCAGTGTGCACGAGAGAAGCTTACAGAGCCCAGGAACGGATTTCATGTCATCTTCATGTCACAATGAAGGCATATGAAAGCAATGAAAGGTTTAGTCCCGTTAAACCTTTGTCTCTTGTTATGCAGAAATCAGCAAACATACATGAACAAAGGTGTGATGCACAGTTATCAGGATTACATGCAGAGTAAATGTGATATATCCCACTTTTCATAATTTCACCTGTTAAAAAATAAGAAATGCCTTTTCACGGCAGTGGAAGCTGTTTCAGGCCTTTAGGTGAAATAAAAGATGCCCCTTCCCCTGATGACGTGAGTGGTGCTGCTCTTTCTCCATTTGCTGCTCTGGCTGAGATTAATGCCCCCTCCTATTTCCCTCTGTGGTTAAATAGCAAAGCGCGCTGCTTCTCATAGGTAGACAGCAAAAGGTAGTTGGGGTTCTTTAAATAATCCTGCTACAAAGCTACTGTACATATAAAGAGGAAAGAAAACGGCAGCAATTTAACATGTACTCAAACAAAGTAGAAGGACCACGCAGAGGAAGATCTTTTGACTCCATGAACATTGGCTTTGAAGAAAAACTGCTGAACAATGAGGTAGGATATTTATCAGTAAAGAAAAAACCAGCAGTGAGAATGTTTCCTCCTGATTTCAAAGTTTGGTCGTCTTGATTTGACTGTGGCCATGTGTGACTGAGGTGAAGGGATGTGGTATGTTATGGCTCCTTTTCTGACAGTGGATGGATCGATCAGGTCATCTTAGTGTATAAGCTTTCACTTTGGCGTCAGTGCAGATTAATTTAAGCCGTTGTGTTATACTGTAATTTACGTCAAAGGGTTAAGAGGGTTTAAGGTGGGTATCACTGAACTTCATGCCACAAGACCCTTATTGTTGCGGAACATGTGCACGTTTTGCTGATCTACACGGTAAAAACAGAAGAGACAAAGATTAATCGATCACAGTTCAGTGTCCGCATGTTTTCAAATATGGGATTTGACAACAAATCCTCTGAGGATAAGGAGACTATGACTTTTTTCTTAGATATTTACACTCAGGAAATCTAAATGTGTGTTCAAACTTTTACTCTTAACACATACAATTATTTCTGATTAAAAAGGGTGCTTCACAAATGTTGGCCTCAAACTCAATCATATCCAGTGGAAAAATAATGCACTGATATTAACATTTGAAACTGGTTTCGGCTAATTTAATTAACCGTGAAATAAAATGACCAAACACAAATGTTGCTTATGTAGCATGGAAAGGCAGGTGCTTCAGTCCTGTGTCTGCACTTGAAGGAATGTACCCACAACTTAGAATTATTAATACAATTTATTTAATTATAACAAACATGTAAAACTCCCATTTACAGCCTCAACAGGATAGTACACATTCCAGTTATCTCGCTCTGACCGAATCTGTTGTGGTATACTGCCCCCCTCCCAATACACTGCAGACTTCAAATTAAACTCAGGAAGCACACGGAACCTCACTTCAAATCACACGTGACACCAACTGTGAACATTAGAAGTCGGCCAGTATTTGGTCATCTGGTTGTATATCCATGCTAATTGTAAATTGGGGAAGTGGCGAACAAACAAACCAAGAAACAAAAAATAAGTTACAGTTAGTCCGCCCTCACAAGACGTACTCCCAGATCTTCTCGTTTACCGACTAACTCAAACAAAACCTATAACCAACTCAAAACAAGGACAGCAGAACACAGCCATGTCCACAGCCGCCGTTACTGTTGTGCTTATGCTCCGCACACAGTCGTCCTTTACCGTCACAGTGGCTGCTTTAAAATGCTGTGTAGCCACGCGCTCGCGCTCGCGCTCGCGCTTACTCTACCCAGTGGGACCAACGTCCTCCGGCAGCCCGAGGAAACAGGTACTAGCCCAGACACCCAAACCTCCTTATACCGTCAACCGCCAATCAGGAGCCGATAGCCAATCACCCAGGTGTCACTGGTTACACTTATATAAAACGTAAAACAAGAAAGGGAAAGGGTTGAAAGGGTGCACGTAAAATCACTCCACGTGCGCTGATTAAATGCTGCCTAATGTCTTGATGGGATTAAAAACATGCAGGGAGCTAATAATAGGCTTCGCGCAGTCTAAATGAGATTTCACTAAGGCGACTCTTTGAGACAGAGACAAGTTCATCTTCGCTAAACCTAGAGGCAAAGAGCTGACCCCGGAGAGCGTCCTGATCCGTGCGTCCTGTCTCCAAGCACTAATGCTTTCAGGGATACTACCGACAACTTTCCGCCGAAAGCTGGTCTACAGCGCGGTCTGTACAATGATCGAAAGGCGAAATATGGTAGGAAGTGACTGATGTGAATTTAACTGATGCTTCTATGGTGCAAGGAAATTAGGTTTCTCCATAAGACTTTGTAGATATTTTATTAGGAAATCATACCGCAGTGTGATACAGAAACAAAATGTTTAAATCACTTATTAGAGTATGCGAAAAGACTCTGCGCCCAGTCAGAACAGATTAGTTCTTCTGTGTTGGCATGCTATAGACTTACTTCTCAAATCTGATGCGGGATTATATCAATTTTCCCCTGGCGTGTGCAGCGCGCACAGCTCCGCGTCAGCGCGTGAGCGCTGGCCGCAGAGCTGAAATAGAGAAAACGGGTTGATCGCTAATCTCAGACCTGCCTCTACTTCTACCTGTAGCATTTCTATACTTCATTTTATTTCTGTGCATGGAAAGAAACAGCGTATGTTTTCTGCAAAGTGACCGAAATATATGTGGCCTTATAAAGGCTGAGATTTCTTTGAGGCTCTTACTGCTTGTTGCGAGCGATACACGCGCATAAGTTGCTCGTGGGCTTTTTGGATGGCTAGATGTTGGTATGTGATTAGAAGTTGTGCATTCACGTCATTACCTGAATTGCATGGGCTTTGACTTATATTTAACTGTTCTAACAAATCAGTCAATTTAAAAACGAACTTACTTTTAGACTATGCAGCATAGAATGTGGTAATTTACCACAAAATACTTTTCTCACTCCATTATCGTTCGTACCATATTAGTTGCATTACCTCTTCACTTTTAATGCCTAACACTAACATGGCAGCTGGGATTTCTGTACATTTTCTTCAGGTGAAACATCATTTGTGCATTGAAAATTGTAATGATAGTATAGAATTAATTATTATAGAATATCCACTAGCTATTAAACAACATTAAATCTTTAAAATTAAAATATTTATTTAAAATGTTGTTATTATTTTCAGATAAACAAATCAACCTTCACAAAAATTGAAGAAAACACTGAAAAGAAGAATACATCAGAGAAAGGGAGAGCAACAATCATCTTTTCTTTCAAGAATGAAGTGGGAGGACTTTTAAAGGCACTCAAACTCTTCCAAGTATGGATAAAGTTGAATAACTAATATAAATATAGAGATATAGAGATATAGAGATATATATATATATATATATCTATATCTATATCTATATATCTTTACCTTCAAATGTAGTATAGTAAAGTATAATACATCTGGATTTGTTTCAGTGAACTTCCAGATAATAAACTAAATAACTTAACAAATAATTGTATTGTTTCTTACAGGAAAACCACGTCAACCTCGTGCACATAGAGTCCAGAAAATCCAAAAGACGCAACTCTGAGTTTGACATATTTGTGGACTGCGACAGCAACCACGAACAACTGAACGAAATCATTCAACTGCTTCAGAAGCATGTGAACGTGGTGGATATGGAGCCTCCAGATAACTCCTGTCTACATGAACAAGGTAGGAAAACCTCACTGACTTACTCAACACATACTTTTATATTATTCTATTCAACATTAATAACGGTCATCGCTGCTCTGTTCTTTCCTTTCTCTGTCAGAAATGTATAATGTTCCTTGGTTCCCAAAGAAAATTTCAGACTTGGACAAATGTGCTAATCGGGTCCTGATGTATGGCTCTGAGTTGGATGCAGACCATCCGGTATGCAGACTCAAATAAACAGGCATAGTTTAAAGCGCTAGCTATTTTAATTTGAAGCACTGTCACATTTTCTGTATGTTGCTCTCCATCAGGGTTTCAAGGACAATGTCTACCGGAAAAGAAGAAAGTACTTTGCTGATCTTGCCATGGCACACAAACAGTATGTATTTTTTATTGGTTATTTTGGAAATGTGTTTTGTTTTTACTGAAAACTTAGGAAATTATTTCTGTTCTGCTCCAGCGGGGATCCCATTCCTCGTATTGAGTTCACAGAGGAGGAAGTGAAGACTTGGGGTGTTGTGTACAGGGAGCTTAACAAGTTGTACCCCACCCATGCCTGCCGGGAATACTTGAAAAACCTTCCACTGCTGTCCAAACACTGTGAATGTCAGGAGGACAACATCCCTCAGCTGGAAGATGTCTCACGCTTCCTCAAGGGTAGGTTATGCTTTCCTTAATTATAATAATGTAATAATAAGGTGCTTTTTTGCTTAACACACCCACGTTTGTAAATGTAATTATGTATACATATACATGTGTGTTTCAAATGCTATATCTTTGCAGAACGTACTGGATTTACCATCAGGCCCGTGGCAGGTTATCTGTCCCCACGCGACTTCCTTGCTGGTTTGGCTTTCCGTGTTTTCCATTGCACCCAATATGTGCGGCACAGCTCCGACCCCTTGTACACCCCAGAGCCGTGAGTAATAGAATATGCTACTCTATATTAAGAAAGAGTGCATCTTAATGCAATGATGTAAGACTAATATTGTGTGGTCTTTTATCATTAAGGGACACATGCCATGAGCTGCTGGGTCACGTCCCGCTGCTAGCAGAGCCCAGCTTTGCTCAGTTTTCTCAGGAGATTGGTCTTGCTTCACTTGGAGCCTCCGATGACTCAGTTCAGAAATTAGCCACGGTAAGTGACGCTCTCAACGTCGCTCAAATACAATTCAATGAATTCAGAATAACTAAATGTTATTCACTCCTGTGTTGCAGTGCTATTTCTTCACGGTGGAGTTTGGCCTATGCAAACAAGAGGGGCAGCTGCGAGCGTATGGGGCGGGGCTCCTGTCATCGATCAGTGAGCTTAAGGTAAACATTTTACCAGAGCTACACAATGACAATCTGAACACAGTCCTACTTCTGTCATGGTCAAATTTAATTAGAAAGCTTGTAAAGGGACATTTCCAGTGGAACCTCTCTTTCACGTGACATAATAAAATACAGATGAAGTATAATTTAATTCAAACCACGTGAGTGACAGTGTGTTGGATTTCTCTCATACAGCATGCACTCTCTGGCAATGCAAGGATAATGCCTTTTGACCCCAAAATTACATCCAAACAAGAATGTATCATCACAACCTTTCAGGATGTTTACTTTGTGTCAAACAGCTTTGAGGAGGCCAAAGTCAAGATGAGGTGAGATCCAAATGACAGATCATAACATTATCTATAAGTTACACTGTTGGTTTACACATATGTAAATATCTACTACATCCTATTTGATTATCATACTATGTTCATTTCAGGGAGTTTGCGAAGACTATTAAACGTCCCTTCACAGTTCGATATAACCCCTACACCCAGAGTGTTGATGTGCTAAAGGACACTCCCAGCATCAACAGCGTTGTGGAGGAGCTTCGACACGAGCTTGACATTGTCGGTGATGCCCTTAGCCGACTGAACAAGCAACTGGGCGTCTAACTGCTCGGAATTTGGAGTTGACCACCTACGGTCCGTCAATGCTCACTGTGTCATCCCCCAAGCACTGCTGTAAAGATACTGCTTGTGTATCGCCTTTTATCAGTACAATGAATGTGCACTGCTTTGGCAAAATGCTCTGTTGTCCCCACTGCATGGTAAACGGTTTATACTACGTACAGAGGTGCATTAGATATATTTAGCTACTGATTTCAGTACATTGCCCAAAGCTGAAGAGCTGCTTAAACTGAGACACTGTTTTTTCTTCACTTATACTTGGTTGAATTGGCTTCTGCTTCACACCCATTTATAATAATACGTCTATTTATAAATCACTATTTCTGTTTTTTCTTCACTTATACTTGGTTGAATTGGCTTCTGCTTCACACCCAGTTACAATACGTTTATTTATAAATCACTATTTCAAGGCTGTTCACCAAAGTGCTGTACAGTGGCAGTAGAAATACACTTAACAGTAAAAACCAAGTTCACACAATAAAACAAATTCAAACCAGTAAAAGACCAAGTTCACATTTATGTGCTTTTATAGTAGGCTAGTAACATTTTAAACATCCTAAGCTGTTACAAACATCTCCTCCTATTATTAACCCTGCTGTTGTATATGAACATGTGAATTTTTTAAAATTAATTTTTATTCTTTCTATTCTTCACATATAAGCTTCCTCACTTCATGTACCTTATCCTGTTGATGTATGTAACATGTTCCTTTTTGTGCTGAACTAATGAAAGTAAAAACTGGTGTTAAAAGAAAGTTTATGACAGATGTGGCCCATGTACCCAACCTATATTACTTTACAATGATGATTTTAAATATATCCTCTTAAAGTGAAAATTATCGTAGTACTCTTGAAATCAAAACATTATTTTTCTACTGTAAAGAAGTATGGACATTATGAGTAGGCTATGTATCAAACTACTTTGAAAAATGAAATAAAAATGTTTATTGTGTCTTCACAACATTTTATATGGTTTGTTACCTGTTGACGTACTTTGTGGTGTATTTATGAATGTGATTTCGTCATTGATATGGTACTGGATGCTGAAGAGGATGCTATTGAAGTTCACAGGGTGAAAATAATGGTTAGGATAGAAGTTTGTGTAACTAATAAGCCAATAAGAATGATCTTTTTAGTAATTATAAGGATAGGTATCCAACAGGCAAACTGTTTTTAGGAGACTGTTGCAACCCAAGTCCAGGCTGCTGGTGGTTGTAGTTTGTGGTGGTGTTTAATTGTGAGGTTTTGTACTGTAAAATTTCTAATATTGTGTGTGTGTGTGGGGGGGGGGGGTAATTTTTGTGATTGGTAAAATGGAGTAATGGTCTAAGTCACTTTGTGTGCATTTATATATGATACACTAGGTTTTGGTCTGTACGTCCTATAGCACTTCATACCATGATGGAGGCGAATTTTGTGCTGTTGCTGCGACTATGAGGAGTAATACAAAATATGTTGCGACAGTGTCGCAAAGCACAGTGAATTCATTGGTAGCAAGAGTACTCCATGGAAACGAGCTCACGCCTGGAGTTTTGTTTACAGTCTTGGGTAAGTTCGTCATCTTTACAGTTTAAGTGATACATTGTTTTTTTGTCTGTACATGAAGTCTTGTGTTTTCATATAATCACTACCACTAGACTGACACTTCCCGTGACAACGTTAGCTTAACGGCGAACTAGTTAGCTCCGACATTCACGCGCAGTGACAACAAACTTTGGCTAACGGCTAACGGATCACTGCTAGCATTAACATATCTGCATCGGTATCCTGTGTAGTTGGTACCTAATGTTGCTTCTGACAGGGAGCCAACAGCTACGGACAGCTTGGACAGGGACATGTGGAGGACCAGACAGTGCCCCAGCTTCTTGACACCGCTGCTTTACGACACAGGGCAGTCCGGACTCTCCGTGGCGGCGGCGGTCACACCGCAGTTGTCACCGGTAGGTTAACCTTACAGTTTGCTCTCGAATTGCACATTTCATTCCCATTACAATAAAAGCTGGTACACAATGTGTACCACATGTGCTTAGCCAGTAATGTGAAAGGAGTCTGAACCAGCCTATCGGAAGTCAGACAGCGCCACCTCTTGGTTGAATATATTCATGTGACCTGTGGGCGTTATATTTACACACTAATCCTGACTAACTTCCAAAGTACTTTTGATGTCACAAAATCCAGCTCATACGTTCCTTAAATGGATTAAACTAGGATTTTAGGCATATACAGTGAAGATTTACATTTTCAGCAGAAACTCTGTGCCAACATTATTAAACCTAAAGAAATAACACATACAACTAACACATCCAAAAAGTCAAATTTATTTTTCTTTCCTGTTGTACACTGAAGATATTGGTATATTTTCTTTTTTTAGATTGTATTTAATGGCATTGACTACTTAGAACATAGCACCTTTTGTTCAGATCCTCCACAATGTAAGAGAGATTCAAATTCAGAAAACTTTATTAATACCAGAGGGAAATTATTTTTGTTTATTTCTTAAATTATTATATATTTTTATTTATTTATTATTTTGTACTTATGCATACATATACAGATTCCGCTTTTAAAAATGAGAATGAATAAGAACTAGGTGTTGTAACAGATAGAAGTCTTATGTATTATCTGTGGTTGAATGATTCATTTTAGTTGTAGCTTACTAAATAATATATTGCACATCTCCTAAACAGAGATCGGAGAGGTGTTTGTGTGTGGACAGAATCTCAAAGGCCAGCTTGGACTTGGCCACAATGCAGACGTCTTAACTCTTCAGCTCTGCCCCAGCGTGAATCGGAGGGTCACAAACGTAGCCTGTGGTTGGGACTTTACTCTACTCCTCACTGGTGAGCACATTTTGAACCAGTTTTACACATGCCTAGATTCAGAATTAGGTGACATTCCCAGGCAGGAATGATAGGATGGGATAGGATGACATTTTATTTATCCTTGAGGGAATAATTTGCATGGCACACCAGCTAAATTTTAGACAGCTGATTATACTGTGTGTAAATAATGTGTAGTGTACAAAAGTAAAAACAATTAGTGCAGTAGCATGTGAACAGAATAACTTGCACATGTATGTATGAATTAAACCAAATTATAGAAGATGGCATTACAGATCTCCAAACCACATTGAATGTTGAAATGGGAGTTACTGTAATTACCAGGTTCTCATTTTTAAATACCATTATGGTAAAGTCATGTTTGTAATTACAACTGACTTTAAATTTTCTGGGTTGGCGTTGGCACTATCATATTTTTATTTCAGTGCCTGGAATAGCATATTAGACACATGTCATTATCTTAAGTCTGCTATTGAAGGCGGTGTAGCTCTATATCATAGATCTGATCTTGGTCAGACGTCTGTGTCTGCTCTTGAACTCACATTCTATGTATTTTTGAAAACTTCCATTCTTTGCTTAATTGAGTTCTGTGGATTTCATACAATATTCTAGTATATTTTATTTACCAAGATCTTTATTTTCTTTTTATGTCACTGTGTCAGATAGTGGTCAAGTGCTGGCATGTGGCTCCAATGCATTTGGACAGTTGGGTGTTGGGCCAACAGTTGCACACTCTGCAGATCTACTAGTTGTTAAGGTGAGAATATGATTAAGCTATTGGACAAACCTAAGGAGCTGATTATTGACTTCCGGAGAACTTCCCCCACACACCACTTAGCGTCCATGACTCAACAGAGTCTGTAAAAAAACACCAAGTTCCTGGGACTCACACAACTAGACTTGGGCCACAAACACCACCCCCATTACCACGAAGGCCCAGCAGCGTCTACACTTCCTGGAATGTCTGAAGCAGGTGCACCTCCCTCCGACGCTCTGTCCATCCTCAGCATGTTCTATAGGGGCACTATAGAGAGCGTCCCAACTGGCTGACACTATCGCAGCATCCAGACTCCACGATAGCTTTTTCCCACAAGACATCAGACATTGCACAACTGCACTTTACACATCACTATCTTGTGATGCACAAGTTTTTTTGGCTTTTATGTGTGTCTATTTGTTCCGTACTGTTGAATCTGGAGACACCTCATCTTGTCTCTCTGTGAACCTGTACAGTTTATGGCAGAGATGACACTAAGGTTTACTTTGATTTTGACTTTGAAATACATGTCACTGTTTGTTTGTTCTTAAGTATCTGAAGGAGGTCGTGGTAAGTGTAGCAGCAGGACTCAGACACTCCCTTGCAGTTACTGGTAAGTTAGCACTATGCATCTCAGTAACACTAGACACGTCGGCCCACAAACCTTAATTTCCTTTTCTGCCACCAGACTCAGGTTGTGTGTATCAGTGGGGAACTGGTCTTTTCAGTCAGGCTAAAAGGGCATTAAATCCACACCCTGTGCCAGCACACCTCAGGTCGGATGTGCCCACTCTGGTACCAAGTACGTAACAATAGGCATGAACAGTTACAGACTTACTGTACATTGCTACTAATGATTGATTAATATGACCAGATATTTATGCCAATGTTGCGTTTTTAGACCTGGAAACATCAAGTCTGGTAACTGCAGGCTCAGCACATTGTGTGTGTCTTACAGGTAAGACATTTTTATATCACAGCCATGGCATTGCGTTTAAATCATGAAACGGATTTAAGGTCAGACCTATCAGCGTAGAGAATTTAAAGACTTCTTTACTTGATGAAATTAGGTAGCACAACACACATAAGGCAGTGGAAGAACTGGATTTTACATTATTTCGTCTCCCACTTCATGTTCATACATCATTATAGCCAGGGGCGCCTCTGTTTTGTACGTAGTGTTTCTGGTGCTGCCTCTGTTGGATGAAGAATAGTGCTTCTTCCTGTCTCATGTTTAGGAGATGGAGCTCTGTTTCTATGGGGAAGCAACAGGCATGGTGAGCTGGCCACCACAGACCCATTCTTGTCCTCTCCCACTCTTATGAAACGCACACTGCTGGATGGAGAGAAAGTCATGAATGTGTGGAGCGGTTGGACACACATTGTTGCACAAACAGGTAAATGTAACACAAGTTACATCTGTGCTCAGTTCTAACAGGAGCCAAAGCACATCTGCCATGTCTGAACATGTCTGTTCATCCATTTCAGAGAGTGGTAGAGTGTTTACGTGGGGCAGAGGAGATTATGGGCAGCTGGGCCGACAGCGATCAATCAGTCAGAAACCAGAGCAGCAGTCAGCTGGTCCTTTAGCAGAAGGTGAAATCCGAGAGTTTAACCTCCCTACAGAGGTTAAATTACTCAGAGGAGCAACACAGGTAATATATCTCAGTGTTTCTATCTATCACTGTCTACACACTGCATTGCCTAGAGGACAAAAAAATGTCTTTAGATCTAAGAGACTTAAGCCAAGTCTCTTAGTATTGATGATGCTATGGACTGTTATTAGCGTGTCTGTGCCATACCAGCAGGGGGCAGCAGACACCCATCCAAAAAGTAGCTGAACGCTGTTTAACATGAAGGAAAAGACAGTGCAGCTGAATGAGAGCCAGGTCCACAAAGAGGACGTTCTTAATGATTTGCACTATTAGATGTAGAGTACACACACACTCACACAACCAGTGCTTAGAAGAGAGCCTTCTACATTTAGTAAAGACAGAAGTCTCCCATAAGGGCAATTATGTGCGAGCATCATGGGATTACTGCGGTTAACCTGTAGTCTAAATGGCAGCTGTATGGTAGGGGATTGCAATAGGTGTCGGGGACAGCCAAGGACAAGCTTTGGACCATTCTTTCAATGCACACAGATCATTGCAGCTGCAATGGTGTATGTTAAGGTCCTGTCAACTTGTGTGTGTAAAGCAAAGACAAGATAGATTAGCTGAGTGGACTATGAATCTAACAGTCGACCCTGTTATGTTAGTGCTACAGAGGCAGTATTTAGAAAACGGTCACATATTTATGAGGCACGTGAACATTACTGCAGTGGCAAACTATGCGTTTTCAGTACTTAAAGAGTCTGCGTGTCTGTTTATTGGTCAGTACGGCTTTATGATTCATCACTAATATTACTCCTTCATAGCATTACAACTGCACTAGCAAGGATAAAATCATTAGGTTTAGCTGTTAGGAAAAATGCTATAGAAATCTAAAGCTCCACCTAGAGAGCTCAGCATGTTTTCTTTCTTGTTGCACTTTATAGGGATCAGTTAAACTGTAACGCGCATGATCAACAAAGTCAGGAGCTTGCATCCATCCTGAAACGTTTGCATTAAGTCCCCCCATCTTTGTGGTTTAGCTTTTATAAATGAACCAGTATTTACTGACTGTTACTGTTGTCTGCTCCGCGTGAGCGACTGATTTTATATTGTAGTGCTGATGCATTGGATGCATTTTGAATGAAAGCTTTATGGCATCATCTTCACACATGTCATTTTATTTCATTTTAAAAACAGGTTTGGTTACAGGGTATCTCAGTTTCCATGTCACCATAGCAAATCTCCAAAGTTACAGTCTTAAAATTGTCTGTGTACGTGAACATGCATTTTAAAAACTTTTTCAATCTTTTCCTCCACAGATTGCATGTGGATCGGAACATGGTCTTGCCATTGTAGGTACGTTTATTCTCTAAAATTAAGGGAAAAATCATCATCTATCATTTAGCTCATGTTGTGCTTCTCATTTTCTTTGTGAATCTTAATTCAAAACTCATTTCATTTACTAAAACCAGAACCTGTAATCTTGCAGAAAAATAGAAGCATAAACATAAGAAAACATAATAATACATAACTGCACTGGAGATGTGGAAAGGTTTTTAGAGAAATGTATTATATTAACCTATTCATTTCCACTGAAATGGCTGAAACTAAAGTCATTACGTGACTCTGGCTCTTACTACAGAACGTTATAGGGAATACACATAGGTAAACTACTTTGAAGACTTCCTCCTCTCTGTAAGCACAAATTACTAAGATAACTGTCTAATACATTACAGTTAAACATCAGCGTGAAATATTAATCCTTCTGGTAGTGCTGCAGAGGATTTCTCAGGTCAGCTCATTGCTCCATGGCCTTTGCATCAGGAAGTAATTACTACATGGATAGATGGGTATCATTGACAGAGGCAATTACCCGAACAGGCCTGTAAAGGAGCTGAATTAACCACACGCACATTTACAGGCATGTTTTTCCAGTCAAATGTTTGGAGAGCAATCTCCCTTTATCCACATAAGAATAGAACATGGGCCCTGCAGTCACACACATCCCTGAAAGAATACTAAACAAACATAGACGCATCTGAGTGTTTGTGATTCCTCATCAGCTTTAGAAAGAGATTAAATGTGCCTCTATTCTTTCTGCTCTCCCATGTTCCATCACTAGTAGAAAGTAAAACGGTTTGGAAGTAAAATCTTTTGCATAAAATTTTGAACATTGACTTTGAATAACGCAGATAAACAATGAAACACACGTGCAGAGTTCCATTAGCAAGGAAGCACTGAACATTTCTTGTAAATCTATAAGAAATCCACTGTTGATGTTTGCTGGATGCACTAATATATTTAGGAAATTAACCACGACAATGATATGATGAATGATAGTTCCCACAAAGCACTGCTCAGCGCTCCAGAAGTTCTGTTCTGTGATGAGAAAGCAGGACGAGTAAAGGGGGAGCTCAAGTGAACCTCCTGCACCTTGCTTCTCTGCTTTGCTCTCCGCTTTTTCTTCTCCTGTCTCGAGCATGGTGGCAGGAGCAATGAAAGAGCAAAACAGGATTGGAAGCAGAGACCTGAGTGCTGCTATTTCTGGTGCTGAAGTAGGTCAGGCGGAAAGGAACGGAGAGCATTGCATGCTGCTCATATCTGTTGCCTGTTCAGCCCTTGCCCATTTGCACCTGAGGAAGTGCTCCTCATGTATGAAATTCATCATCAGTGGTCAGAGGTGGGAGAGAGGCCAAAGACGCTGTGGGCACAGCTCATCCAATCTGAGGAAAGATTTTTGTTAATGTGAACATTCAGAACTTGACAGGGGTTTGTAAGGAGAAACATCTTAGATCAGATCTGCTTTTAACTTGTACCTATAGTATGACGTCATGCTTTAAAACATGCCTTCTGCAGATTCTGTCACTGTGGTGCTGTTAATCAGGTGTGAGATTTTAAACTGTCGAATGTAAAACCAAATGACAGGATTCGATTACAGGGAAATGGCTTTTGGTTTTAGTGTCTCGATTTGTATCCTTGTTGTACAGAATATTGTGCAGGCACTTTGTTGCCATGGAAACACTGATGTGCTGTACTCCAGTCAGTGAGTCCATGAATTAAGCACAGCACCAAGATAATGCTTTTTCCCTAGTGAATGAAACATTTCAGCAGATTAAGTTCACTAATACTGTAAAAAAATAACCACAATGCTCACTAAAGAATGTTAATTACAATTTAAGACAGATACAACCTACTTACAAAAACATGCAAATCCTAAAAATGCTGCTACACGTTGAGCAGAATGTCACATAGTCATAAGCTGTTGGCACGATATGCTGGTCTGTTGACTAACCCAAACATGTCTGGTAGCAAATCCAAATCTTTGATGTGACAACAATTCAGAAACCAGCTAGAGACACAAAAGACAAAGAAACCTCTTTGTGACATAAATGAAAACATGGAAAGACACACAAGTGCACGATGGGGAAACCTTAAAGATGTGTTACCCTTGAGAAGGCAAGCTCACTTTTGTTGCCATGGCAATGGAGCCTATTAGGTAACTGTGTTGCCATGGCACGTGTCTCCTCAGCGATGTAGTCCTGACCACACCCACCAACAAGCTCACCAGCTGTGAAGAGCAGGGAGCCTTTATTGCTGTGTGTCAGTGCTGGCAACAGAAACGTGTGTGTGTGTGTGTGTGTGTGTGTGTGTGTGTAATCGCGTGCTTTGAGGTTTTTTTGTTTGTTTTTTTTAGATTCAGCTTCTTTTTTTTTATCTTCCTGCTAATTTCAGCCTAAACGCTACAGTGCTGCAGACCTCGTCTCTCTAGTGTCAGCTTCACTGACCCATGAACCCCCTCTTTTTCAGGGGGGTGTCTCTTTTCCTGGGGCTGGAACGAACATGGAATGTGTGGAGACGGTTCAGCAACCAACGTCTCTCAGCCTCACATCATATCTGGTCTGAAACCTCTTCTGATTGGCTGTGGAGCTGGACACTCTGTGGCCGTGTGTGCTACAACATGCAGCTCAAGATAAAACTGCACCGTCTATACCTCATTAACATTTACTCTATGCAGCACATGGTAATTGGAGACTAGACGAACAGAATGACTGTGTATTTAGTGAGTGATTGGCGCTTTGCAAAGCCCAAAAGGTTTATTTTAAGTGCTTTTGAATTTACAGTAACTTTCACTTTGTGAAAGGCAACCTGGGCTCACTGAACAGGTCAGACTTAAACTGCAGTTGTCATAAATACTGCTCTGTGCTTGGACACTGGATGAGTTATGTTTAATGTGGCCTGTCACTTTCATGGACATGACTGGAGGCGATGGCTTTGCAGGACATGGTCATCCTGGTCAACAGTTCCTGGTCCTCCTGCCATGTTTATCTTTGTGAATAAAGCTGTTATGGATCATGTGAGGGATTGACTAGACTGGTACTATACCTCCATCTTCCCATGTCAGTGGTTTTATTGCAACGATCTGAGTGTCTGGAGGCAGTCAATCTCTACACACCATACTGAAAATCTGTCATCTCACAATTTATTGCTTACATTTAGCACTATAATTTTATTTCTTGGCTAGCTGTTGATGTAGTCTTTGATATGTTCCTCTTATTTGCACAGCTTCCATACTGTATGTTTAATTAATGCCCCTTAGGAAAAACTGCATTTGACACTCATGTATAAGCTGTGGGTGTTCACAGGGGCAGCACCTGGGAGACAAGTTGCTGCACGTAAGAGTGATATGTTTGTATAATGTTTGTCCTTTTATATAAAAAAAAAAAAATTAATGATTCCGGGTTAAATGTGGACCTGTCACTGAAATTATGCTTTAATCAAAGTTAAATTAATGCAGTTTTACTTGGATTAGTTTGTATAAAATAAATCAACACTCATTGAAAAATGATCATTTCTGTGTGTTTTTTTATTTATCACTATTTATTGTACAAGCCTAAACTGTATTGGTCAAAAAGACAAATAAAAAAGGAAATCCCTAAACAACAAACCAATCATAACGATCACTGAACACCTTATTGAGATAACACACACTCTGACGTCTCACTAAACGGCACACATTAGTTTCCTCTTAGCTGTGTTGTTGATTTCATCAATGAGAACTGTTGCTGTTTTACCGTGTGTCAGGCAATGATCAGCGCACTGTCCCCCCGTTTGTGCTCATGTATTCAACTTGACTACGCACAAATCTCATCAAGTTGTTGGCAGTGTGTTTGCAGTTGTTTTGTAAAAAGTTGGTCCCTTCTCCTGGACTTTACCTCGCAAACAATGAATCTGTTCCGCATACCCAATGTCTGCTCTGTGTGTTACTTAATTAGGTACGCTCACGTTTTCCCTTGGAAGCCGATATGTACGGGGGTCCTTGTTGTTTCTGTGCTCTTTAGGTGCTGAACTCATGCTTGTTTTCAATTGCTGGTAATGGCTAATTAGAAATAATATGTAGTTAGTGCATCATGTTGGTTTAGGCTACTCCTGAAAGATAAGAAGGATTTGCATAACAGAGGCACTTGTCCAGTGTGAGGTGTATAAAATGTTGGCAGTAGTTAGTAATACATACTAATACACCAATTTGCAGAAAAAGAATAATAATCCAATTCT
>JAUMTR010000024.1:13093656-13188024 GCA_032270685.1 Microctenopoma stevenorrisi
TGACTCTGTTGGTTGTCTGCTCCGGTGCTGTCGCTGGGTCTCTATAAACATATAAAGAAAACAATAATAAAAGAAAATTATTACACAAATTATGTATAATGGTGGAAATGATGGCGATGATGGATACCTCTGAGGTGGAGGGCGAGGCGAGAAATGACACTAGCTTGGAGAGTAAAGAAAATGTGCTTCGTTAGTTCCTCATGGTAAACAACAGGTTTACCATGTACTTCCCATGCTTAGCCAAGGCATCAGACAACAATGTACTGTCTGTGTACAGATGTTGGACTCCGAGTCGGTTAATAAACATGCCCAATCATGCTGCGTTATACAGGTTGATGTACCGTAGTTCGGTCATTGTCATGCGTTTGTATACTTTGCATCATGCTCTCACAGTCACCCCACTTTTTATGCTCTCTTTGACCCATACACACGCAGACAGAGGGTCAAACAGCAGTTGAAAGCACTAGCCATAAGCTAGTGGGAAAAGGAAAGATGTATGTATGCATGTGCTGTTGAATAAAAACGGAGTCTAAACGCTCATTGTGTATAAAATTTATTTCATGCAAGGACTCGTATTTACACATTTTATTTGAATACTTTTCTGTTGCATAAATGTAAAATACATGCATTTACCTTTCCCCAAGAAGACCCACATCCCAAGCTGCGTCATATTGTACTTTTTTTTCCACTTAAATTGCATGAGCATATAATTCACCTGTATCTCTTCACATCAAATCTTCACAAGTTTTTTGTTTTTTATTTTTTAAATGTATAACGTTCATTAAATACCACAAGAGACATGACTTCAGAATGTGAAACTCTGCTCATTCAGAATAAAAACAAAACTTAGATGACTTTCTTAACTTATATCTTCTACAAGAAATTAACATTTCTGATTGGTCAACATGAAATTTGTTAAAGTGCCCTGAAAAATTGTGCATAATTATTGGGACGGAATCAATATATGTAATAGTAACAGTATTGATGTTTTAAATTAATAGACATACATACTGCAGGAGTCACCGTGACATTTGATCAGATATCCATATATTTTGGCTCTATAGCGTTGCCTGGCCCCTTTTAACATTTTGTGCTTTATCATATAAAAAGTTTTCAGACTGAGGACTATTAGGTCAGTATCTTCAGGTGTTTTTTGCTTGGAGTTATGTATCCCAGTAAAAGTTAAATTCTGGTATACACTGGATGGTGTAACAACAATAATCAAGAGGGCTTTTCTGTTGTGGTTATGAAGGTGGTGCAAAATAGTGCACCTTATAAAATAAAGCTTCCGTTACACTGTTATGAGCACAGTATAAGGTGTACTGATGCTACACTGGGAGCACTTATGTAAGATCATGTCAATTTATTACTCGCCCATACTTTGCCTCATCCCGTATGAAGGCACCATTGTTTTATAATTCATAAGTCTCGCCTTATTTTAGGCATCACAGCGGCAGTAGAAGTTGCTGCAGACTACTCACACTGTTTAAAAACTCAATACTACAACTAATATATTCATATAAAAACTATTTATGCTCATAACAGCATCAGTTGGCTTTATGACAGGTTGTTCAAGTTAGATCACACTATTTTAGTTGGAGGCTCTAGTCAAATAAGTACAGGAAAATACATATATGAATTTGGGGAAAGGCAAAGAATGGCAGCTACATAAAAATCTCTGCTATGACTGAGTCTCTTGTAAAGCTGTCTGTCTCAAAATGCATAAAAATGACAAAGCTTCAGAAGCTTTTGAAAGGAAAATGTTTTTTTTTCTTACAGGTACTGCAACACAGCTTCTTGTTAAACAGAATTTTTCATGCAGTTCATGCAAATGAACAAACAGTTTAAGTTCTGTTGACATTGGATGTATTCATCACTAGTATCATAGGAATTGTCATCATCTCCATATTGCATTGGACGTCATGAACATCGTGTTCAAATATTTTTTTAATGGCCACTCAAAAAACATTAAGTCTTGTCTGGATTGCACTTTCACAATGGTAACGTCTCTACTTTGCAACACACAAAGCACTTAAGAGGGGCTTCTTAACAGCTGGTACTGGTACCTTTTGGATATGTGTAAAAGCAATGTGTTGTCAATGTCCAACATATTATTAGCAGGGGTTACATCTTATGAAAGATTCTTTCACAAAATTGTAAAAAGAAGAGTTATTAGCAGAAAAGTATGTGAGATCAAAAGCAACAGAGCAACAGGCAATGATGTCAACACGGAAAGAGTGGGGTTAGCCTGTGATAGAAGTAGAACAGTGCTTTGTCTGCAACTGAGGTGACCCATGCAGAGTGGCATGTGTCAATGTTTTCTAGTGTAGGATATGATGACACACCCAAGGAGAACACTTGGGAAGCTTGAGTATCAGCACAGTTAGGATACAGTTTTCCAGAAAAAAAAGAAATCAAAATGAAAAAAAGCAGGGGCGAAGTGTAAAAGCAAAATCTGACAGGAAGGATTAGAAGGAGGAGAGTGGACTGGCCTTCCAATGGCATTGTGTCTGCTACTCAACCATGCTACATAATGGATGGGATGGGAGAATGTGAGTGCTGCATTAGACAGGGTGGGCTGCAGGGCAGGGCGGACACTGAGGACACTCCAGAGGCATCCCCGCTCATGCCAGACATGCTGTTAAGGCTCCAAGGCTTTTCATAACCTTCAGTTGAAAAACAGAGAACGTTCTGAGTACACTGCAGCACTGAATCCATGACAAAATGTTTTGGTGTTCCTCACTGATAATACTACACCTGTTGCTTTCTTGTTTTTGTCTCCAAAGAAACAGGTCAACACAGACAGGTCAACCAGACAGATTATTATTCTCCATGCATTGAGTGCATCAGGAGTACAACAGCATGCACCGGGTGGTACTGGAATGGTTTGGAGTATAACACTATAAAATACTTGGTAGGCACCTCAGGCAGGGAATGTTGTTTTCAGCTACAGGTAGAATTTCGTACCATATGGCATTTACTGCTGGTGCGCTGGTTGCACACAGCTGGACACTAACACTTTCTAAGGAATGCTTTTGAACATTGATATTAAGTAAAACAAAAAGGGATTAACCCTGCTTCTAAAGTGTAAAAGTGTTCGTTATATAACTAATATTACTTGACTTTAGCCTTCCTCTATTTGTGTTGTTCTCCTTCACCATACTGATAGCACCCATCAGCAAGACACGTCATGCACCGTTATGGTCAAGAGCAATGTATTCATAAGTCAGGATCCCGCATGGTATTTATCATTAAAACACAGATACATACATGGTACACGCATAGCACATAAACACTTCCTTAGGCATGTAAGACAACACATTCTAGATCATAGAAATCTTGAAAATAGCTTTCTTACTGGTAAATAAATAGCGGTATTACATTATGCATGGTATCAAAAAATATATTATGTAGATGTGGACAATTATTTTTGACAATTGTGGTGATTGTGCTTGGCCTTAACAGATGTTATTGTGACTTTGAATATATACAATTCCCAAAGGGATGATTGAGGAGAAGCAGCTGCTGTGAAAGGGTGTGAAGGTTGTAATAAGAGGTTTGCAGTTGTGTGTGTTTGCTGTTTGTGTGCCTGCGTAAAACTGAGGTGTAACACTCAGCAAAAAGAGAAAAGGACTTTGTCCTGTCTATGGTCTACAGGGTGTCAGTGTCGCACGGGGGCCTGTGATTGGCTGTTACTGTACGTACCCCTCCTCACTCTGCCCCCTGTGTGGTTGGGGCGTTCAGCAGTGGTGACCAGGAAGCAGGGCCGCTCTCTCTCACTGGGGCTGAAGATTTCCTCCGGTGATATGGCCTGGTCTATATGAGGACAATCTTCGTTGGCCAGAGCTGCGTTAGCTGCCTCGCCGTTTAGTTTGGAATCTTATAGTAAAACAAATTTTAAAAGGGAAAGAAACACAAAAACGTGGTTTCATATACAAGCTTTTTTAAGTACTATGTTATTTTAATACAGCTGCCTTCTCCGTGCTTCTCTGGATGCACAGAGGAATTAGCCCATGCAACAATAATAAAGGTATAGGTGCTGTGTAATGTTTGCACACTCTCCTCTTTTGCAATCTGTTGTTCAATATATGTTTCAGCTCAAACTGCAAACTATGTCAATATTTCTTTGCACTAATGCCACCAAAGGATTTCAAGAAGAAAGCACATGTAGTAACATGTTATTAACGTTACAAAGACATGAGTGAAAACAGATTCAGTTAAGACAAGCAGTGAATCACTGCATTAAGAAGTTCAAAATCAATAGCAAGATTACTCACAGTCTGCCTCGATCTCTTTATGCTTTTATCCAGAGTCAGATATGCTTTTCATCACACATTTAGTGATTGTTTTCAGTAGGAACTCATTTGTTTAATCTCATGCCTGAGTCATCAGCTGATTGAAGTGTGGGAACAGACAAACAATGAAAACAGTCGAGTGGTGATACGGCTGCTTCGGGAGGACAGAGAAGTGATGAGACACCAAAATATCAGAATGTAGACTAACTTTGTCTCTTACCTTGAAACTTTATCTCAAAAACGTCATCATGGGGGATGGGGCTCGGGTGTTGGGAGCTGATGCTTGACTTACAGAAGTTTGGAGAACCTGGCTGGGGTGCCCGGGGGATGTGCCTGTTTTTTTTCTTTGGTAGTTTCTGTTTTGCCATGGCCAGCGAGTAATACATTCCAAAGTTGTTGACAATCACAGGAACGGGCATGGCGATGGTCAGCACACCCGCCAGGGCGCACAGGGCTCCAACCAGCATACCAGAGGTTGTCTGAGGGTACATGTCTCCATAGCCAAGGGTCGTCATGGTCACTACAGCCCACCAGAATCCAATCGGGATATTCTTGAAGTGTGTGTGATCGCTGGCGCGAGGGTCATTGGGATTCGCTCCAATCCGTTCAGCGTAGTAGATCATAGTAGCAAAGATGAGAACACCGAGAGCGAGGAAGATGATAAGGAGCAAGAACTCATTGGTGCTGGCCCTTAACGTGTGGCCCAGGACCCTCAACCCTACAAAGTGACGTGTCAGCTTGAAGATACGCAGGATCCGCACAAAACGAACCACTCTCAGGAAACCCAGCACGTCCTTGGCTGGCTTGGAGGAAAGCCAGCTGAGGCCAACCTCCAGGTAGAAGGGCAGGATGGCCACAAAGTCGATGATGTTCAGGGCGTTCCGAATGAAGTCAAATTTATTTGGGCAGAAAGTTATTCGCATTAGAAATTCAAACGTGAACCACACCACACAAACGCCCTCGATGTAGGTGAGGTAGGCCGCAGTCTCAGTTTCTTGGTAACTGTGCTCCACTGTGATATTGTCCACCTCCTCGTAGTAGGTGCAGTTGATGATGGGGTTGAAGGCCTCATGGGTCTCCAGACAGAAGGTGGTGATGGACACCAGAATAAAGAAAAGTGAGGCCAGAGCAATCCACTGTGCAGGAAACATACGCAGAGAAAGAGTTAGACGAGAGGCGGGGGGGGGGGGAGAGAGAAGGACAGAGTGGAGACCACAGTAATGCATGCCATGTAATCAAGCTTGACGGCCTGGTAACCATTCTTAGCACAGCCCAATGCAATTCAATCTATTATTTGAAGCAATGGCATCTGGTTTAACGGTGGCAGGGGCATTAACGCGCTCCCACCCTCTGTCACCTCATCCCTTCCTTGTATCCTGATTCACATGTGTCATTGTAAAGGGGACAATCAATACGAGCTTTCCGCTCTTCCTTTCCATCCCTCTACTGTGTCTCAAGGTCATTGCGTCTTCAAGGGTACGCTACATGCAGAATCGCAAAGAGCCGGCGGCAGCAGGGACATTAGCGTCGACCGACATGACTAAATTTAGCCGGGGTTCTTCCCTTCAGCACCATCGCTACAGTAGGTCTTTGTCCAGGTGATCGGCTCTTGGGAATTGTTAGCTGAGAGGCTGACAGACCTCTATGAAAAAGCTATATTTCCCTTAATGGTAAACGAGCGCTCCAGTCTCCATCATATATTGATTAGATGATCTCATTTCATCACATTTAGGTTCAGATATTGCTACGTTACATGCATGTAACAGTACTCTCTCCTGAGGACTGATAGCTGTCAGCCTGTCCTCGTAGTATCCTGCTCTCATCATGCTGGTTTACAGGGTTTTCCTACATATGTGTTTGTTAAAGAAACAACTTTATCAGCTATGGGAAACTGATAAGGTTAGTTTGTCAAAGTTGGTGGACAAAGAGGCAGAAGAGAGGAGCAGATAGCTACTTCATCAGCTTTTGTGGTTCATATGTTGATCCAACCTATGAATAGCAAGAGATGGATCAATTAGACTTTGCATAAAGATGTCTTTATGTGAGGCTTTAGTGCTCTGTCAAAATAATGCACAGCATTGTTAAGTAGCTGGGAGAAGTGATGAGTGGCATCAGGGAGGTGTTGAGCTGGACTAGCACACATGTCCTGGCATGAGGAATCTCTCATATATATATATATATATATATGACAGCTCGGTTTCTTAGTCAATCGCGTTCTTACACCGTATTTCACTAAAGCAGGCAGTGAGCATAAGATGGAAAACAGCCGCTCATTGAACATCTCATCACTGCCAATTCATCGCACAGGACTGAGGAAATCACTGCTGTTTATGAGTGTCTGCTTCCCCTCCATGTTGGATATTAGGGGTGAGAACTGTGACTGCAGCTGCATCTACAAGGATCTGGAGCTCAAGCATCAGTTTTTATGACAACTGTGTAACATTGAATATTTCAAGTTGCTTTTAAGTTCACGTCAACATCTTTAAAACCAACAACTAGAATGTAAATAAACTGAGCGCCTGAGACTTTAACGCAGTCAGTAATGTAGCTTTGTCCTGTTAATTGTGTTCAGCTTGTGGAAGAGAGATGTTCTGTCAGTTTTTAAGGCATTAGAATGTGGTGTTGTTTTATCGGATTGCATAATATTGTTTTGTCCACCCCCTCCACAGTATGTGCTATTCACAATAACAAGTGCACCCTACACTCAAATACAATCCAATACAACCACACTGCAAACTGTGACCTGGAGAGATAACAATGTAATGTAACAATGTCACTTGTAATGTAAATACCACCAAAGACTGGAGAACTATCTGGGACGAGCAGGCAGCTGTGCTGTGATCCCCAGACCATCGGGGGTCAGAAAAACGCTTCATTTGTGCTAAGTTTACTAAAATACGTTCTGCCCTGAGCCACCTTAGTGCTTTATTCAGTTCAATCAACACTTTGATGCAGTCTCAGCAGCTGTGTTTGCTTTACCAACATTTAACTAGTCAATTAAATAGTTGTCTAAGTTATTTTCAATAGAACTGCTTAGAGCTTGTAAACAGCTCTATGAACTTTGTTTGTTAGTCAGACAGAACAACTCTTTAAATATGTTACCATGAACTTAATTGTGAGTTTATTGTACATTTTGTGCATAAATAAGCATTTTAAAGATGCAGTCCTGTTATTTTGTCCAGGATTTCTTTTAAATCCCTCTAACTGCATGCACACTCAATATAAAACACCAAATATTCTAAGATACTCTCATGTTGTCTGCTGATGCCTCGTGACACACGGGCTCGCTCTGCCCTGTGGACACACCACTCTTCCAACTGTTAAACCAACGCTGCATCTTATCAGACCGCCTCCTAAACGATGCGTCTTTGTGACACATAGGAACAGTGCGGCCCGGAGGGAGGATGGCAGGTGAAAATTGTTTGCTCCTGATTGGCTATTTCTCACTGTTGCTGGCAAACCACAGGCCTACAGTGATGTGCAGTGACAATGGTCCACTGCTGTATCCACTGTGAATGGAGTCTGTAATTAACTCTGAGGCTCACAAGGCTCAGGTCTAATTAATGTGCTTGCCAGTCTTAGTGGGGCTTTGTCAATGCTCTGCTTTAGTATTTCCCACTGTTAAATGTAGGACACATCTGAGGAGTTTTCTGCTTTGGGAAATGTCCCTGCCTGAAGAAAAAGTGAAAGCTGTGTGTGTGTACGTGTGTGTGTGTGTTGGTTAAACCACTCTCTCTAATACGTTCTGTAAGAGGGAGAATGTGTTTCTACAGGTTATGCTTTCTGGATGGGGCCTGATAAATAATTACAACAAGCAGACTGCAGCAGCTGTCAGAGCAGCATGCAGGACAGCCGTCTTTGTAAGGGGCAGTGGTCTTACACCCGGTGTAAAGTCATTTCACCAATGAGAGCCACTGGCCTCCGATGGAAGAGTGCCCATAACAAAGACCAAAAATGTCACCTCTAACAGCAACGAATTTTAGTCTGGAGGTCTGCCACTAAACGTCTGCTGGTGCCAAAGATCTGTTTTCCTAATGTGGAGCTGACCTATTTAACCAAAGAGAAAGTCAGCACAGGGATCCGTGTGTCCTGGAAATATGAATCCAAAGACCTGAGTCAGAATGAGTTTCTTTATCTGCTGCTGCTGTGAGCTAGAGGATGGTGGCAGTGATGATTGCATGTAAAACACTTTCACAGATGTTTTTTTTTTCTTTTCATGGCTACATCCCTGCGATGGAGACCATGAGAGCAATTTCAAGGTCATCAGAGGCTTCCCCAAAACCTGAAAACTGGACTCTATGTTTCCAACCAATGACACATTTTAGCGCAGAACTTTATGTGGTTCCCACATGAAAAGTGAAACAAAGCTATACAGAGTTGTAACAGAACTATCTCTTGAATGAACTCACCCTTGCATATTTAGAGGAATAAGGGTCCTCAAACAGAGCCCATACACGTTTCTGCCACCGGCTCCACAGGCTCCCGCTCCTGGCACCAGGAGAGTCTCCCTGCGCCAGCCTCCTTGTCATTTCATCCACATCGTCCTCAGCATGCTCCTGCTCTGGCTCCGGATCATCGCTCCCCAGGTCTAACAGCCCCCCCCCGCCGAAACTATCAAGGGCCTCCTCAGCGTCCCGGTGCTGGCGATAGGTCATCCAGCAGCATGGTTCCACGTCTGTCTCATCAATGCCCCAGAAGGCCAGTTCTTCCTCGTAGAGGGGCCCGCACACGTCAGCCGGGCAGTGCAGTTTACCTGTCCTGTAATAATTAAGGATGTGTGCAAACACGCCAGGGTGGCGGTCGAAGAAAAATTCCTCGATCTTGGCATCATAGTCAAAGTGGTTGGGTGCATCAGGCTCGGCCAGCCAGGACAAGCGAGTGCCAGGTAGGGTGCGCAGGGTGCTGCGGTATGTCTGATGTCTGATCCCTCCCACGTTTATCACAATGCGATCCTTGTCGTCGCTCAGGCCCATTGCGTCCCCTAGGCATTTCTCCAATAAGTTCCCATCATCGCAAAGGTCGGTCTAGGCGCGCCGTGCAGCCACGCACAGCAGCGGCGAGGCTGGAGAAAACAGTTACACAAGGAGAACAGTGCGCACAGCAACCTGAGCGTTTCTCACCAACTAGGAAAAGATCTGCATCAGGCTACATTCCTTCTAAACCCTGGATTTTCCATGCAGCTGGAGGATCATAAACGCGTAGAGCTGCCACACTCACTGGAGGGTACCGAGTCGAAATCCAAAACGACTACAGCCAATGGCATCACATTAGGAATGGACGTCACATCGTCAGTAAATCCAAGATGTCGAGGTAAAAAAGACAAACGCTGGCCCTCTTATGTTCCGCCAACAGAAGACCTCCAGCTCACTGGACTCCACAGGTTGAGGTAAGTGGTCAGTTTTTCCCTTTCCCAGCAAGGTGACTGCGGTGGTGCTGAGCGGACAGCGCCTGCCCGGCAGCTCCTGAGAGACTCGGCGCAGCTTCAGTGCTGCTTCAGTGCCCCCTCTGCTGCTGCCTACAGACTCACCTCCTTCACACCGACGCTCATCCCGCTCCCTCCCTGCGTTTAACGACTCTCCGCCACTGTGCAGCGGCTCTTTGTCTCACACCAGAGACGCGCTCCTGCTCCGAGGCTTCTCTTGCATTGATGTATTGACTAGAAGAAAACACCCAGTACCCGAGTGGAAAATGTTCCCTGTGCTGCGTGATTCAATAAAGGAAATAAAAAGAGAGATGAGAGGGCGACAAACCTCCAAAACGCCCAGACTGCCTGTGATTCACACCGCGCACGCAGCTCTTGTGTCAGATCAGATGGAGCATGCCCAGTGGAGCTGCTTCTCCAATTAGGACAGTTGAAATTGTCATCACTGCACAGTGTTGCTTCTCCCTCTCTCTTAACGATGACAGGAAGGTTTACAGTCGGTGTGTAAGTGTGAGGGGTGGGTGGGTGTTTATCATCCTCATGCACTAATGGTTGGAGATTATGTGACCCTGACGCCATGAACGCGCAGATCCTCCCCTAAAATCACAAAGTCTGATCATTTTGTCATCTTGCCAAACAGATCTAGGGATGTAAGACAGCAGCCTCTGTGTAAACATCCGCGCGTGTCGGTCACTGCACTGAGGGGATGATATTTTGGAAGGAATATGACATTTTTAATTTCTGCGCAACTACGTGTGCGCTTAGTTATCTGCGGCCAGCAGGTGGCGCCAGTGCGCGCAGCAAAATGTGTTTTTTAACATGTAAGTTTAAGTATCGCGGGCTGTAATTTTGGGCAAGACTTCCTTTCTTTCTTCCGTTCTTTCTTTCTTTCTTTCTTTCTTTCTGAGTTTACCCAACATTTCGTCTGCGCAAACTGAAATGTCAGACTTGCTGAAGAATAGGGAGGGTTCTCCCTCCTCCTCACTCTTCAGATGGGGAGCTTGTTGTTTTCTCAGCCGGCTTCTCCTCCTGTCCTCTTGGATTGGTGGGCAGTTCTCCGTCTCGGTTTTCACTCTTCATTATAAAGGAGGGGTGTCCAGCGTAGACGCGCTCATCCCGGAGAGTACACTGCTGCCAGAAAGTGTCTGATTAGGACGAGCCGATAAAAAAGCGACACCATGGCTGTAACGGGCTGCACGCAGTGCATTAAATACATGTTATTCTTCTTTAATTTTATTTTCTGGGTGAGTTGGACACATTTTTAAGTGGCTTTTGATGTGTGAGTAACTCGGACTTATTCTACTTTCCTGAAACTTTATTTCTAGTTTTTGGTTTGTTGATTAACAGACGCACACAGCTTCTGCCAGTCATGGATGAAATGCTCTTACCCTTCATCAACTGTTTTTTTCTGCATGGTCAAGCACCAGTGCTGGGACAGAGAAGGAGTGTGGAGCACTTCAGGATAGGGGAAGGGAGGGCTTAAGTTTACTCACTCTTCTCATGGCATAAAAGTGCTTTTTATTACTAATACATTTCCTATTAATCCTGCTTCAGATCTATAATATATCTCTTAACTTGTGCTCATATTGATTACATACCTTATGGATCTTATTTGGAAAAAACACTGAACAAAATATACACAGCACTAGATAATTTCTTAATGTTCAGATGAATTAAAACAAGATTAAACAGAACTAATAGAGTTTCCTTGGGATGGGAACCTATTTCCTTTTTTCCTACCTCATCACCAGTCTGTAGTAGTTGAGAGCTCAGGAAACCGTATATCTGATGGTCCAGTTTTACTATTCATTTACAAACTGAACTCTCCTCCGAGTCCATCTTATTTTCTGAAAAGTTATTTAACTAATAAGGGATTTGCCACAGCAGTTTAGTAGCAGCTGTCTGCTTTCGCGGTTCATTATTCATCCGACTTCTTGCAGATGGGTTGTTCACTTCATGTGTTCCCTCGTGGCCCCGCACAGTCAGAATTGATCACTCGTTCGTGAATTTACACTTGGTTTCCCTCTACAGAACAGAGCCTTTTTTTAGGTAGACACAGAGTCACCACATCCTGGATACTCCACATTTGACAGAGTGTTTCCTCTGTTGTGTTTGCTGCTGTGGCCATGATTGTGAATACTCTAAGCTGTCTCTTCCTTATTTTGCTGTTTTCATGCCTAGAACAATGGAGTGCAGTCATGGCGCTAAATGTGCAGATATCTTGATAAACTTTGACATAAAGGTCCTGAAGGAACCAGGAAACCAGGAAAATTAACGTAACCCTTCACTAGTTATGCGACATCATCTTTTTATTTGATAACGCACATATATTGTAATTGTGTTATTAGAATAGAGCGGAGACTACAGGACATAAAGTTGAGCAACAAAGTTGTTGAGTCGACTTTTAACAATGCTGTGAGGACACATCTGTCCTGTAGGTCAGTGAGGTTTCAGGATATCCTTTCATCGAAGCCCACAGGTCACAGTGGAGCTGGGCAGAGAAGAACATTAGTAGGAAGGTTTGGACACTGATTTAATCTTGAGAAAGTCAGGTTTTGTATCTACTGAGATGTCATTGTACTTTCTGCTGCTATCATATAAAATAAAATATAATATAATATATAAAGCCTTTCAAAAAAGTCTTAACAATGGATAACTACATTTTTGGTTTAATATTCATCCCAGCACTCTCCTGACATTTGAAATGCCTCTGATCCTCCTCAAGGTTTCACCAAAGTAAAGAAACATGCAACAGAATAATTCAAACTTTGTTCTCGTTGGCACAGTTGGCCGGAGGTGTGATCTTAGGAGTGGCCCTGTGGCTCCGCCATGACAGTCAAACCAGCGATCTCCTCACACTGCAGCTTGAAGGCCAGCAGGCACCAGGCACTTTCTACATCAGTGAGTACACACAGTATACATAAAAGGAGCATACAATATGCTATAAAGCGTTTTCATTTAAAAATATAACAGTGGCTTCATGGTGGTTTAGCATTACACCATCATCCTTTTGTTAGTATTTAAAGTTGATTTTGCTTTTAAAAACTACTGAGAATATTTCCATCACTGCATGACTGGCTTTATTTTTCAAGGATGAGAAAGCTGCTGTTTCACACTTTAAAGCATAATGTCCACCGAGTGCACTGGCCTTAATTTGGATATAAACAAGAAGTGAAGAAGATAATTATCTCACAATCAACCATACGACAAATGTGTGCTCGGAAAACAAAAGTGAATCACCTCCTCACTGCCACAGTCTCCATTTCCTGTGAGTAAGCTCACTCATCTTGTGTCCCACCTACTTCTACGGATGCATATGTCCTTGAGACGCAGCTCACCACAGGAAGCTCATTGTTAACAAATTAATAACAGTTAAATAATTCATAGAAATATAATGGAGTCACACTCATCTGGCAACTATAAGAGTAAAAACCAAAAATAGTAGGAGTTCTGTGACTTCTAAGAAAAGACCAGGAAACAGGACCTGCGTAAATCCGCACAGCAAGCAACACAACCAGTGTCTCTCCAGTGCTCTTACTCAGCCGTCAATGTGAATCTCATAACCACTTAGGTGATGATCTAAGAATCAGATAGGTCTACATGGTTATGGCTTTGGTTTAAGTCCCAGCCTTGAGGGACTTGCAGGAGCGAGACCAGATGCTTCAGACAGATGCTGAGAAATATGTGGGCTCTGAGGAAATGAACATGGTGCTCCCATAAAGGCGTCATGTCCCTTCTGTTACTTGCACATTAAAGTGTTACATCCATGAGTATTTTCAAGAGTTTTGTGTTTCCGTAGTGTACCATGCCCTCTGTATATCTTCTAAAAGTCTTAAAGGTTTTCGTTGCCCTGTGCAGGAACTACAGATGTAAATCATCATTATGTCTCCCCGACTGCCCTCAGCAGTCCACAGATTGGCTCTAAAACCTACAATGCATGCGTTTCAAAGATCCGTCGTCTCAGTTTGTTGTGGTGATGAACTCTAGTGAGCCCATTAATTTACATTCGGGCTCCTGCTTCTCTCCCATACTTACCCCTCAGTAAGTATACAGAGCAAAAGCTTTTTATAGAGGTGAGGCACATTTGTGATTTTAGAGGCAGGGCGGCAAGACAGGCCCACCCAAGAGAGATCAAGGGAAGGTTTCTTTTTTCTCTCTTGAACATACGCCCTTGCATCATTTAAAGAACCTTGTACATCTGCACATTACCCCTGAAATTAGAGTTTTGGGGTGGATGTTTTTAGCATGCTGGCACACCAAAGTGGTATTTATGTGAGGCTGGAAATACGCGTTCTCCCACCCCTTAACCAGTGCCTGAAATCAGATGTCAGTAGTTCATTCTGGTTAGTGACTCATACTGTAGGAGATTAAATAAGAATCACAGTTGTTATTACACAAGACGGACTACTCGTGTTTTTCTAAACTGTATGTGTGGAGAGCTCGCATTCCTAAAAACATATATGAAGTTTGTATGGTGGGTAAGCAAGCTGTGAAGGAAGGTGGACATGTTGATGTGAAATTGTGTTGCAATGGGACAGATGTTATTAGATGCCTCGCCGTCAGTAAAACCTACTTTGTTGCTACTTTAATTTCTCTATAAGCAGAAGGAAAATACCAATAGACGAAGGTATGCTGGGTTTAAAGTTGTATATAACTATAGCAGCTTGGTTTGCTCTATTTATTCAGTAGTAAAGTTCAAAGCAGCAGCTCACATTGAGGATCCAGCGCATCTTCTCTCAGTCTGTGGTAATAAATCAGGAAGCCGCTTCAGGTGACAGTTCACTTTCTTTTGTTCCTCTGCACTGTCGCCTCAGTGCCTGCTCAAGTGGGACTTGAGCTAGTGTGGCTCCATGCATACAGTACAACATGCTGTTGCGGTAATATGTCACCAGACCAATGTAAGAATTAAAAAAATATTTATTCATCAATGAATTCAAACTATTTGTAGCAAAAGCATCAGTGATGTGAATATTTACTAATTCAATTTAATCTTGATAGCTTAATGTAACGAGTGTTCTATACTGTTTCCTTTGGACATACATTTTTTAAGAACCTAAATATAACAACGTAATACTTCAATACTAATATAAATTTGCACTACTACTTAAAGTAAATAGGACTTTCTACGTTTCCCTTGAAATTGGCACAAAATACATTTTTTGTTGGAAACTATTCTCTGAAGACCAGCTAACTGTTAGAAAAGTGTGAGGAAAATCCAGAACATATCAAACAAAGTGGAACAGTATGTCTCCAAACGTTTCTGTGTTTCCATACTAAGAGACACTGAAGTTAAAACATATTATATAACTCCTCTTTCCTGTTAACAAAATGACATAATGGCCTGTTTCTGTTTATATGTTGCCTTTTTATGAGTAATTGACCGAGTTCTCTTCAGTAAATTAGCATGATGGCCCAACAGCGCACACACGATTTCACAGCCTCTGCTGTTTTCCTGTTGTTTTTTAATAATATATGAGAAGAAAGTAAGTCCAAGTGGGGCTTTTAGCTGTTGTTCAACTTTCTTTTCCCCCATCTCTGGAGCTTACACTCAGAGACAAGAAATAAATGAACTTCCCCAGTGGTATAAAATTGCCTGTCTCCCTACCTCAAAGGGTGTTGTCATAGTAATGGAAGGCGATGGAAATAATGCTTGCTTTGCCGCATTGCTGGGTTACTGGCCCTGGTATCCGTTTCTCACATCACATCCTAGACCTAAAAAGGGAGAGGGGGTGCTGAGTGAGACAGAGAGAGAAAGACAGAAAGACAAGAGTGTAGAAGTTAGTTTGAGAAAGGGTGGTGTGTGATTACAGTACAATGTAAGAAGCTGTGAGGTGGCCTGTGTACACAAGAGCCCGAGTCTCCTACTGTCTGTCTGTTTTAGACCGCTCTGTCGGGCTACATTAGAGGCTGTGTGTGTGTGTGTGTGTGTGTGAGAATAGAAAAGCCAGAAACAGACTGCAGACAGTCTCTCTAAGCAGTGGCGGCTTAGATACAAATCACTTACTTTAAGTAAAAGTACCAGTATACAGTTACTTTGTTTAACCTAGTGTTTCAAAACCTATTGGGTCAGGTGACCTAAAAAGGATCACAATAAATATGAGGGACTGTGAAATGATTAATGGAGTAGAAAATACTTTTGTCAAAAGAACTGCTGATTTAATCATTAGCATGATCAGGAAAGTATATGTGTACAATAATAATAATAATTATAATTAATGTTTTAGTGTCACAGTATTAAGAGAAAGCTTTGAGATGCTGTGGTTTGACTGAACTCATTAAACTCTCAAACAAACATATTCAAATGTGAACTGTTACCTGCTTCGAGCAGTTTATTTATGCAGGTAATTTATATTTATGAACACATGTCAGAGTTTAGCCACACAGCCTCTTATCTCTGCAATGCCAGACTCTTCCTGTAATCACTCAGATAAAAACAAGAAGAAACCAGTTGCAGGAGTTGGCATTTTTCCTCCTTAACTGGACCTCGACATTCGAACTCACACTCCTGATGGTGTACTTATGAACAAACTGTTGTGGAGCATCCAATCATAATGTTCTCCAAAGCTGAATCTTAGGTGAGATGGTTCTGTCAGTTGCTCTGAATAGTTTTAGTCACATGCTGCTCAAACGTATGTGAAAATGTTTTTATTACATTATCTGCTATGTGTTTATGTAACGAATTGGAAGATGTGGCTTGGTGGTGTATTTTGACTCCTCTAAACTAAAAACATGGTCAATGGATATTTTACTTATATAGTGTGATATTGACACTGTTGTCGTAAAAGGCTGAATATTTCATCCATAACTGAGAAATACCCAGTTAATGAATTATGGCATTTTAATGAATGTTTTCCTGACACCAGCCTCTTCTTTGTTGTCTAAATTATTTACCATTCAAATACAAACGCAGCTTTTTGCACTTCTACACTGTAACTAACTCCGCTTTATTGTTCTTCACTGACGTTTTCCTGCAACAGGATGACTTGCATTGATTCCAGGTTCACAATTCTGGTTGCCATTTAAAGCTGTCTTTAAAACCGATAATGGTCAAAATTAATTTTAATTACATTTCTTGAGCTTTTCGCATCTGTGTCAGTTGAATCACACACAGATTTGTGTATGTATGTAGGCGGGTACCTGTGCACTCACATGGTTCCCACTGATTCCTGGGGAAGGACAATACTCAGGGTTGGGGCAGAGTGCATTTGTGGGAGTTGGGGGGTGTTCAGAAGGGATTTCCTGCTCTGACAGCTGAAGACCATCAGCACAGTCTCTCATGACCTGGGAGCCACATATGTCAATGATGGCATGTCATCCTACAGGGAAGGCGAAAGAAACATCCAGAAGTCCATCAACAGACAATATGTGGCTCAGTGAGCAGCAGGCGCTCAGACACTGCTGCCCCCTAGTGGATCCGAGGATTCAGTTCATACACAATGAACCACATTTCTTGAAATCCTCATTTTCAGCGTTCTGTTGTGTCTGTGTTTACAGGTGTGTACATACTAATAGCAGTTGGAGCCGTGATGATGCTTGTGGGCTTCCTCGGATGTTACGGCGCCATTCAGGAGTCACAGTGTCTGCTGGGAACAGTGGGTGTCTCGTTTTGTGACTTGCACACCTGTTATTTTTGTCTTTTTAGATCAAATAAAAATAATATTTGAGATTCCAACCCACTAACTCATTTTCCTTTCTTAGTTCTTCTTCTTTTTGGTGATCCTCTTTGCCTGCGAAGTGGCTGCAGCAATCTGGGGTTTCATGAACAGGGACACAGTAAGAAAAAACACACACCTACCTCCTACATTTCACCTTTGCACCAGTGTTTTACTGCGTTTCTGAAACAATCTTTCTTATCCCTGCTGTCCACAGATCTCCAAAGAACTGATTAACTTCTACGATACTGCCTACATCAAGGCTGTGGATGTCTCAGGGTCTGCCAGTAAAGATGCAGCTATCAAGGTGCTGGATGTTTTCCACAAAACAGTAAGTCAGGATGGAAAATCTTTACGTCATCTGGCTCTGACCTGGCATGTGAATATGAATAGAAATATATTTTATTATGCATCTACTGAGTGACTAATCCTTTGTTTCTGCTCCCTCAGCTCGACTGCTGTGGTAAAGGAGATGACACTGTGCTATTCAAACAACTCGCCAGCACCTTGTGTCCCACAAAGTCTCCAGCAGACTTTCTGACATCTCAGGTAAACACACAGTGCTGAGAGAATTCATAATAAAGTCTTTTTTATTGACTTTATATATATATATAATTTGTTATATGGTAAAAGATGGACTCACTTTTAGGAAAAACATCATTATGCACAAACTTCACTTGAAACCAAAAGGTTGTTTGAAATTTCCTGGTGTTGATTTACATATTCAAAGCATAATATGAACACACTGACCAACCTCACATTTTATTTTCTCAAATTTGACACCGGAACTGTTGCGTTGTTAGTTGTCCTGACTGATGTGCAAATCAGGAAGCACACATTGTTAGCGTGACGTGTGCGTTTACAAAGTTAGTTCTTCATGAAAATATTTAGTTTGTTTAAATAAGCCCAGAATAATCAGCCTAATTCACCAACTGTATCATTTTCAAGCAGTAGATAGCATTTACACTGTGTTTCTAATAAATATCATATAACATAATTAATTATTCAGAAATGTGGGCAGAACCAGCAGATATTCTGCTCCATGTTTTAACAGCAGACCAGCTCTCACTTACATATAATCATTGACAGTGTGTATACGGGTAAAAACGTTCCCGTTCATCATTGTTGGCATGGTCAGCGTCTTTATTCCATCTCTGGCTTCTTGCAGAGCTGTCACGACAAACTGATCGAGCTGTTCAAGGATAAGCTCCACCTGATTGGTCTGGCCGCCCTGGTAGTTGCTGTCATCATGGTGAGTGTGACAGTGAAAACGTTGGCGTACATATTTTACACTGCTGTGACCTGATAGTACTCACAACATTTACCTGAAGCTCCTGCTTTTATCAGCTGTGATTATGATGCTTTTATCCCATTTAGATCTTTGAGATGATCTTCACCATGGTGCTCTGCTGTGGGATCCGTAACAGCCCTGGAGCATATTAGAGTTCCTACCAACAAACAGCAGAAGTCTGCTTACAATGAGATTATTATTATTATACACATCAGCTCCTTTTTCTTTTGATTCTCCAAAAAAGATGGATATCTCTCCTGTTCTTTAGATTAGAAACTACTATAACTACTTTGAAATATTTATAATCTATAAGCACTCATCTTTCTTATGCAGTTGTTTAGCGTCCATCTGCCAGATGTTTTTGTATTTATCATTAAACACTTCATATTAATATTTTAAATATACAGTATGTTGTGAAATATTTCTCTGAAGTCATTGAGCTTAATGCTATTTTTATGGATGTATAAATTGTACATACACGTCATATGTTAATACCACTTAGGAGACTCCAAGTATTCCCCGATTGATTGTTTGTGATGCATCTCACTGAAATGTTAGTGTTACCATTTTAATTTAACAGCAGGATAATAATAATTGTCCAAACAGTGAGCTAACCTGTAAGGTTTTTTTTTTACTTTACTAACATGTGAAACACTCGGCTTTAAACAGTGAACAAAAAAAAATATTTTTACTTCATCTGTCTTAATAATGCTAATAAATGATGTCACCTCTCCTATATTATTGACTTTCAACTCTTTCTTGCTTTTGGTCCATTTGGATAAAATTATGTAGCCAACTCAAAAGGAAGCAAAGCTGCAAAGCTAAAACTACTGTATTTTGTTGGACACCAGTGAAAGTAAGAAAATAAACACAGCTTGTGTATCAGAGTTTTTCTTCATCTCATGATTGATGAAGGCCTCTTCGTTGGGATCAACTCTATTACACAGGTGGTTCACACCTTTTTTGCCATGCTTTCTTGTTTCATGCATCTAAATCTAATAATATAGGCCCTCAAAGTCCTGTGTTTTACAGTGTGCTGTGTCACCACAGGTGGGCAGTGTGGTATCAACACTCAGTCAACACCATCTTTCCCACTGCAGCACAGATGAACTGACTTGTATTTCTTGTACTGAGCAGACACGCCCACTACATGTTTGTTCTGCCAACAGGTTTACGTTCTCATCAGAGGACAGAGCCCCTAGGTAATGATCAGTGGTTACTGGTATCCTCTTTATATGTTTGCCCTAATTTGATTTGTCTCTTAGTTATAAATAGAGACCAATTTAATGCCACACAATCCAGGTATTCTGTATTTAGTATTCTGGAAACACGGTTTCGAAGCCCCTTTACTGTTTTAACATGCTACAAAGCAGTTTTTTTTCCAGTTTTATGTGTTGCACACGGCTATAGTTTCAACTTTTTAATCTGTTGGCCTAATTCTTTTCTTGTATCCTGTCTTATTGTCTACTTGAAAACACTTGTATAAATCACATTGCCAAATACGGTTATTTGTACATCAAATGAGCATTTTGACTTTTGTGGTAAATAAATGTATTATGGGGTGACAACCACTACTTCATGTATAAACTATAAAACATGATGGAAAATGTTCAATATTTTGTGTAAGAACAGTGTGTTGTGGTCATTTTTATTATTGTTCTGGTTCCTCAACATTTACGAGCAGAAGGATGTTATAAGCCCATTATAATCTACACTATTAATTATACTTTGAGTTATAGCACTTTTGTGCAGTTATACTCTTCCTGAAAGCAACATTTGAGCCACAGTCTGATGTACTGGATTGCTTTAGATTGTATATGAACAACCATAATACCAAACACTTGAGACGTTTTGTATGTGAACACACTGACTCATACAAGTTAGAAAGCTTCTGATTAATGCTTTAGCTGAGACAGCGAACACAACAAGGTTGTAGGTGAAGAACTCGCAGGAGAATAATGGATCAAAGAAAGGCACGGGTGGCAAGAGTGGAGTGGTTTCCTTTTAAACCTCATGTTAAGATTAAAGAGTGTGTTTGACGTAAAAACAACAGTAATAATAGTAATGGTTTGGTGATTATGCACTTGATTAAAGCATGTGATTAAAGATCTTCAAATATTCTTCATTGTTATTCTTGGATAAAACATGAAGAACGAGATGAAGGTCCATAATGAGACAAATAGAACAATAGAGAAATAGGGTCTGGATCCCCACTGAAACTAGACCTTTAACCCAAAATGATAGAAAGTTTTTTGTAAGTATTCATTACATTAGTCTGTTTGGGCTGAAATGTTGTTGATTTCTATTTGTACATTTCAAATATTTTCCCACTTTCACTAAAACTGACATGAGCCCTGTAAATCGCCTCGGATTAAATCACCTGCCAGATGACTGGATGTGTTGCTCAATGTGATTCAGTGCTCTATGAGCTACAAATTGAGCTGGTTTGCTTTTGACCATGTAGGTTCAGTGATTACGTCAGGCAGAGAATTCAACTCCTGACGCATGAGACAGGTCGAACAAGGGTGTCACTCTCATTTACTCATGCAATCACTTTCTCTGATCCACACACACACACACACACACATCTTTGGGATAGTCCTTTTTCAAAAAATGCCCCCACTAGCCCCTTTCTCTACAACCACTGACTAACTGCCTAACCAGACCATTACCCTATCATCACATACTAAAGTCTTCTAAAACAGACAATCATTAAAAATCTAAATGCCAATGTTCTCCTGTCTCCCAAGGTTACAAACAGGCGCACACACAGACACCCATGTGTCATAACTTTTACTTTGACTTCTGTCGCTTGGTACGCCCAGTCCTCCTGAACAGGGCTGGGATTTCAGTAAAACAGCTGCTCTGATGCTGCAGACTCCGTGACTCATGAGCGATATGTTGCAACATAAAAAACTAAAAGAACTCAGTGCAGTAATCCAGTAACTACACATGTGTTAATATGTGCAATGTGTGCAATATAAAAATAGCACAAAACCTTTAAAAATTAAATACAATTCTACAGTGAAAATCTTTACTTTAGGAAGAACCTCCGCCTCTCACTCACAAGTGATGACATTTCTGGGAGTGAGTACAAACTCAAGGGCTCACGAAAACTGCTCGATTTGTAACTCTGTGTCGCAGACACCCCCCCCCCCTCCTCCTCCTAACACACCCTGAGGTGTCATAGGGTGTCTCTTTGACTCATCTCTTTTGTTTTGTGTATGCCCTGATTGTGCCTGAAAGGCAAAAGCAGAAAGGTAATTGTCAGGGCGGCGACTGTTGAAATGCTCTATAAGATTTAATACAGTCTAATATCACATCAGATCCCCTGGTTACACAAGCAGGTGAGCAACTTCAGAGAGAGAACATCTACAATCCGCTCAACTCAATGGTAATGGTGAGTCTAGATTTTTTTATGTTTACCTGTAGAAGTGCAAAAAGCTGTGTTTACGTTTTTTTGCCATATGATAAGATTATGAATCATTTTCAACACTGAAATACATCAGGTGCCTGCATGATTCTGCTGAAATGTGCTGATTGTTTCTACTTACAAATAAGCTGTGACAACGACTAAGGGGAACGAGGTTGCGTTTCTATAGATCTCCTAGTGCATCCTGTTTGGCGTAAACGTATTGACTTTGATCCCCTTCAGCTAAATTCAATCCTCAGCTATCCTCGAGGGAACTTGTATGAATAGCCCCTAGACAGGCCTCTCTTGTCTGTCTCCTTAAATGCATTTGAACAAAGGAAGACAGTGAGAAGTCCAGCAAACAAAAAGATACACTAGGTGTTTATTTGTGCTTTGATCCATTTAGATGAATGTTTATTCTGCTGCGTTAGAGAATGTTTCTGCCCTTATATTCTGTATCCAGACAGGTAGATACCAAAGACATGAAGCAGGTAACATGCATCGATCCCACGCTTTATATCACCTCAGCATTAGAATGACTCATAGTTGCTAAGCTCAAATAAAACAAACCAGATAAAACTTAGGTGTGGCTCCAGTATAATAATAGAGTGAGACTGTGCCACACCTTGTAACAGTCCATTCATACTTTGCAAGACTCAACTTAATAGTTCGCCATTTGTGGAAACACTGTAGCAGAACTCAAATCATTTTTCTGCAGGAAGTTTTATACACAGTGTACACAATAAATAATCAAATTACTACAAAACAGCAATCAACAAAACAAACTGTAAGATATTTAGGTATGTGTGGAAAACTACAGGAACAAGTAAACAAGATATATTATATATAATATATGTGCTGTTCATGAAATGTCTGCTCTCTTCGTTCTGTTGAGCTAAGGCAGAAAGAATTCCGGTAGGCTACAGTGAAAATATGTTTTTAACCTGCTTTTCCACACCTGAAGTAATTGTCATTTGCTTGTCGAACACATTTTAAGTATGCACAGTAGCGGATGCCTTGTAATAAAGAGAAACTTTAAGAAACTTTTTGTGTTAACAGGATCACAGAGTTGTAATTTAATGCATTCAATGCATTACAGCATTTTTACGGGTTACTGCTGTGCTACACTGCATCATAGGACATGTTTTATCCTGTTTGCCTTTTGTGCATAAAGAACTAAAAAAATGGTGAGTCACAGGTACATAAATATTACGCAAGCCTCCCAATTTACCTCAGAGTGGCTTTTTCAGACTTCAACTAAATACAGCGCATTATTAAAACTCAAATGTTTATACAATGTAAGTAACATGCTGGGTATTTTTACACACTGGACGATGTGTGATGAAAAAACATTTCCATTGCAGTCAGACCCATTATTAATTTGAATATATGATATAATATTAATGTACGTTAACGAAAATGTTTTGATGTAACATTAGGTTCAACTTAACGTGACATTAAGTTCTATTGCAGCATTTTTCAGTCAATATTCAAGTAAATTCATTCAAATATTAAAAACCTTTATACTAACTTTATCATAAACACAAAAACACGCTCACTCATAGATATACTGTAGAATTTGTATAAATATAAATATAATTACTGTCCTATAACACCTGTATATACCTTTGACTTAATGTTACCAAGCAGACCCTTTATTGATTTGTTCAAAGTGAGAAACACACACCAGAACCTACAGTTAGGTGAATCTGCTCCTGAGTTAAACCTGCACTAATGTTGTCCATTATTTACATCAGTGTTGCACTGATTATTTTTATAATGCCCAGAATCTCACATTTACTTCACTTTGCTTTAACGCTTTTATCCAAAGCGACTTACATGGGTGTCTGGCTCAGGGCCAAAAGTAGTCTGTGGTACCTTTACTCAGCTGTATGATTACTTTCCGATCCACTACTGACAGCTTCATTTGTTTCTGCTTCTTACAATAATACTTCATTAACAGCGCAATTATGTTTAAGCCACTCAGCAAAACAAGTTGTTAAATAACATGATAAATATATTTCATGTGTGTGTTTTCAGTTGTACTCGTTTAAAATACCTTAAAGAATCTCCTCTTTTGGCTCTTTGAACGAGTACATTTCGGTAACTTCCAAGTGAAACTTTACTTTGACGTTTTCCAGTAAAACAACGCCAACATCTGTTATCCATGGTATCTTGAAATCTCACGTAAATTGTTTTCATGCAACATTTCCCTGAATGTTTCTGCAAATGAACAGCGCGTAACGTCGACGGTTATCTGAGCTGTCGGAGAGAGAGCGGCTCACCTGTGGGTCAGGTGGTCCCGGCTCGCTGAGGCTCCGCCCCCCGGCCGATGCGTCTCTACCGTCGCTTTGTGCTGCCACGACACACACAGCGAGTCCGCGCGAGCGTTTAGAGTAGTCCAGGCGCTGTTTCTCACTATGAGTATCATGGCCTCAGAGACCGTGTTTCTGTCCGCTTTACAGCCCAACACCTCGGTCACCACCTACGGGCTGCCGTCGGACATCCAGCTCGGGAACGGGGGCTCCGTCTCGAACGAGGTGGCCCGAGCGCGGCGCGTCCAGCAGCAGGTCCAGATGAGACTGGCGGAGAAGTCCACACTTCCGCGTCAAAATGGATCTACCTCGCACTACGCCATGTCAGGTAAACGCCAACAAGTGTCTCTGCTCACTTTGACGGGGAACTACCCAGGTTTTGTCTTGTGCTTTGTGAGAGTACGGTGTGCGTCACCGCCAGGAGCTGGTTAGTGGAGGTGAAACACCGCAGGTCCTGACGCAGGTGCAGGTGCAGGTCACCCTACCTGACTGTAGTACTTGGCTTATATAATATCTGCTCATATGTCTGTGCTGTAGTCGGAGGTCGGAGGTCTCATCTCACGCCACTCCAAATAATGGACAAGAAATAAAGTAACATGAGTTCAGCTTTGGTTTTCAGAAAGTGAAGGGTTGGCAGCCTCAAACACAAATAATCCTGTTCATATATTTTCAAATCTCAATGTTTTCTCTTTGCAAACACATTCAGAGGCAAAAGAATGGAAATGATTAAATTCAATATGACATTACCTGATTTCACCATACAGAACAAAATGTCCAAAACAAGTTCCCAGAACTCAAGATGAAGTTTTCACATGTCTTCTCTAATTTATGATGATGATTTTTGTCTAATCAAATGATTTTGGACAGCAGAATCCAAAGTGATCCAGTTTACTGTACAGTTTAATGTTTCAGCTTCATAGATTCACTTTGTTAGTTTCTCTTTTCCTTTATTTTACCGAAGCCTAATTAAAAAAATTCTCAGTGTGGGAGCTTCTACTTTCGTGAGCAAGATTGTGCCTGCTTTGCGCCTGGTGTGCGTTTTTGTGTGTCAGCGCATTCCTTGCGAACTTGTTCCTCATCTGGGGATTGTTCATCGAGCTTCTGTGCTGGTTCGTTGCAGATAAACCTGAGCAGCAGCTGGAGCGGCGATCTTCCGTTGTGCTCACTAGAAGGGGTTAATGTGTAACAGGCCCAAACAAGAACTGCTTTCATGAACTTGTCTGATAGAGGCTTTCACCTCAGTCTGCTCTCTGTGGGATTGGGTTTCAGGTGTTACTCAGCTCTAAGAGGTGACGGTTCAGGAGATTCCTGGGTGATAGTGCTGTGACAAAAGGTTGCTGTCTGTTCAAGACGTCATATTGTGAAAAGTCGTGGTGGGATTGTTATGTAAGCAGCAGTGAGACTCCTGAAGGGCGAATTGAAGGTTGTCAGGAGCGTAACGTTCACTCAGCTGTTTAGGAAGCAGAATTTATGTCAAACCCGGGGCTCTTGTTTGTGTTGTTGCTAAAAACTAGTGGCAAAACTTGTAAACCTGCCTGATGCACAAAAACCCAACCGCAGGAAGCTGGCTGAGCAGCTATGGCATCGGGACCTAGTTTATGTGACCAATAAATGTTTTCTGTGTGGTTGCAGAGTAAGAATCTTTTTCCCACTCTTCCAGTGTCAGCTTTTTCCCTGAGGCACTGTCTGATTCAACAAGCAAACTACCGTTCATCAAACACCTCAGTCAGCCATGGCCGCTCTGCATGAAAAACTCGACTCATCCTGTTATCTCTGCTCGTCCTTTGCTCTGGGCTTAGCCGCGAGGAAAACATACAGTGATAACATGTTGTCATATTCACCTTCCTTTAAAACTTGTTCAGGAGGCAGCGAAGAACTCCCAACAACACAACAACGAATGTTTACATTTCAGTAGCCTGTGACTTTAGAGAAGTTAATTATGAATGCATGAATATTCACACATGAGAAGAACATTCTACTTGCTACGCCTCTGCTCTCTCCGAACGCTGCAGCAGCCGTGCATTTATGACGGTGTTCATTCGTGGGCAAGTTTCAGCAGAAAGTGAGACCAGAATATCAGGAATATTTACCTGCACTGAATGTGGACTCTCGGTTTTATGACCAAAGTTAATGTTTCAAAAGATATCAGGGAGAGAAAAAAGTTTTCAGGTTGTGTGTTCAGCGTGTTGCGATTGTGAAGGTGTGTTGGGCGTTGCCGGGGTTGGGCTGGGGCCAGGCCCGAGGATGTGTCTGTCATTCCCTCCTTGACCAACTGGTTTGGTGTGCGTGCAGAAATTAAGCATGAAATGCATCTTGCTCATCCTGCAACATGAAAAAACTGTTCATACTCAACAGCACATATAACAATGGTAAATAATAATCCAGTGTGTAGGCACCGTCGTGTTCCCATCATGCTCAGCAGAAGTTTAGTCCCAGTATTAAAATACTGACACTTTAAATTAAGACACGTTACTGTGAATCTTAAACCTCATAAAGATTGATCCCAGCAGGACTGCAGACTATTGTGCAACATTGTTTGCATTACACTGCACCTTGAAAAACATATTGTCTAGACGTCAGTGTCATTTCTAAGAAATTCCTTTTGGCAAATGGTGACAAATAAACATAAACCTAATTAAACATGTATAACAGAAAGAGTAGGGTTGTGAGTTGTGAGTATGATATTTGATTCAACAAGCCATAGGGAGAATCTCGCTGCATGCCAATCACCTGTCAGGTCAGAACAACGCTCTGCCAGCGCTGAGCGACAATAAGTGTGTTCATCACATATAAACTGTTCTCTGGCTGGACGGTAACCAGAGACATGAGAGCTGGTGACCGCTCAGGTCCTGTGTGCAGTCTTAAGTGCAACAGGACACCTGCTGTTCCGTCTATATATTTTGCATGCCAATCATTGTAGTAAATGAAAAAGGCCTGACACCTTCTCACGGCTGATGTGCTGTGCTTAAATCTGAGAATGTTCTTGGTTATTTAACTTTTCCACTTTTATTTCTCAGCGATTCAGTCTTGCTCATTAAAACGTCAGTGTCTGTTTAATTAATTGTATAACTACAAACCAAAGAAATGTGTTTAATTAGTAAACATGAGCTTGTGAAACTAAACAGTTTTAAATATTTTCATAGTTTGAATGATTGTACTGGCAGTAATGGTGCCAAAGGTCAGGTTTGATTTGAATTATTCTCTTGGTATGGTGACCAGGAGAGCCAATATGATTTAAAAGAAAAAGACATGAATCAAAGTGTTTAGAAATTTGAAACGATAAAGAAAAAATCCTACATTTGTCATTGCTGACCTTACGAGAAGTGTAAAAGGGAAGGGCGCTACACACAACACATGACCTCTTAGCAGTCCGTTCAGGAACACAGTCATTAGTTTCAGAATAAGAATATTTGGAAACTCTTCGTTTGCAAAGGTTAAAAATGAATGTAGGATGGTGGATTGAGGGCACTGTAGGAATATTGTATATTTATTTTGGAGCATGTCTGTTTATAGTGTTTAGTCACTGTTATAAAAGTGATACTTATGGATATGTGGTAAATTTTTCTTCCTTTTCTTTGCTTTACTCCAGATTACGGTGGTTCGTCAACAATGAAATATAACACGTATCAACCACCAAGTTTCAGCTCTAAGTCATCCTATGTGTACTCAGGCTCCAGGACAATGGTGAGTACAGCGGCATGGTCTCACCGTTCCAGCACATATTTACACATATCTGCTCAAAATAACTGACGCAACTTCCCTGGAACTGGAGGTGCCAGAGGGAGTCGTCCAGCTCACTACGTGTGGTATTTCCCAGTAGGTTGTGATCAGGGTTTTCATGTCCACCTTCTAGATTCCTTCATGTGTAGTAAGTGAAGAGCCACACACGGTGATTTCTGAATGAGGCAGCTGAAGTTACATTTCCTAACATACGTTACATACTAAATTCACATCTCCACTACTTTTATTTGAGTCAGCATGACTCTTATTCAGACGGTGATAAATTACTCCTAGTTGTAAGAGCGATGGAGTTAGCATGACTCATTCTGAGTAAGTCCTGAGGCCGTGACCTTCTGTTTGTTTCCTGTCATCGCAGTCACATCAGTGCAATCAAATCTGGAAAGCATTTTATAGATACACTAACACACACACAAACCTTATGGGTAGTTTATTTACACATTTCATCGTTGTTTAATTGGGAGTTTTCTCTTTGTCCTCAGGGTCCACGTGTATCCCAGAGGTCAGGCTTCAGCTGCCAGTCTGCTGCACCAGATGGTGCCCAGTTCCAGAGGATGAGTGTTGGAGGTGGTGGAACTGGTGGAGGAGTCGGTGTGGTTGGTGGTGTCGGTGGTATCAGTGGTGGCGGCGGCGGATATTACAGAGAAGACATGCGAATGGGCAGCTACCAAGCGAACGCCAGACAGCAGAACCGAATGGACCCAGAGATCCTCTCTATGCATCCAGTTCGGCAGCAGATAGCACCACCCTGGATGGTGGATAACAGTGATGCTGACAGCATGATTTCTGACCGGGACGCCACCTTCAGCCACCAGTACAGTCAGAGCGTCGTCAACGGCTACGCCGGCCAGATGAGACAAGGAGGAGGGTCAATGACCTTCCCCATGCGCCGATCCCTTAGTAGCACTCTTTCTCGCAGTGGAGGGATGGCTGGGGGGGAGGCGGAAATCGCCCAGCAACATTCCTTCAAAGGCCCAGCCCACCGCACCATCAGTAGGATTACAAACCGAAACCGGATGAGCATGGGTTCTGCGTCTGGAACCCTGCAGCACCAAATGTCCTCAGGTGGAAGCACCTATGGTGGAGGAGGAGACATGGTGGACAGGGGGGGGTTCATCGCATCTGGATTGTCCTCTGCTTCTCAAGGGAACATGTATATGCAGCGCCCAGGCACCTTGTCTCGTGCCATGTCAATCAAAAGCATGCACAGTGTGGGCAAGGGCGTAGACATCTTTGGTGGACAGATGGAAATGGGAGCCAGCATGGGCAACCTCAGCGGGTGAGAAATGCACACGACCAACAAAGTCTCCACTTATTCCAGCTTAAATACACATAAAAATATTTTGATTTGAAGCACTAGGAATATTACACATTCTCAGACAGCACACAGTATCATTCAATACGGACTACACATGCACATTTTAGATTTGAGCAGGATACCAATAACAATCAGTGGAGTGTATTATCGACGATGCTCTCTGATATACAGCAGCTTAATCCTATGTTCCTCCATCGTCCGAAAAAATCCCCTAAATGTTCCACGCTTTTGTGCTTAATGACATGCTCCTTCATTCATTCACTCCTGAATCAGTCTCGCACACATCGTCCCGCTGCTGAAAACACTCAGATAGTGCATCAGATGTGTATTAATCCAGCACAGAGAATGTATTCCAACAGATACTCTATTTTCTCCAGTTTGAGTGACATCTGCTGTTTTAGAACATTAATAAAATGATGTGGCATTTGTGAGCAGTTTTAATAAAATATTGTTATTTTGTGTTTTTTTTTGTAAAAGGGAAATAAGCATTAGTAGCTGTCAAATCCTTTAGCTAAGTCATGAAACTCATGGCCCTACTCATTCTGGTCTCTCTGCTGCGCTCTGTGTTTCTTCTCTACCTCAGTGACATTTGAGCAAATGCAGTGTACCTGTATGTACTATGTCCTACTACTACTGTACTTCTATCTGTCCTGCGTCAGGAGGTTTTTGTGAGGGAGTGTGTGTTGTGAACACTGTATTTCCTAAGAGCTGTACACTGGGAGGTGGCTGCGTAGTGGCAGGACTGGTTTTGGGTGTGGCAGCTTAGTTGCAGTCCTCACATTTCACACATCCCACAGAGTGTGGTTAGATGATGGGATTTGCAGACCACTGTGTGATTTGGAATAAATTCAACAAGCTGTATTTGGCAGATAAGAAACAAATTATCTATGAATTATGGTTGTAGCTGCTCCGTTGCTTTACATTGAAACAAACAACATATTTCTTGCAGCCACACAACAGAATAATGAATTGTTTAAATTCTTTGATTGATTTTGTCCATTTGCTCCTTTGATAGAATTAATTCCTTGGACATGGGAACTGCAGTGAAATACCTGAGGGCGTCAGACCTTAATCTGCAGGTCCTGGGTGCTGCTTACATTCAGCATGAGTGTTACAATGACAGCGACGCCAAAAAAGAGGTACTCCATACAAATTATACTTGTGGTTAGAATTCTCTTTGCAATCTCTTACTGAGACATTCAGTCATGAGATTGTTTTTCTTTGACTGAAGGCATCTATAGATAGATGTTTCTCTATTCATGGTTACATGAAGTCGTCACAGCTTTGCTTCGGTTCTGCTGTGCCCCAGTTGTTCCACATATTGCTGAAGTTTTATAATTGCTGTAAAAGCAATCTGGACTCCGACCTTTATAGATGTTGAGTAGCAGACACACTGTAGAGATTAAAGCTGTTATCTTGCATGTTGGTTGAGTTGATGATCTGCTCTCTGCTTTTTCTGCACACTTATGCATCATGGATGCAGCACAGGGAAACTGGGCTAAATGGGATCAAGCTGCACCAATTGTTCTCACAGAACAGAAAACGAAATACACGGCTCCTAAGCATCAATTGTTTTTGTCTTTAGGTGCGTGACCTGAAGGCCATTGGGGATCTGGTCAGGCTGTTCAACAGCGACAGCCAGGAAGTGCAGCGTTACGCCACTGGTGCCACACGCAACCTCATCTACGAGAACATGGAAAACAAGGTGGCCCTGATCGATGAGGGCGGCATCCCGCAGCTGGTCGAGGCCCTTAAGGAGTCTGATGATGAGCTCCACAAAAACATCACAGGTAGAATAATCCAGTTGTCAGCCGTTAAAACCAAAGCATGACCCAACAAGCAGAAATAATGTCAGTCCGCATGTTGTGGATTTTTGCCTCAAGCAGAGATGAATGCTAAGGAGTCGTGGCTTGGATGCAACGTGATCTTGGCAGTGGTGTCCTTGGAATTCTTCAACCAAACAGTAGCCTTTGAAATGATATTATTTTATACCAAACAAATAGGGGATGGCAAGCTGAGGCCAAGAGAATGCACACTGTTAGTATTGTAACTAAATTATAGTTTGGTTTAGTTGGGAAATGGTGAGAAACAGCGCTGTTAAATGACTCCTCCTTCTTTTTGCCAGTGTGCCGTTCCTCATAAGTTTTGACGTCAATATCTGTCGCTCAGGTTTTGTTTCCACTTGACTCGGCCTTGAGTGCTCGTTCATTCTCACAAGTTCATCTGCTGTCACATACAGTGCAGCAGGACTGACAGTCGTGCATTCACATGAAATAATCTTTATGTTGTAACTTGTAGTGTGGAAATCTGTAGGGCATGTCGTCTAAACCCAAAGACTACAAGGTGGGGTTACAGTTTTTTCTATATGGTAACACTTAGTGTTAGGGGAATGTATGGGAGTTGTCTGGGCCTGTGAGCCAACAGCACATCTGTCTTGTCAGTCATTCCCTCAGCCGTTACACCTTGATTTGCTTTTGACTTTGGCAAAGACATAAATAACAGAAAAGGTGAAGGCTTAATGTTTTCTGGGTAGTTTGCCAAAATGTGATATAGAGGTCATATCTAATATTGAACAGTCACCCTTTGAGTTTCTGTCGTAGGTTTTGATTTATTAAGTGTTTGAGAACCTTTTCAAAGCATCCTGCACTGAATTAAATCTCACATGAGTAGTTCCGGGAAAAACTTAAATTTGTTTACAAGTTGAGAGTTGGATGAGACTCGTGTCAATGCAGGAAATATGGTCAGCAGTGAGTTACCGTAGCTTAGCACAAAGACTGGACACGGGGTGGAAGTAAACAGCTTGGCTCTGCATAAAGGTAACAAAACCGACTGGCCAGGAGATAGTCACATGTCCTGTAAAACCTACCCGTTCTTTAGATTTAGTGAGCTGCCTCCTCCCCGTTTGATGAACCACATGTTGGTTATAGCTTCATACTGGATGGAGACATGTGAGCGTTGTAGAAATCTTTTCATCTTACTTTTGTCAGAGAAGACAATGAATGTATTTTTGTGTCGAGCACATGTTTTGATTCCGAGGGTGAGAAATAAAACATCAGGGAATCTACAGGGAATCCTGTGTTTTTGTGCAGGTATCCTGTGGAACCTTTCATCCAAAGACAACCTGAAGGAGAAACTAGCCAAGGAGGCACTTCCTGAACTGACGGACAAGATCCTCATTCCCCTGTCAAAGAAGCCAGAGTCTGATGGCATCCCACTGACCCCCTCTGAGGCAGATATCTTCAACAACACCACAGGATGCCTCAGGTACGCCTCACTCGTTTGCCTCTTATCTTCAGCTGTGGCAGGCTCCTTCATTCTAATGTACATTTTCTGATTCAGCTGTGCCTGCCTGTCCTCCCATGACCACATTTACATTTGTAGAACCTGTTTTGGCAGGACACACATGTCAGCTGACAGCTACTGGAGCTTTGTTTTTTAACCACACCCTTGCCAGCCCCTGCCTGCTTTGATTCGGCTCTGTGTGTAGAGACCCTTGAAATAATATCTTTAATTGCAAATGACAATAGCACAGTGGCAGAAATGCTTCCATCTCTGTTCCATCTCTGCCGCCTGGTCAAACAATATCCTGTCTGGTATCTGACCTCTGACATCTCAGTGTCTCTGTTTGTGCTCAGGAATCTGAGCTCTGTGAACGAGAAGACCCGCCAGATGATGAGAGAAACACATGATCTGGTCAATTCCTTGGTGGAGTACATCAAGGTCTCCCTTGGGAATAACAGGGCAGAAGACAAGGTGAGACAAGAAGAGATGGAGCTGAATTGAAGCTGGTTCAACCCTTATCTTCACTGTGTGTATCATTTTATCTGTTGGTGTGTGTATTTTTATAGGGGGTGGAAAATGCAATGTGTGTCTTGAGGAACCTTTCCTACCAGATCTACAATGAGATGCCTCCATCTGCTATGTTGCGCTTAGAAGGACCAACCAGAGCTCAAGACTCAAAGAAGGGTGATGCCATTGGTTGTTTTACCCCTCAGAGCAGGAAAGCCAAAAATGTAGGTGCAAGTATTATTTATTTGTCTACTATTCACTACGAATTTGTATGGACCAGGTGTCCATGGTAACCCTTTCTTGTGTGTTCCTTCCCATGGCAGAGCACAAACCAGGATCTCTCCACTTTCACTGAAGTTGCCCGGATTCCAAAGGGACCAGAGTGGCTGTGGCACCCTCAGATAGTAGAGGTGTACAACACCGTGCTGCAGCAGTGTGAGATCAACTTCACCACCCGCGAAGCAGCAGCTGGGGCTATGCAGAACATCACAGCTGGAGACATGAGAGTGAGTAGAGCATTAATCAGATTCAAATTCACTAAAGAAAGCCTTTCCTCGTCTCTGAACTGTGTCCTTCTTTTTGTCCCGCAGTGGGCTTCAGTGCTGAGCCGAGTGGCTCTGGAGCAGCAGCGCATGCTGCCAGTGCTGATGGACAAAATGCGCACCAACAGTGATAATGAGCTGCGCTCCATCACAGGCTTGCTCCGAAATTTATCCCGCCATGCTAAGAACAAGGGCGACTTGGGTCAGTATTTATTCAGTACTTTGCATACCAACAGAATGACATACTTTTTTGCATACTCGTTTTGCCCAGCCCACTCGTGGGTGGGTGTGTGTGTGTGTTTGTAATAACCTAATAAGAGTGGTCATATACTGACATAAAATTGTATTTTCACTTGGCCGATGTCTCCATGTCTGTACCACTGCTGATTGAAACAGGTGTTAACATCTTAATACATCTGGATTTTTCCAGCTTCAAAGTTGGTGAACAACCTGGTGATGAAGCTGCCTGTTGATGGGAAGCAGAAGGAGCCCTCAAGTGATGTGGTGGTGAACATCGCTGGTATCCTCAATAACTTGGTGACAGGCAGTTCTGTAGCTGCCAGAGACATCACCTACTTCGAAGGCCTGCCAAAACTGATCGGCATCAGAGATTCACACGATAACAGGTGAGTGTTAACTTGCTTGAACACACTGCACTCGGTAACTGTGTATTAGATCAGACCAGATACAGACATTTACTTTCGCATGTCGTTTGATGTTTAATGTTGAACAACATATTGCAACTGCTGACTGGTGTCGAGTGTCAACCTTGGATGAATCTTTTTGTTGCAGTGCTGGGAAAGTAAAAGCATCCAAAGCAGCAGCCACAGTTCTCAACAATATGTTCCAGTACAAGAAACTGCACAAATCATACAAAGAGGTAAGACACTGCAGAAATGACAAAAAATTGAGATTTGTAAGACTAAAATGAATACTACATCAGTCCAGTACTCTGATCCCAGTCCAGTATACTCTCCTTTGTGGTCCCTGCCCTGCTCCATTTTATTATTTATTTATTACAACATTTAACAATTCAGCATGTTTTTTTAATGTTCTCGGGTCAGTACACATTAAGCATATTTCCCTGCAGTGTCCTGACCTTTAACATTTTGTGTCACTATGACACAAAAGCCAAATATCGATGTAAGCCTTTATCTTTGTGGTGCTCCACCCTCATTCCACCCTCACCAGTATGTGTGGTGTGTTTTAGTGTGAAAAACAGTGAGAGTGATGGTGTGTGTGTGTGTGATGGATGGCATTCCTCACTCTCTGCAGTTCCTGTCAGTGGGGCGGGGCCATGTTCAAAATCTTAAAAAAATGTTTTTGACTGTTGCTCCTTCCACACACACACACACACACGTAGTCGGGCAGGCCCACCTCTTGGGCAGGCCCAGGTAGGTTTATTGCCTTCTGCATATCACAACTTGCTCCTCCCAAGGGTGCGGTGTTCAGTTGGTCTCCTAATGAACAAGTTCCAACAGAACAGAAAATGTGTTAATGATTGTTTTACATACAATTGTGACATTAATACTCACATACTTGCATCATATATTACAAACAGGCGCATATGCAGATAGTTCACTGTTTAAACACTGGATTTCGTAATGTTTCCGTGTAATTGATTGCAGTGTACTGTGAGCTCAGTTTTTTCTGTGGAGACTGGATCATTAGGAAACGAGCTGACACACACACCTGCGGTTAAATCATACAAATGCAGTAAATATATAGTTAACTAAATTCAGCACAATCTGATTTACATACAGAGTTGTAACACTTTCCATGTTTCTTCTTTGCTTTACAGAAAGGGTTTACAAAAGATGATTTTGTAGAGAAAACTTGGTAAACGCTTGATCACCTACCCATGGAAGAAATCTTTTCAAGGTGTGTATGAGTAGATCAATTCTTTATGTTATGCAACTACAACATAGGCTCGGTCTTGGTCTGGCATACTTTGTGACGACTACCTGATTACGAGGGACGGAGAATCTACCCAATGGAAAATAACTTCTAGTGTATGTTATAACTTTATGGACAGCAGCACAGTGCAAGAAATGTGGACTCGATGGTTTTCTTAACACGGATGTGTGCACCTTATCCATTTTTTCTCTTTGTTTGAACACATTATGTGCTTAGTGTGGATTTATTCAGGGATTTGTTTTGGTCAGAGCAATATGTATCCAAGATGAAACTGCAGCTGTTGACGTTTTTCTGTTTAGAAACAGTGTGAATCTGTTGATGGACAATGTGATGAACACATGTGCCTTATCTGCTTGCTGTTGCACTTAATCTGCTGCAAAGATGCAACAATTGTGGTACTAAAATGACATTTTTGTAAATAGTGCTTTCTCTTTTATACAGAAATCATGTTAAATATTTTATATACTGTAGCTGTGTACTTTGTAGTTTTGGATAGATAGATGTGTTTCTACATCCGTCAACATGTTAAAGTAGTTAGAATTTGAATGTAAACCAGATGACACTTGCAGATATGTATTTTGCTGTAATTTGGATGTTTGAACTTGATTCAGAAATGTGGGGATAATGATTGTGCTTTGAGATCTGACAATTACCTATGAACTGATGTGTCATTTGTTTCCTCTGTAACATGCTGTTGCAACTGCTTTTTGCTTAATGTACGTGTGTGAAAGACAAGGAGAAAGTGTTATCCTTTGTTTTCCTATCAAAAACAAAATTTAGTTTTTTAATGATGGCTGTTCAGATTGTGACTCCAGTGACTTATTCAGATTGGCAAATTTATAACTTATATATAATCAAACAAAACAATTGGTTTGAAAAAAATGAATTGTATCTCTTTACTACCCTGTGGCATAAAAGATGACCTTGCGTTTCTATGTGGGAGTTTGAAAACAGACTGTTTTAATATTTGCTTTAGATTTGCGTCCAGGCAGATGTATCATCTGGATATTGTTCAGCTAATAAACAGATTTGGAACTGAAATGTCACTTTGTAAGTGTTTCTCGAGCATGTGCTGCAGTGCATTTTGTAGCTGTAACGGACTGACACTAGTGTGTTAAAATGTCAGCCACTCCTTGTTTACATATTTGTTCCTGCTCAGACAGGAACAGTACTAGACTTTCCCTGCTGCACCCTTTATGCCTTATTTCACCGCAGGTAGTCATTACTCTGAGAGAATGAGGACATCAGAAGGCTGAGAAACATACTGGTGTTTTGTCAAACTGCTTTATTATCATGATTGCCATGTTTTACCAGAATTGGTTTACATCACACACACAGCCACCCACACACACAATATCCACACCTGTACAGGAAGTGTTAGAACTGTAGGTTCCTCAGTCAATGGCCTCCTGGCTGTTTCAGAAAATGTGAGTGCAAAGGGTTCAGATTTGACTTTGTGAGACTTTCCCAGCCATCTGTCAGCTGTCAAGAACACAAACTGCTCAACATGCAGATTTTTTTCAATGTTAATCACATAGTGCTTGACATTATTCCACCCCCTGCTGGAGGATCTAATAACCTAAGAGATAACAATCAAGACTTGCATATAGTACATTACTTCATTCTCTGACAGGTTTCATATATTTTTTTACACAATTTATCAGATAATTTAACAGCACAAAACAGAAAGGCATTACATGTGTCTTTGGTAAATAGGAATAGAAAAAGTAACATTTACCAACACACAGCAGAAACCACAAAAACATTTCACCGCTGGACACAAACATAAAGCAATGCTAACGGTGATTTCCAGGTAGGTGGCCATTTTTACAGACAAGCAGAACAGAGAAAAGAGTGAGATCACTCTCCCAGCTCAAAGGTCCTCAGTAACCAGGCAGTAAAAGTCTGAACGAGCTCCATAGTTGCGTGACCCCAGATCTGACACATCAATGTCAGAGAATTTGGCCTCGGCCATTGTGAGGGGAGCAGGGGGAAGGACAGGAGCTTTACAGGCCATAGCTTTGTAAAAAGGGAGACGGAGCCCTGCAAAAGAGAGAGAGGTGGTGGAATGATATATACATTTTTGCAAGTGCATAATAGCTAAGCAATGAGTGCTTTAACTACTGATTTGGTCTTATATGCACCACCAGGAAGAAATCACAGTACAGCTTTACGTGTCAGTATAAAATGAATCAAATCTTCATTATGATCGAGCAAATGTTTGGAATTATTAATCTGAGCATGAGTGTGTGAGCTCTGAGACTACTTACCCAGATCTCCAGCAGGGTCCGTGTCCGAGCGGCAGTCCAGGTAATCGAGGTCCACAGTCAGCATGGGGTCTTTGTCATCTTGCAGCAGAGTCTGGGGATCTCCTGCAGACTCACTGTGGGAGATGACTCTGCGAGGCATCACTAAGGCCAGCTCCTTCCAAAAGACTGAAGAAGGAGTCTGGACACAGAGCATAAAGCACCCAAACAAACACATTATAACATGCTGTTGGAGCCAAACAGGGCTTTGTACTGGAGACATATTAAAGAAATAAAAAAAAAACGTGTGTATCTAATTACACTGAAATAAAATATTCACCAACTTTATTCACTTTAATAATTTTCATTGCATTCGTAGGCTTCAATTATCAAAAGTCACACTTTACTTTTTTGCAGATGGCTTGACACATTTAGAAAAAGTTGGTTTACATGATGTTTTTTTCTTGCGCACCAATAAGAACTCAGCAACATTCAAATTAAAATGAGATGCCTCTCCCTGAAAACCTAATCTGATCAAACCACACCCACACATACAGTGTATTTAACTTTTATGCATACAAGTATTCGTGCAACATAGCTACGTTTTTTTTTATCTTGCCAAAAGAAAAGCCTCATTGTGTATAAAATAAAATGAGTATTATTACAAAATAAGTATTAAGGCGGTAATACAGTGGTACTTACCACAGAGTTGTGCCGCCAGGTGAGTATAGTGAGGCAGTGCTGGTGATCACTAAATTGCTGCTTAATCTCAGGCCTCATGCGTTTGCACTGACCCTCCAACATGATGAAGATGGGCTGCTTGCATATCTCCAACAAGTGTAGAAGACCCTGTCTGAAAAAACCACACACATGCAGAGGAGGAGGGTATAAAAACTGCAGCATGAGGCAGTAACACCGACCTCAAGTGGTACAAATTGTAATGGTGTCTTAAGTTTGATTCTAGTTGTAGCGCATGTCAATCTGACCTGAAGTTATTGTCGCACCAGTCCTGCTCAAGGTAAGCATGAGAAAGCAACACGATGAGACGCCGAGAACGACTCATGTTCATTAGCAGCTCTGCAGAAGGTTCTGGAGACACATTGTGAATTTTTTTAAATGCTAAAATATGTCACACAGAGTAACGGGTAATAAATCAAGCATCCTGGACAATAAATTAACAATAACAGCATAGATAATACAACAATATATTACAAAATGTCCCTGTAAATGTTATAAGAACACACAGTATGAAATCTAGTTATCCAGTCCTCAGCCTTGTAGAACAGCACTAAACAACACATGTACAGTTAAGTATACCAACGTGAGCTCACCTCCTGCCGGTAGAATATCATTGTCATTGAGATGCAATTTGTAACCATTTTTATTTTCTAGATGAGGTTTAAGAATAAAGTTGACAAACTTCCTGTCATAGTCATTGTTCACGTAGGAGATGTAGGCATCGTATAATTTTCCATCTGGAGGCAGAGAAACACAAACTGTCACATGGCACTCGTATATGTTTAGAACTACAGTATGTTATACTAGTTCCACCGAGGTCTCACCATTGAGTTCATACTCCCCGTATGAGTTTCTGTACCACAGTTTAATGTTCAGGTGACACCTGGCGTATACGAGAGCAGCAACGCCCAGAAAGAGGAGGAGTATGATGGCAGCAATAACAGCAGCTGTGTGACTGGGGCTGTCTGTGCAAACAATAGAAAAATAAGCAGAAAATAAACAAACGTAAGATCTTATATTCAAATTAATGATCAAATACTAAATATGTGGCCTGGTAGCTCAATGGGATAAGAGTCAGACTGGCATGTGGAAGGTTGCAGGATTGAATCCCAGGCGTGACTCCTAGCCACTTAGACTCTCAGCACTAGCTCCTTGTAAGTCGCTAAGTGAAGTAAATGTGGATTCTGATTGTTTAGCGTGTTTAACTGTGCACTTACAACAAATTACACACTCACTGGCCACTTTATTAGGCACCCCTGTCCAACTACTCAATGACGCAAATTACCTATCAGCCAATCACATGGTGGCAACTCAATGCATTTAGGCATGTTGACATGGTCAAGACAAACTGCTGCAGATCAAACCGTGGTTCAGAATGAAGCAGAAAAGTGATTTAAGTGACTTTGAACATAGCATGGTTGTTGGTGCCCGACGGGCTGGTCTGAGTATTTTAGAAACTGCTGATTATCTGGGATTGTCACGCACAACCATCTCTAGGGTTCACAGAGAATGGTCTGAAAAAGAGAGAACATCCAGTGAGCAGCAGTTCTGTGCTGACCATGTCCATCCCTTCATGACCACAGTGTGGCCTGTCTGATGGCTGCTTCCAGCAGGATAATGCACCACGTCATGAAGCTCGAATCATCTCAGACTGCTTTATTGAACATGACAATGAGTTCACAGTACTCACGTGACCTCCACAGTCACCAGATCTCAATCCAATAGGATGGGATGTGGTTTCACATCATGGATGTGCAGCCGGAAATCTGCAGCAACTGCGTGATGCGCGATGCTCACGTCAATATGGACCAATATCTTTTCAATTGTTGAATCTATGCCACCAAGGATTAAGTCAGTTCTGAAGGCAAAAGAGGGTCCAACCCGGTACTAGCAAGGTGTGCCTAATAAAGTGGCTGGTGAGTGTATATAAACAGATTCAAGTAGATGCTGCACCATGTTCTTTGCCAAGACTATATATAATATAGTATATAATATATATAATGTCTTATGAATAGTGGATATACTGCATGTATTTGTGTATGTGGCCTACTGTATTGTATCTACTGTATTTTATACTAGTTAATGTTCATGCTAAACCCCTGGACATATTCTATGCTCAACTTCATTTAAAAATTCAAGTTTCTGCTTTATTTTTTTTGGTCAGCACATTCTTTCTTACTTGAATTCTGTAGGCTGAAATCAGATGAACTGTTCCTCACTGTGCAGCTGTAGAGCCCAAAATCTTCCACCTGTGCAAGTGTGAACACCAACAAACTGTTTACCATCAGCTGACCGGCAACAGGAAACCTGGTGAACAGAACAGAAAACCTGAATTTACCTTCACATTCAAATACTCTCACTGAAGTAGGAATATCATAAATAATTGAAATCTCCCATTTCAAAAGCTCCACATCACCATGAGGAGGCGTTCTGCATGTAAAGTGTGTGGTTGGTGAGGGGCTGGCCATCTTTTCTCCACTGCAGTGTGGTGTCACATTGCTTCTCATTTGGGTCCCAGTGGATTAAAGCAGTGCAGTTCATCTTCACAGTAGATCCGACATGACTCCACAGTCTGGTCGGGCCACTACTAGGTTTAAATTCTGGTGGTTCTGAGCACTGCAACTCTGTGAAAAGACATACTGTGGTCAGTCTGCAGACAACAAGTACACTGTCACTGCTGGAGAAGATACAGAAACAAAACGCAGTCAAACCAGCCTCACTCTGCTTTCTAATTATTTGTTTATGGTAGAGTCTGCAGTATCAGGTTTTAAGTGACCTAATAACATTTAAACCTGGAAATATTACTAACCCTTAATGATGAGACGCACAGTGAAAGAGGCTGTGTTGTTGCCCGGCTGTATACACGTGTAATTCCCTTGATCTTCCAAGCTGAGGCTGGCGAACTCCAGGTAGGTCTTCCCTTCCTGACTGTGGATCTGCTGACAGTCCTTCTGCCAGCTCAGCTGGACTTGTGGGGAGCTCTGGGGCTGAACAGGTAGTGGGCAGTTTAGCAGATATGGAGGTTGCTGCCCTAGATAGAGCACCTGCTCCTTAAACCTGCTTTCGTTTACACAGGCCTGAGCTGTAAATGAGGACACGGGAAATGTTAGCAATACATCATCAACAATCATTCTATTCATGTAAAATGAGACAGTGGCACACAATAAAACTAACAGATAAAACTGAATTGAAATATTGAATATGGATCAGTTGGAGTCAATAGCACTTCTAGCCTCTTACAACATAATGAGGACAATACTGAGACCAACGCATCTCTACACCACATCATGAAATAAAACGCAAATTTCTATAATGTGAAAAATGATGTTGCTTCCTTTTGAGAGAAAACACTGCACACAGTCAGTAAATGTAAACACTGCATACACATCTAGACACAACTAGACTGTATTCAGCTTTAGTGTGCTGGAATAGTGTAGGACTTTCAACTTGTTTATTCCTTCTCCCTAGTAAACAATCACATGTTACTGATCCCGTCAGAGCAGAATTCAATAATGTCATCTTAACCAATGAGAACTGCACACTATATCTAGATGTTCTGTTGCGAAGTTGTTATAGGCATTTCGCGCATGCGCATCGCGACTATAGACAAATAACCTGCCTCCTGGTTCCTGTTGGGAATTTCCTTTGCTTGCTTTAATTTTCTTTTTTCACCATTTGTCAAACACAGGGACACGCATCCGAGTCCGAAGTCCTGGCCTGGTCTCTGTGTTGCCAGGCAACGTCATGTGACTGTCTGAAACTGTGACCCAGTCCACAGTGGCCACATGTGCACTGCCCTGGTATTATTTACCCATCCAACATCCCCCATATGTGACTGTGACTCCAGGTTCGTACTGGACAATAGTGCTAAAAATATTCAGGCGACTCCTACAACTATGAACAAATCTACTTAAAACTGTGGCGCAAAAGTTTATACTTCACTTGTATGATCTGAGACTGACAGTAAATTCAGGTAAATAAAATGTGTTTGTATTGTATACCGTACCTGCGGTGAGCAAAGTCTTGTTCCATGACCCGGCGCAGACCAGTATGAAAGCGAGCAAAATCACAGCCATGAGTCGCAGCTGTCTTGTTTGTCTTCCTCAGGTGTCTCAGCTGTGGTATACTTGCATCACTAATGTACTAATAACCTGATACTTTAGTCCAGTTACATCGTGTAGACCCTGAGAGGTGACACACGGACGTCAGCGTTCCGGTTCAACTGCACCTGAAAAAGATCTGAAACTCGCTCAGCTATTGGCTACCCGCGGTCACGTGACAGTTGCACAGGTTTTCACCTGCGTCGCTGCGAGTAGAGCTGAGGAAAACTAACTAAGACACGCCCCACACAGGACGAAGAAAGTTGTTGATTCCACCAACACGTCAGGTCTTTGTATGTAAGCTTACACATAGCATTCAGGTAGACATCACTTTCTAATCAATTACCTGTAGAACGAATTATTCTCTAGTCGTATCTTTCCTTAGGACGAACTATGGTTAGCAGGGCCGATTCTGGGTCTGTGGGGGTTTCTAAGCTAATCTACTCACCACTTAGTATTGTAGTTATAAATGTTAATAACTTATTAATAAAGAGACCAGCTTTACACTAGCAAGTTTTAAAAAGTTGTTTATTAATTTTTTGTCACTGCTCAACAGCTAAAGTGCTTCCAAACTACCAACAACAGCAGTGAGGACTTGGCCAACAACCATAAAGATAGCATTGGCTTAATAGTAGGTTATTATTGAAATATTGTACCTTAGACATAGAAATCACAGTACAAATCTCCTAAATCTGTAATTCAGCAAATTCATCATGTCAACTATGACATGATTTCATTTTGAAGACAGTTAATGAGGACAAATGTTTCCTCTTTTATTTATTCATAAAAAATATTATAATGTAAAACATTATTTAGGCCTGACATCATCATGACCTAACACCATCCTGTCTGCAGTAAATGCAACAATCATCACAGCACTTTTTTACAGTATAAGGAAACACTGTAACACAATTGTTACTGTATCTGCAGAAGCAACTTATCTTTAGCCGTTCAATAGAAACACATGCTACTCACAAATACAGAGATCCTGCAACAAAGCGGTCAGTCTTGAAATAAAATAGGAACAATTTCATGAAAGATATGGTCAGTTTCTGTACACATATTCCGCCTTAAAAAACTTTCTTCTTCATTGCGACTTTAACATTTGCCTGTAAACAATAAAAGCCCTCTGTCTGAACTCTTCACAGAGATAATTAATAGCTTTGAAGTTCACGCAACACTGTGATTGTCTGGACACAATAATGCTCCAGGTTCATGTTCTCAGCAAAGACGGTGTCCCTTTAAGGAATCTTAATGTCACATTTCAAATGACCTGCAAGAAATAAAACAAGGATTAGTTAGCTGCAGCATCTATCTTGATAATATGAAGAAAGACCACAACACTGCAAAGCACATCTTAAATAAAACTAACTACATAATGAGCAAATCATTTATGCCGCATCGAAGAGTAATTCTGTCTGCATTCAGTTGAATTCACATCATCCGTGATTTTATTAGGAGGGTAAGGTCATAGCAGGCAGCTCATATGACAGTGAGAGAAACGTGGAATGACATTGAAACAGACAGTGTGACTTGTGAGAAAAGGACAAGCACCGATGGAGCTAATATAATCAATGATGACTCAGTTATAACAAGTACTGATGTTATTAGTCACACCTGCGTCTTCTGTGAAAAAATTAAGTGAATCTGATTCTCTATTTAAAAAAAAAAGTGATCTCATGCTATGAAGACTAGTAGGCTTTTGACAGGAAGGAAGGGTAGTGGTGATGTATAAACACATCAATCACACTCATGCTGTTTGACCGATGCTGGCTCCCAATTTTACTGTCCCTGTGTGTGAGGAGGTTTAGAATTAGCATTTTTTATTTGCACAACTGAGAAACATCCAGCTCTTGTCCAGCCCATTCCAGGTACACTGATACTTTTGTTTATGATATCTACCCAAGGATAAGCCAGGGTGAGTGTGCAACTAGAGTACTGCACTTAGTAGTGGTAGTAGTCGTAGTGGGTACAATTTCTACTTTACATCTATTATCTTTTTAGAGGCAACGATTAAAAATACAAAGATCCACAGATTTGTTTTGATTGTTGCTACTTCTAGTTGCAACAGAGTGGTTTTACACTTCTAAAGTAAAGTTTTAAGAAAATTGTTTGTAATGAAATAGAAAAAAAGAAAAGATGAAGATATGGTACAACCAGTCTGACCACATTCTCTGCATAACTCACCTGAGCTCCTCTTTTAGTCTTTTTAGTTTATCAAAGAGTCTGTCATTCTTCACCTGCATTGGAGCACTCGGTACAAACCAGGCTGCAATGAATTTACATATGACGACAACGTGCTGCAACCAGAGAGAAAATTGTTAGACATGTGGTGTCACTCTATTTATGTAAATATGTTTCATCTAACACTCCCTCATTGTTATGCCGCAGCTCCCTGCTCTGGTATTTTAGAAACACCACTGTGACGTGGCGGGTTTGAGTTGGCTTTTGTGTAATTGGTTTTATTCTCACATACAAAATGGTTTACCTCAAAGATGATGACAAATGCAAAGCGCACAGCTAAAATTAGCCAGAACTGTGGAGTGAGACTGTAGTCCTCACTACTCCTGTAGTCCCTGTAGCTGTAAAGAGAAACAGAACAGGAAGCAGAAGTTATCTCTAATCTCTTATTAACCATTTATAGTATCAACACAATCAAGTATCAGCACACATTAGACGATTGTGGAGACCAGCTGCAGTGATGACCCTACATATTTATACAATCTTTATAGAAACAGTCAAGGATATTGACATTGTACTATAAATACATAGCAGTAGTTAAGACTAGGAGTGCAGTAAAATGTCACGTCATAATGTCATAATGTTTTTACTGTGGTTGCTTGTAACATAAATGTCAGAACGATGGCAGAGATATATTGTGAAGGACAGCTATGACTGAAATAGAACAAACCTGCAATAAGTGACATTCAAGCCACTCTGAGTCCTTCTCTGATTGTCTGAAAACACATCCATGCGTGCGGTGGAAAGTGTGTTGTTGATGTAGCCAGCCATGCAGCTTCAAAATCAAAAAGAAGAATTTGTCTTAAGTTGGTGTTGCACACAATACAGCCAAACATCAACACTTACTAGAAAAAATGTGCGTTCTTACTCGATATCTGTCTCTGTGCCATTGACACACGGGCCATAGCGGTAACGGTATACCAGTCGAGGGATAAAGTCTGAGGACACACCAATGACCAGTCCATTTGCAATGACGGCTAAGACACCAATAGCCTCCAACACATCGATCCACACACCTGAAGAAAAAGCAACATTCGTATAAAGAGCAAAATGTTTTTGTATCACTATACTGCCAGCAAAAAGTGAAGACATAAATAAATAGTTTAGTAGTGATTCTCACCAATATCGTTGGTTTTTTTGGGCACCATCCTGCGCTCCAGAGTCACCATCTTGATGGCATCCAAGCGTATCTCTATAATATTATTAATGAGCGCTAAGAGAGGAGCAAGTGGAAACGCTGCCACAAATATGGTCGTAAAGCTGAACTGGATCACTAAGGACAGAGCGAAACAAATTATTCTTTACAGTAACTGGTCTACTTTTTTGATGGTGTGAGCATTTAGCAAGGTACAAACCCATCTCCAGGAACTCATCGAACAGGCTGAAGGAGTCAACGTCATTAAGGCGGTAGTTGCTGAGCCAGTCTCGAATCTTACAGATATCACACAGTTCAGCTCCGTCTTTGGCCTCTGATTCGTCTTTCAGGTAGCAGTGGGCACATTTCCTCTGCAGCCTCTTGGTTCTTCTTCTATTCCACCACCTACAGAACCAGCTGATGGAATCAAGAGACAGCATGAAACAGCCTGTTCAGAGTCATTTAAACGTTGCACATGTAGATGATATATATACTTACGGGCCTGTGAATTCAAAGACATTGCTGATGGTTTGTTTGAGTACCATTATAATTGCCATTTGAATGAAGAGGTCTGTAAGACATCCACTGGGGTGACACTGCATGGAATTTATTCAATATAAAAAAACAATTATTTTATTTGTATATAAATACAGCAATGAGGTATTTATTTAAAATAAGATACATATCTATTCTCTTCTCTTCTATCTATCTATCTTACACACCTCCTCCAGTCTCCATTTCCCTGCTATTCGCACATAACCACCGGGATGGCCATTTATCCTGTAAGGTATGTTACAATAACAAGCTATTATTAGTCTGTTGTCATCAAAACAACAACAACACTGTATCATCACATCATTACATTATTCGCCACACAAATCCACACTAATACTGAATTACTTGCCAGCCTTCAGCACAAGCTCTTACCGGCCAAGAAAAAAGGCCACATAGAAAAGTGAGGAGAAATAGGTGAAGAACTGGAAGGTGAACATCTTGACAGTGAAACTCTTCTCAGTGGCAGCAAATGATCTCGTTTCCTCTGGTGAAGACAGACGTCATGTCAGTGTGTTAGTGTGCATGCATTTCTCTATTTGGACAATGAATGGCACAATCTCACACTCACAAAATTCCAAACTTCCAGTATCTTTATTAACATAACATTATTATTATTATTATTATCATCTTTGTGATTGAAAACTCGTTTAGTTGACAAGTAAAGTGCAAGTAAAGTAAAAACATGTTATTTAAGTCACTAATGGATGACTTAAATAACACTTCCTATGTGAAAGTACTATGAAGCTTTAACAGTAGCATATTCCTCTTAAGCATCTGACTCTTCAGTGCATCTTCTGGAATAGTTTATATCCTGTCATGCCTCACATATCCTGGAGGCCTCAGTCTGTCCTGTTTCATACATCTTTGCTCCTAGGTTGTGTCCATGTTCCTGTTTCCTAAGCTGTCAAAATAATTGTTTCCTCATGAATCTGATCTTTATACTCAATACTAAGACTGTTAAGTCACTGCTATGTGAGCATAAACATGCCACTGGATGTAAAAACATCTGTTCACTGAAGGGACCTTAGGCTTCCTCTGCAATGATTTAGAGGAATAATTTTGGGAAAATTCACACAGTGTAATGTACGAATCAAAAGTGGTGCAAAAGGACTAAACAATCACTGACAGAGAACAAAGCACTTTTCACAGCAAGATAGCCCTGATCCTTTAGTTTGGGACTGTGGCAATGAATTTCCTGCTTCATTTATCATCAGGTTCTCGAGCTGCCTGCCTGTATCTGCAGCCATGTTTGTGTGTCTAAGCTGCTTCCACTCTGATAACCTGCACTCTTACTGCACCACTCCTTATTTTATTTGCCTGTTCTCACTGCCTACCCATTGATCATGTTATTGATCATGCTAATTTAGTACTTTTTAATCCTGAAACATGCTATATGTTAAATTTAATTCACAGTTACATTACTGGGTGTGTCATGTTGGTGCCATCTAACTAAAGATGACCATAAACTAACCTATTTCACAGAGTTTCATGGCTACAATCCGGTTAATCTGCAAAGACAAAGGCATGGTTAGGGTCAAAGAGAATTTTAAGCCACAGAGATGCACATTTAGAGACCTTTGTACCCGTTTCATGACAGTGATAATGAGGTAATGGAGAATGGCCCCCAGCATCATTGCTGCACTATTGGAATTGTTGCGCAGAAACTCTGAATTTCCTTTAGTGATGACCACTGCCATAATTGCCCTGAACACCACCAAGACATGTGTCAAGCCAATGATCACCAATATCTGTGGAAACACAAAAAAACATTTGTATCCCTTGTGATGACTTTCATTACCTCCATGCAACGTATAACTTACACAGCATAAAGCTAAACTTCCACCAGACTCTGATTTAGCTTTAGTAAAGTGACATTTAAATATGTGAAGAAGTCACTCACCATAACTGTGACACACAGTAAAACCAAAGTGCTTCGCAGATAGGAGTGCTTATGTTTTCTGGGGTCACAGTATGCGTTGTTTACAATTTCCAGTATCAGTTCCTCCTACAATTAAGTTGATAAGAAAAAAAACATGCAGAGGGATGAATTCAAAATTCATCTGTTACACAGATCTGGTATTACTGAAATGAGATATAATGCATAAAAACGATACCTCCTCCTCACACCAATCAGACACTTTCCATTCACACACATAAGAAGCCCGATGTCTCTTCCAAAACTCCAGAAACAGCGTTGCTGTGTAAAAGACGGGTTTATATGAGTTCATAAAGCCTTGGAACAATCTGATAAATCAAACATAGTGACACATCAGGGTTACTGTGATTCATGTGAGTGGAAATAACTTTTGCCAGTTTTGGGATGTTGGAAAGGTTTGAAAAGATTTCTCTGTGAACATTCAAAAATCCAGAAAACACAGAGGTCCACACAAGAGGAAGAGCTGAATAATAAAGTGACTGAGCATATTATATGTGTTCTTATAGATGACTGCTCGACCACCCCCACGGCCAGATGGCCCAGGCTGATTCAGATGTGAGCAGCCAAGAGGAGTAGGTTCTCTCAGTGATGTGGTATCTCTTTGGCAATGTCTGTCTCAGTTATCATAAGAACATCGAGGCAGTTGGATGAAATAATTGCAGGCATTTGTACAAGTTGCACATTTAGGTGAATACACAGCAGAATTGGACTGGAGTTATATATCCTGATTATCTATTATTTTTATTCTGTGTGCCTATTGCTTGGGTTTTAATGGCTTTGATAAATCCAGTGTATGTTCGGAATATTTTAAAAAAGTCACAATATCGTTCAACTTAAGAATTTGTATATGAATTCGACAAACAAAACTCACCCCACACTGCCATGAACATTGCAAAAAACACCGTGCCATCATTGTCAAACAACATGCTCATCTGTGGATAGAAAGACCAGCAGTGAGCACCAACAAACAAGTACATCATCTAGGTAATGGTGAATGTACTCATGTACCTTGGCATATACACAGGTGTCAGACAGCTGCCACACTTGACATTTCTCATCACAACGTGGACACATGACTGTGTCAGTCTCACAGACTTCCTTTCTACAACACAATGGGCACATGAATTATTACCGTGTAAATGCTCTGTGATGACACATACTGCAGAGATGTGAAAAAACTTACATGAGGGGTGAGCTGTTGAAGAAGGCAAGGCCATAGAGGAAGACAATAATCCCAATGACAGCAGGGGGAAATAGCAGAAATGTGTACCAACCCAACCACAGGTAGTACAAGGCCACCTTTTCCCCAATGTAGTTCCTAACATGAGCACACGCGCAAAAAAAACAATGTCAGTAAACTCAGTTTAAAGCTGCATCGAAAACGTCAACAAGCTCCAGTAACACCAGCGCCTTTTCTGGGCCTGAGCTCATTTAAGATGAACTGAGGCTAAGTGGAAAACTGTCCTGTAGTTTGACAAATCAAAATTGAAATAGTTGTTTTGTGTTGGAAAATGATGGACACAACGTCCTCTGGTTTAAAGAAGTGACCAACCACCCGGCTTGTTATCAGAGCACATCTCAGCACGACAATAACATAGAACATTCTGCATGTACTCCGACATGACCCCGGTCATGAACTCCTGTGTCATGCAGAAATGTGCAAAATCCTTCTCACTTTCCAGTGAATAATAGAAGACATCCCAGCTTTTCAGGATAGGATTGTATATCATCTAATACATTTTTAAAACCTGCGTAAATGTTACTTTATCGCCCAAAACCCATTGTTATCATTTAATAAGCGTTTGTCCTGGCCTCTGTTTAAGACAGCGCCCATGAATGCAACAACTACTGGACTGACTTCAACAAAATGAAAGTTCCTTGTCCCTGTAGTGTGACAATTTAAATTTTACAGCAACACGTGGGCTCAGTATTCAAATGAATGTACAGACAACATGTCTAATCTGTACCACAATTAAGCACCGTAAAAACATTTAAACAATAAGTCCAACAATGCCTGTAAAATACTTTGTGCGTGTGTGGGGGGGTACACACGTTTGAGTGTCATATTAATCCTTGAACCTACTTCAAAGCAGGCTGACACATAAAACAATAAAGCTGTAATAACTGAAACTCTATGAAAAGAAAAATAATGAATAGGCTGTTGTGTTGCAGTCCAAACCTGACAGCAGTTATGGGTTGCCCTTGGAGACAGGCTGTCCATCGTGCCCAGCTCTCCTTCAGCTCTCTCTGTTTCTTTTTCTGAAAGCACAAACACACAAAATCAAAGGAAAACATCAACACAAAGAAGCACTCAAGCAGAAAACAGAGGCTTATAATGTAAAGATATTGTACCATTGCCATTTTTAAACCGATTTTACTGCGTTATATTTTGTTATCATTTTGAAAAGAGCATACACATTAATGTTATATGTTACACGTTTGGAATACGCTTTGGAAATGTATGTACATTTTAATTTTGTTTCTGAATGACTTCCTACCAGAGCACACACTATACTATGCTGTATTTGCACATGTGCAGTGCTTACAAGTGCATATGCATTGATATTGACTTACTCCCAGTACTGGGTGACTCATTGTATTAATATGACTTGCATAGCATCTGTGTGAACAAATACTTTTTTGGCATCAATGCATTGTTTTGTAAGTCCACTGCCAAGTTTCAGGTCCTAATTTTAGAAGTTCTTAAGAATAGAAAAAACACTTCAGTGGCCATGTGAAAACCAGAGATTTAACAGTAGATTATAGTGTCACTATCTTCTCTATAAGAACGTGTGGAACGCCTGGAGAAAACAATAGGAGATTAGGGACAAGGGTTTAATTGAAATCTGTCCTAGCCAAGGTAATTACACAAAACCCTGGACAATATCACTGTTACACTTGGTGACAATAGATCGATGCTTTGTAAGGACAGGTCTGTAAAGGCAGCAATTTAGCAATAGATTTAGAATTTTACCTCATGCAAGCAGAATCGTGCCTCAAAAACTTTGCTCTTCATGAGATCCCGTAGACCCTCTGTGAAGAACAGGTGAGAAGAATCAGGTGAAAAATAATGAGTCAGCCAAGAGGGGAAGACCGGAGATTATAAAGAAGACTCTCTCACCTCCTGAACGGATAGGGGTGTGATTCAAAATAAAGTGGACAATCCTTATCCTGAAAAATGACAAATATAACAACAGAAATTAGCAGTGACAGAAAATAATGATTGAGTTAATTTTCCTATCAGTCATTATTACTATTGAAACAACAGCCTGGCTAAGAAACAATTAAAACAGTGAGAATATCTCCATATTACAAAGGTTACAAAAACAACATGTGTTGTCTAAATGTACGCGCTTTGGAAAATAATGTGCAAACCAACACCAACATTTGTAGTGCAGCACACAAGCAACCCTGCTACTATAATCATCTTTGATTGTTTTAAATGCCACAAATAACGACAATATGTTTTACCTGGTGCTGAGAGGCACAACATTCTGATCTGAGCTCCAGTTGCAGGCATCAGACACTTTAAGCAGATACCTGTACTTCTCGAAAATTTCTTTAGGTGCTTGAATTCCATAGAAGATGAGATCGTCATCAATTATTTTCTAAAGAGAATGAAAAAAAGACTTAGTAATTCAACCAGCTGTGTGACCTTTACACTGATAAAGACAAACACTTACTGTGACTCTCATGCTCTTTTTTTTCAGTTCTTCGATGAATTCAATTTGCTTCCTGTAAACCCCACTTTCCTGGTTATCCCTTGTTTTGGCCACCAGGACATAGTCATATGACAGTGGAGTGTGCTGCATTACAAAAAACATAATATGATGATTATATCAAAAGCGTCTGTTCTGTAAATTAAAATGCCCAGAATGAGTTAATGTGGGTTAAAGGGATCTTACCACAGGAGGAAGTGATGCCTGTTCATTGCCATTCTCTTTCACCACTCCTATGATTTCCAGTAGTTCAATACTGGGCTATACAACAAAATATTGTAATAGTACAAAGAGAAGTTACCCACACAATCGTGGGAAGTGCACACATTTAGTTTCAGTTCTTAGAATGATATAAAATGATTACAAGGCTTCATCATCCCCACTGATATGCAATAAGTGTGACATCACATCATCATATAAAGAATCCTGTCAAACTATAACGTAGAGGTGTGTGACTGAACAGCCTGACTCATCGTGGACGACTCAGTGGAGTGAGCGGAAAGGTAAATTCACCCTGACTGAATAGCTTGGCATGCTGATCTCCTCTCACCGTCATACCAACCCATGCTATTCACTTACACGATACTCTACACACAGTGTTACACAGTGAGAGGTCAAAACAATGAAGGTGTGGCGTATCTAGAAATGCTCTCTGATCGCTATGATAACAAACATGCCATTCAAATCTAATAATTTATACATATAAGAAAGGCACTGGTATCTGTTTAAGTGCAGGGTTGTGAAATGTATTTTACGTTTTGCTTATTTGTCACACCTAAATCATTCAGATAATAAAACAAATGTAATATTACTAAGGGATAACCCATGTAGATACAAAGTGCAGTATTAAAATGAAATCCCAAACGTGCCTGGCACTATGTAAAGAAAATTGATAAATGAATTGCACCCACTTACTAAATCTTGAATGGACTGTGATTACAGAAAGCTGTACCTGTTAAATCTAGACATCACTGAAATTGAACCTGTCTGACAAAGTGAACACTCAAAGATCTCAAAAAGAAATTCAAGAATATACATAACAAAACAAAGTAATTGCCGTGTATAAGTCTGGAAAGGATTACAAAGCCGTTTCTAGGGCTTTGGCAGTCCACGCTGAGAGCTATTATCCACTTCTGAGAAAACTCAGAACTGTGGTGAACCTTCCCAGGAGTGAGCATAATGACAACTCATCCGACAGGTAAAAAAACCCCAATAACTGCCGACCTCGCTTTCCTGAGTAAGCATCAGTGTTCATGATTCAACAACGTCCATGGGAGAGTTTCAGGGTGAAAGCCACTGCTGATCAGAATGAACATGAAGGGTTGTCTTACATTTGCCAAAAACATGTTGATTAGACTTTTTCTGTGGACTAATAAGACAAAGGTTTAACTTTTGGAAAGCGTGCGTCCTTTTACATCTGGCTATGCAGCATCAGGACCTGGACCACTTGCCATAATGAATGTAATCATGAATTCTCTGCTTTACTAGAAAATCCTGAAGCGGATTCTCCAGCGATCAGCTGGTGACCTTAAGATCAAGCTCAAGCCACTGGGTAGAAAAACCAGTTGGCAATGGGGGCAATTAGTTTTTTTCACGTGGGGGCAGGCAATTTTAAATGAAACCATGATTTTAACCTGCATTTTGTATATACTCGGGTTATCTTTGTGTATGCAATCAAATAAATCAGGCCTATGGCAACAAAGGAAAAACTCTGGAAGTGGTAATCCGCGTCAGAACAGGTGCACGAATGTGTGTCGATCAAATCTGTGCATGAAAACGATCACCTACCTGCCTCCTGTGTACTTTCATAATGAAAGGAGCTGGATGCAGATGCGACTTTCTGTAGTAAAAAAAAAAAAGCTTCAGTCACCATTTACTAAGCCCAAAGCCTTTCGGTCAGCTCGCATATAAAGCAAACTATGAAATGCCAGAAGATAACTTCCGCACAGGCAGGTTGTTGTTTCGCGGGCTGAGGAATGTAAAAGCGACTCTACCTGTTGCTAGTGTTGCAGCGTTCGTCTCTCCAGTCGCCACCTTGGTTTTGTCGCTCCGTGAGATCGGCGGCGCAGCCAGCAGCCAGCATCCAGCAGACGGACGCACGGACGCACGGACGGACGCGCGGAACCCGCTGTGGGCTCCAGCACCTACCACACAGACTCAGACCGTCAGGTGCGATGGTATCGCATGTTTTCGTTTCCTCCGCCTCACTGATGAATGCCCCCTGAATCCACCGCTAGATGGGAGCAAACTCACGGAGTACGATCTCCCAGCGTGTGACTGAGGCTGCGTGATTCATGCTGCACACCTCGGGTGGATTCTTGAGAATGACATTTGTTGAATACAAAGAAGCAAACACCGCTTCCTCGCTTTGAGTCATGAAGTTACAGACTGAGTGGAAAAGCCCACTCACAGCACATGATCAAGTCAAGTGTGCCGTTGTGTAATACTAATAACATGAAAAGCTCAGTGGACCTTAAATATTAGGTCATTTCTTTAGCTATTACAACAAATATCAGCGAGATAAATGAATACTCAAAGTAGATCACAGTGTTAAAAGTCTATAATAAACGTACCTTGTTTCTTGCAGCTTAATTCATCGATTTTGTAGCAAATGCACATATTATTCCTGTGTGGGGTTCTCTTTTAAGATTTACAGTCGTTTTTTAATTTGCTGCCTCGACAGTTTTACTTCTACTGCAAATTCCCCTCTTTTCACAACACTCCACATTAGCAGGAAGTGCTAAATAAAATGGAACAACGAAGGTCATACAATGATACACAGCATTCATCCACTGCAAGAATCACATTAGGTTTTTTTATGTTAGACAGGTGTTAGAAAGTAGTGAACTTACTGTAAATAAATGTTGTAGGTACAGCTTCTTTTACTTTTACAGCAACTTCATAATGTATTCACACACCTTCACTTGGTTTATTCTCCTGCACTGAGGACCTATAAGGTAAAAATGAAAAAATATTAGATGAGTGTTTGTTTGTTTCTTTGTTTGTGTGCATTTTAAAATTGAAAAACAGAAACTTCTTCACTCTTTCTACTTTGGTGTAAAAGCCACTTTGCATCTACAAACTTCTCTCACCTGAATTTGGGCAGCTTATTCCATTGTTGACAGGGCCTGGCTAACTCTATCTGGGAGGTTTCTGTGAACTGCTCGTTTTTCTGCAGGGTGTAAATCTTGTTTCTGGCTGGGTCACTTAAGGAGAGTTAGAGGCGTTTCCTTAAACCACCAAAGCATTGTTTTGACTGCGTGTTTCTGGGTATAATGCTGAAAGTTGAACCATTGCCCCAGCTGCAGATTATTCAGCATTCTGATGCAGGTTTTCTTTTCTGAGAATCCTCCCTGCAGCTTCACCGTAGTAATGGTATGGGCTAGACGATTAGAGCAGTGAAGGCCTGATTGGTGTTGCTGTTGAGACTGTAATACCTTCACCAGGTTCCCTTTAGGGAATCTCATAGGTTCTTGATTACCTCCCTGACTAGAACCTGATGCCCGACTTTAGAAAGCGTTCTGGTGGTTTTAAACTTGTTTCGTGTCTTTAGCCGAGCAACAGCAATAAACATATAGGTGAAAAAGACATTATTGTCTTTTGGTGTGTTGTATATTTCCATTTTTATAAATTTATACAGTGACGTTTATTTGCTTTAAATTAAACTGAACTAAGCCACATGTTTGTACATAGACCAGGAATTAGTTTTCAATGAGATCTTGTGTGATTACAACTACACAGTCCAGTGAAGCTATTTCTGTTCTCTCTCTTTACTGTAAAATATATATATATCAAAGGGGTGGGCCTCCATGCCTTGTTATTAAAGCTGATTTTTACCATTAGTCTTAGAAACCTGGGAAAGGAGTGCACTCCCAGGAAGACCCATGTCATTGAAGAGAGCCTAAAGAAAACGTGGTCACGAAAATAAGCAGCTGTATTTCTGTACTCAGCCACACCCCACAGAGGAGGATCGCTTAATTACACCAGTACAGGACTGTGTAAACCACTTTAAGGCTGACAGAGGGGGCTACTGCTGCTAAATTTGACCACAGTGCAAGAACACACAGCAGAGGGGTGACTGGGAGGAGACCTTTTCCTGAACTCCCCTGTTCATGCAGGAACAAACACACAGATGTGCCAGTGACCAGGAAGTCCAACATAAAGTTGTTTTAAATGAAACACTGAACTTAACAACCTGTTAAGTCCACCATCCAATTATTATGGGAATAGATGCTTCTTTAAACTGTCTAAACATTTTCTCACAAGGGAGCCTGAATTAATCTCTTGTGAATTCCTAGATAGAAAACAGTTTTGAAAATACATGAGATAATGCTGTTTGGTTGATTGTGAGGGAGTTTCTGGAAGGTCTCACTCTGAACATTTTGCCAATTAAATTCAAGCAATGAATTGTGTAACAGCACAGTGACAGTAGTAGTCTGTAGTAGTCAGTAGTCTGTGCTCAGTTAATGGCATATTATTTGCATGCTAACAAGTTATATGACTCTGAAGTGTATATGAGCTGTAGCTGCTCTATTACTGGCTAACAACCTTTGACACCAACATAACAACAACCTGGCAACTCAAGGTTGCCAGGTTGTTGTTGTGGAGACTCCTCCTCCAGGAGGACACTTTCACGTTCAAATGAATTAATGAAATCTTTTTCTTGTAATGAACTTGCATCCTACAGTTACTTACCTGCTGGAGATGCAAACCAAGTCCATTCAGTATATACACAGCTTCTTCACATTTACACTGAACTCTGAAAACATGTTAATACCATGCTAACAAAGTCAGAGTTGACATCATGGCTCAGTAGAGTCTTTGTCACTGAGGCTTCAGGCTTAAGACTCATAATGCAGGTTTTTCGCCCTCAAAAAGTTTGGATATAATATAAAACATCAATAAATAATATTAACAAATAAAAAAATCTATCTTTTCTGTTAAAATAAAAACGCATATCTTTAAATGATGTGACGTTTCATTCTTTATTTTGATGTCTCTTACAGTCTAAAATGTTTCTACTATTTCTACTTCATTTATTTAAATATTTAAGCGTTTTACATCTGATAAGTTTTTATGTTAATAATTCTCTTGTATTTTCCTCTACTAAATGTTTCAATGCAGTAGTTTTACTGTCTCTTACTTTCTACATGGTATTAGTACAAAGTGACAATGAAACATCTCGCAGGCCTATTAATGAGCCCACGGTCGGGATATACCGGATTCGGTTACATTTTACCGACTGATCATCACTGACTGAAACCACAACCTGGAGAATGCTCGTTTCTGATTGGTCGGTCGATGTGAACCATCTAACTCAGTTCTAGAACTGCTGGTTTCCATAACAACAACGTTCTTCACGAATTCACGAACTAAAATCACTTTTGTTAAACCGTTTCTTCGTCCAGTTTCACGAAGCCAACATGGTCCTAAATCCGAGGGAGGCCATTGGTGTGCGGTGAGCGGCCACTCCCCTCGTGTACCTCCCTCAGTCCTAAAGCGATGCGGCAGCCGGCGGTCAGAGGGCGAGGGAGGTCTGGGGAGCAGCCGCCGTGCTAGCTGGGGAGTCTCCGAACAAGTCCACTGTGGAGGACACCGCTGCCCGGGTGTCGAGTGGGATCTAAAGTTTTTGTGTCGGTGTTTCATGGTGTGGATCAGGACCAGCACCTCCACACGAGAGTCACCATGCATCGAATAACGGGAAATCCCGGTGGGGACAATTTGATCGAGATGAGTCCCACGGAATCCCTCAACGGTGAGTAGTTGGAGGCTAGAGAGCTAGCCGCCCATGTGTCCTCAAAGTGCAGACCTTCACATTTCTACTAAGTGTCTCTGTGAGGTGATACATCAATTAAGATCCATTAGATTAGCTAAAAAAAAGTGTATTTCCGCGATGTAGCCGAACAAATGGCAACTTATAAAACAAGTTGAAGTTAGGCAAACACTCCAATGTCAGACTTTTCATCTTCCAGTGTGTCACAGACGTTTTGGGGAAATAGTTAGTGGAGCTGATCACACACACACACACACACTAGTGATTCAGGTAACACTATTAGATGACTCACACATCACTTCCTTAGTCATACTGCATGTTTCTATGGTTCATACTCAAAATGAAATAAATTACAGACGATAAACGAAAATAAAGTTTTTATGAGTAGGATTTATTAAAAAATCATATGCTCATTAATTCCAAAAGGTATCCACGCTGCTTGTTTGTCCTACAGCCTGTTTTTATGTTTCACGGAAGCAGCAGCAGCAGCAGTGACTTCCATCCAGTCGACCTCTGACAGCTGGCTTGCTTACTGGAAACACTTACAGGCAGCCACTTTATCCACCAGTGCAAGCCCCAAATACCTCACTGCTCCTCGCTAAAGCTGAAAGTTAAATACCCACTCAGACAGAGGCTTGTGTTTTTAGCCATTTATGGCTTAGCTGAATAGACGATGATTCACCCTGGATGCTCACTGGAAACCTTTATCTGAAGGAACTAGTGTAGGGCTTTGTCTTGTTAGAGAGAACGCATGCCATTAATTTCTACAGGATCGTGAACTATAGTTACTGTTACCTTGGTTTTGTGTGGTTGTGGTTTGTAAATAACAGTGAAAGTGTTTTCCACACTTTATACCAACAGTTCCATAATAATGGTCTAAACTTATGTTATTTTCATATATAAGCAATACTTCGTGTTATTGTACCAACATAGTTCCTGCTGCAGCTCGAACACTTTCCGGGTTTGAATGTATAACAAACAAACAGAAACCTGTGTTTAAAGTCAAAACCTGGGCAACAACTCACTCATTTGCTTACATGCTGTACAAGCACAGAATCAATCAACTGTGAAAATAATGTAAGCACAGGTCCACAAACTATTTATACATATCATACAATCAAAAGTAAATGTAGCAGGTATCGGCAGACTGCTGAATTTCCTCTCACATCCTTAAATTACAAGGCAGTGGGGACACTTTCAGTCAAAGTCAGCACAGCCACAGAGGTACTCAGGAGTAGTAATCAGAACACCAGCTGTGTTTGTTGTCACTGCTTCGGGTTATCAGTATAGTTTAGTTGTAATATCGTTTCCTCTTTATGAATAATAGATATACAGGCAAGTTTGTTGGGTTGCCATGGTAATACAAAAGTCACAGGAGTCTTGTGGGATTTCCCCTGTGATCAGCTGCTCTTATAAACAAAGCCTTAACTGTGGAGGCTACTTGGTGAGGTGGGAAAAGACAGTTGGCGAAGCTGAGCAGCAACTGTACTACTGAGAGCTCCAATACTGCACCCGACTGTGCAAAAATATGCTCGGCAATTTGAGTTATTCGCAACTGTTGTGAAAGACAAAAATCTAAGGACAAATGACAGCAGTCAAAACAAACGTAGAATTATAATTGGTTTTATTAAAGTCACTATGAACGTTTCTAAAGATCCTAAAATCTGCTTTAGTTTCACGGGAAGTTCTGGGGTTGAACTAATTGTATAAATAAATGTATAAAATGTCTTTACCTTGTTTTATAATAGATGTTAGTCTGCCTTGTTTTTCCTCGTTTCCTGTGCTTTGTTTATATAAATCTTTTCTCTAAATGCACCTCTGCATTTTTAGAAGGCTGTAATTACATTGGACAGACAGTGAAGGTTAGGTAAAAGTAAAACTGTATCATGGTTAAAGACATGTTTGACTGAAATGCATTGATTGAATTGATCAGACTTCTCAGTCTCATTTACTACACCCACTCGTGTCGTGGCAGAGTCGCAGCACAGAAACATGGCTGTGTATTCTTTCATCATAATCTTGTTAAGTCATGTTGTCTGGCCTGTGGGAGCGCTGCCACAAAATGCTGAACCAAGATAGACCACAGCAGTGATTGCCTGCCAGTTCTCCTTTATTAACTCCTCACTGTCTCTGGTCTGCCTGCAGACTACCTGCTAAACCTCTTTGACAGTGATTAGAGAACACAGCCTTAGTTGATTATGGTAATCCTATTTATAATGTTGGTTTCCTTATGTTACTGTCTTACAGATGATTTAAATGGCTACCACCAACATGCCACATCCAGCTCAGGATCCCTCCAGCACGGACAATCCGTGGTAAAGCCCAAACACCATGCTCGTATTCACACAGCACATTCACACATACATTTCTCTTAAATAATGTCTTTTGACTCAGTCGTGGAGCGTCTGCGAGTGTTTGCTGTCGTGCAAATGCTATAGTATTTAGGTTTATAACTGCCTCTGGGAATTTTCCGGTGTTTAGTTTATTTAAATTTATTTAGACTATTATGTCTGTCTCGCATCCTGTAAGCACAGTGTCAGGAATTTCATGGAATCAAATTGTTGTATTTCCTTCCTTCTCTGTTTCCTGTTTCACCGTGCAGCAGTATCACTGTGTATCTTTGTAGAACCCACAGCTATTGGTCTTCACATCACCTCACCATACCAGTGTAGTCCTAAAGATTTACAACTTGAAAATATCATGAGAGGGTTACAGACAACCTTAATGTCAGTTCTCCCCTTTCCACCCTGTACTGTGAAGTCTCCTTTGACACCTCATGTGTGTGTGGAGACCTGTGAGTCTCTCAACACCAGCCTGGCCTCCCTGGCTCCCTCTGACCACAGTGACAGTCCACAGTTTGAAGCTCAGTCCTTAGATCGACTCAGTGCTGTGACTGGGGTAAGACACCAGTCAAACACACAAACGCATGCTGCTGTGTCACTCTCTGTGCGTTTGTGTCATCTCACATCATCTCGGAGCGCAAAGCTGTAACTAACCTAATTCTGACTGCATCTGATTGATTAGTTTAGTATTAAGAAATGTTTCCTACATAATAACGAGCGTTAGGTGTCTGCATGTGCCACACCTGATCACATCTGTAAGGTTACTGCTGCAGTTTTAGCTGCATACTGCTGAATTTCCCTCACTGTCCACTCGGTTCTTCCACAGCTGTCGAGAAAGCGGGCTCTGTTCTTGAAGTTTCGTTCCAGGGTATGGCATGGTAAAACAGGCATGCGATGTGATGCTACTTTATGCATATGTCTGCCTGCTTGCCAGCTATATTTTTCTTTCCTGGAGAATGTCTGTTCAGTGCTCTCACGTGGCATTAGAGAATAGAGATTGGACATTAGAGCTAAAATCAATACACGTCTTGGTGGAGAGCTGATCCCAGCTTCTGAAGAGCATGTTATGTTCTGCAGAGTAATGGAAACATGGCGGCATGAGCTCTATGTTGATGCATACGAGTTCATTAAAACTGGAGCAGACCTTTTTGCTTTGTTCTCACCTGTGATAATTGTCTGCTTCACTGAAGCCTGGTGGTGTTACAGTATTCATTACTTAATTAGAAAGTTCAAACTTGTGCACACTCGCACGCGCGCACACACAGACGTACTGATTCACTGACAACATTTATTTAGTATACTGTGTGTGTGTGTGTGTGTGCGCACAGCCTATATTGCTCTGAATGTTGCTGTGGCTAACCCCCATTCTATATGCATATTATATTCGGATGCTCTAAAACGTGGATGTACTTCACAGTGTACAATCCCTTTTAATGAAAAGGGGCGTCGTTGCTCTTTTTAACGACAGCCAATCTTTATGCTGAACAAAACCTGCAATCAACTTTTCTAGTAATCTGCGCCCCTCCTACCAAAGTCTGTGATTTAGCTCAGTGGAAGATCAGATCAAGGAGTTTTTGAAGGGTGGCAGCTGCACATGTCTAAATTGTCTCTGTGATTAAGAATGAAACAAAAGCTAGCTGGATCGCCCTCCTCTCTAAGGACATGGGCTGTACTGTAGGTTTCGCTTCTTGTTTCAAACATTCAACTGCTGGTACAATAATTTTCAACATGCTGTTTCATGAGTATTCTTAGAGTGTCACTGCACAAGATATAATTTTCTATCTTCTATGTCAATAGGAGTATACAATTGAACTTTTTAGCTCCAGAACAAAAGCAGTCTATGTTTAGAACAAATCTGAGGATTGCAGCAGGTCATGGCAGTGCAGTAAAGACATACTAGAGTGATACATAAAAGAAAGAGCGAACTGCTGGTGCCTAAATCCCCAAAAAGAGTTTATTTTAAGTATTATTTTAGAAGAACCCCCTCCCTGAAACTGGAAGCCTACACATGTTAGATAATGTTCTAAATTTTTCCTTCTTAATTAAGATGAAAGACATCTGTCAAAACACCCAGTAGTTAGAATTTAGTTTCTAAATGTATAGAACTCTGTGGTTACAACCAGCCTCACTGAATAGATGGAGATCACTGCAGATGCACTGATTCCATATGGCTCATCTGTAATTACAGCAAATTAGAGAGGTTCTGCAGCAATGGCCCAGTTAAAGAAAGCAACCACCCTGTCACGGTGACCGTGCTGAATGCTGTCTGGGAGGTAGCATAGTCCAGTGGTTAAAACATATGCATAGTTTGGACAGAAAGAAAAAAAATGTTGACCACGTAGACACAAATTCTTCTGAGTTAGTACAGCAGGAACCGAGGGAGCTGATTCAGCGGTAGAGCTGGAAAAACATCTATCTTACATCTATCTTCTGCTGCAATTTTAGATAACTTGTGCAACACGTCTGAGGCAATTTACATGCATTTCCATTGGTAGTGACCCTTTGCACCTTTTGTTGTAAGATCTTCAGATCATTTGACTGATTGAAAAGTCAAACAGTCGAGTCAGGCTGCTGAGATCAGTTTCCTGTTGTTCACCCTTAACAGATTTCTTGTGGTTTTTCATCTCGGGTGTTGCCAGTTGTCTAAAATACTAGTACCTTTCAGGGACTGTTGCTTTTATTCTTGTAGCGATCAGTGAGCTCACCTCCCCTCGCTGATGCTGCCACCTTGTTACATTAGCCAGTAAGCTTGCAGCAGCTATGCTACCTCCGTGCATATGTAAGATACAGGAGTCCTCTCTTTTCCCCTTTCTCCTGTCTTCCCTCCTTCTCTGTCTGAGCAAGTGAGGGCTTGTCCAGGGAGATGAGTGGACTGGCTAGAGCTCCTCTGGCCAGTGGAGTAAGAGTCAGAGAGGCAGTGAATTCACGGCTGGACTGTGGAGAAAAGCAACTTTGCACAGACAGCTGTTTTTTCCGGCTATATCCAAAAAGGGAGGAGACATGGAGGTAAAGTGCTTTTCCTTTCCTCCCTACCCCTACAGCACTGAGGAGAGCGACTAGACAGTCTCTGTCAGAACTACAGTATAGTAGTCATAGATGTGCCTGAATGCAAAGTTGTAGTTTTTGTTGAGCGGAATGCCTGCTGGGGCTATTTTAGTGATGTGTATGGGACCTGGATATTTTTAGCTTTGTGGACAGCTGTAGCAGCAGAAGGCATGCCTCCCTTTCGTCCCCTAAAGCGTTTCTGGGCTAATTATTTCAGCTCAACCCTGTAGCTGCTGAAGAGGGAGCTACTACAAGGCTAGCATTAGCTGATTTACGTTACACGTTGTCCTAGTCACTGTGGACAGCGAACACAAAAGCATAGGCAAATAAAGTACAAAACTGCTGTTCCCGTTGTAGTGAGTGGTATCTTCTGAATTTATAATCCGTTACACACATTCTTTGCTACATCATGTCATACAACATACATTTCTTAAAGGCCTTGTTCACCGAATCTTGATAATCTAAGTCATAGTATCTCAAAAAAGGATAATCCGATAGCAACTGGACTTGTAGGTTTCTTGACGACGTTTCGCCCTTCTATCCAGAGGGCTTTCTCAAGTCAGAGTTGAGAAAGCCCTCTGGACTTGGTCATAGTACTGCACAGGTTTGTGTTTGGAGAGAAAATCAGATAGTTCGTATCTGTGTTGCTGTACACAAACCGTTGAGCGTGATGTGGTGTGGAGGCCTTGTTCTTTGGGTTTTGCTGTTAGGTACTGACACATATTGACTGTCTGCTCTGCAAATTCTTGACTTTGCTCCGTCTTGTTACAGATTGATAAACAACAACACAGTAAAGACTCTGTGTTCTTCCGTGATGGCGTGCGTAGGATTGATTTTGTGCTGTCCTACGTTGACGATAAAGACGGAGAGAGAAAGCAGGTGAGAAACAACTTCTGGCATACACTAAATCCCACAGCGCTGCTGATGTCTCGGTGTGTGTCAGTATTCCTCTGAAGGAAATTTCTGAGATGGTCACTTTTTTACTGACTAACACCCCTATTTTCCTATGTAAATCAACTTTGATTTATTTCCATACTGCTGCTGTTTTTTTTTCTTTGGTTAGTCTTTTTATCATCTCTGTGATCTGAGTGCTGAAAGACTTCTGATGTTTGATACCAAGCTGTTAGCTTTCATATCTGGGTGTTACCACTCCTGTGAGGCAGTTTGTCGCACCCGACTCTCCTGTTGCTCACAGCCTGATTAGTGAGTCAACACTCTGGCCTCTGGCATTGTCAGGCACTCAAATTTTTTTCCACTGTGTCAGGAAGGGAGAACAGGAAGCCGGTTCGTGGGGATTTAAAGTACATTTCAGCTCTAACAAGCAGAGATGTTGCCATCGTTTTTCATTTATTTACTGCAGTATGGACAGTTTTTTTTCTGAAAACATTAAGCCTAATTAAATTTGTTTCACTTTCACTACATTTTGCACAAGCATGACTGTTAACTGAAGTCCATCCATTTTCTTACCCGCTTGTCCACGTAAATGTTGCGGGCCTTTTAACTGAAATAACAACTGCAACCTGGTCCACTCTGGTTTATCCAGTATTTTTCTAGTTAGTAGTTGATACCACTGTAGTACTTGTTGCACTGACTGCATGTTTAATAAGTTATCTTTTACATATTTGTGCCTTGTCTTGTTAATATATACTTTTTATATATAAGTGTTTTTGTGTAATATTTTTCCTTTTGGGTACATAACATTGTACAATAACCTTAAGTCGGCATTGTACAAAGGCAGTAGCATAGCAGTCTGATTTTTAACATTTAAAAATCAGGCTAAATAAAAGACACTCATTCTCTGTATACATTGTTTTTTTTATCTAAAGGAGAGGAGGAAGGTGTATGAGGCCAACCTTGTGAAAGTTGGTTTGGAGCTGGAGACTGAAGATAAATTTGTAAGCGTTCATAATTTGATTTATTAATTTGATAAATTTTATTGCTTTGTCAAATGCATGGATCATATATGTTATGTTTATTTTTCTATTCATGAATCAGCGACCACACTCGTTTTACTGTGACACTTAATATAATGTTGCTATCACCAGGAGTCAGAGGATGGAAAGACTTACTTTGTGAAGATCCATGCTCCTTGGGAAGTTTTGGCCACCTACGCAGATGTCTTAAAAATCAAGGTCCCGTTTAAGGTCAACGACATCCCAGACAACGGCGAGATGCCCATGAACTGGCTGTCCACCCCGTTTCGTCTACCAGAGAACATAATGTGCCCCGAACCAGACTATTTCACAGCTCCGTACAACAAGAGCAAGTCTGATTTTTTCCTCATTGACGACAAAGAGACATTCTTCCCTCCTTCCACCCGCAACAGGATTGTAAGGATGCTTTCCCCATGACTTTCCTACCATGTATACAACCTTCTGATTATTACGTCCTCTAACATTCAAGTCTGAATTCTGCATCCTTTAACTCTGTTTACTCCAGGTCTGAAGGAAAATGTCTTTTCATATTTAGCAGGTCATGGAAATAGTATATCTGTTGGTTTTAACATACACATTCTAAGCCATGTGTATTGCCTGTGTTTCTCTTTATTAGGTCTACTATATCCTGTCCCGCTGTTCTTACTTCAGGGACGAATGTGCAGATAAAGACAAGAAGGGAATCAAGAGGTTACTCAACAATGGCACCTACACTGCAGCCTTTCCCCTGCATGATGTGAGCCTCTCCTCATGAGCCTTTACAGTTTCTCTAGCATGCTGCCTTCACATCTGTCATTGACTGTGAGCTGTCTTCTGTGCATGTAGTGTAGATACTGGACAAGATCGAGGGATCCTAACTGCGAAAGTGAGAGATATAATCTCTACAAATACTGGGCCAGATTCCTTTATTTCTTTAAGGAGCAGCCCCTCAATCTGATAAGGCAAGACTTGAAAACAAAGTATCTGATGTGTCTTTACTTGCCAGTAATCTGGCAGCAACAAAATTAACAGCGAGAATGTTGCTTTTCCCTTCCACAGGAAGTATTATGGAGAAAAGATTGGTATTTATTTTGCATGGCTGGGATTCTACACTGAGATGTTGTTGTTTGCTGCGATAGTGGGCACAATATGTTTCATCTACGGCTTCCTCACCTACGACGACAATCAATGGAGGTGAGTGTCATCGCTATGTTACGTAGTCATCTCATTACTGATGTCATTTTTTCGTGTATTAAAAATTGCATTCATTTACCTACAGTAAAGAAATATGTAGTGAGAAAATTGGAGGCAACATTGTCATGTGCCCCCTGTGTGACAAGAAGTGTAGCTACTGGAAGCTCAACACAACATGCAACTCCTCTTGGGTGAGGCTTTGTAACTAAATAGTTTTTGTTCATGTTCTTCTCACAATAACTGATATTCAAAGTGTAGCAAGTCAACAACCAGTGTGTGTTTATCTCATTGTTCTTTCAGCAATCGCACCTGTTTGACAATGTGGGAACAGTGTTCTTTGCCATATTCATGGGGATATGGGGTGAGTACAATTAAATCATCTCTGCTGTTGAGGCTCGCTTATCAGCTTCATTCACACATAAACACAGTCCGTATTCTCATGCTGTTTTTTCTCACAGTTATTATACAGCTGAATAGAATCACGTCACTGATAAAATACAAAATATATTATTTTGCCTTCATGGACATGATGTGATGAATTTATTTCCTTGCAGTGACACTGTTCTTGGAGTTCTGGAAGAGGCGACAGGCCCGTCTGGAGTACGAGTGGGACCTTGTCGACTTTGAGGAAGAGCAACAGCAGCTGCAACTTCGACCAGAGTATGAGACCAAGTGCACCAACCGCAAGTTGAACCGGATCACTCAGGTGTTTGTGTCCGCATGAAAAACTAATATACTGGATGATACAATTGTAATGTACTGTTTTAGGTCTCCATGAGGCTTTATAGGAAGACATACTGTATGGTAGGACTTGAAGTAATTTCAGATTATATCATCTCTGATATGTGAATACATGTTCTATATATTTAATTGGTTGCTGTCATTCATTAGGTCATTTCCTGGACTTAAGAGATATTGCCTCTTTGATTAAGACCAATAATTATTGGTTAAAATGTAAATATATAGATTTAATATCTCATAAAACGTCAAATGAACAGGGTCTATAATTTGCCATGACCACATCCCACTCATCTTTAGGAAGCAGAGTGGGTTCTTAACAGGACTGCTACAGATCTATTGGGGAAAGTGTTACTGTGCTGGGCCACTGTGATCTTCTGGGTAAGGGTGGCGCTTAACGTGGAATGCCAGCTTGCTAAAGAAGAGGTTTTGGTGTGATGTAGTATGTGTGGATATATTCTGCAAAGACTCAGAGGCACAAGCTTCCTTCTGTACCAAATTAATGCTGGGTGGTGGGTCAGTATCTCTAAAGACATAGCTTCACCAGGACACTGCTAGATGAAAGAACTGGACTCGAGCTGAACTCTGATTGGACAAACTAGCTCTGTTTCACAAGACCTTTCGGAGCCATCTTTTCAGGATATAAGAAACGGTGACTGACTTCTGTGTTTTGCTTGCTTATGATATAGGAATTGGAGCCATACTTACCCGTAACAAGCAAGTGTGCACGCATGTGTCTGTCTGGAGCCACCGTCCTGTTCTGGGTGAGATTAGTATCCTTAATACATTTGTTCAGCCTAAACTGCATTCAACTTCTCACTGTCATCTGTCTTCCCATAACACGGTTTCATTGCTGTTATGAGATGATGGCCAGTATATGTAAAACATGAGAGAACTTTATAAAATACTTTAGAACCTGATACCAACTCGGCTTTAGTGAATGGGGCATGTGTGCAGACTTCAGGCATGACAGTTCTAACTAGTTTAGTGTTCATAGGTGAGCTGGCTTTATTAATTAATACGTTTTTTGGGGGGGGTTGTAGTCAGTGTGGTGTTGTCATTTACTGTCCAATGCAGTTTTCATTCATATTATTTGTGTTGTGTCCGTCCTGAAGATCTCATTGATTATTGCCTGCATCATTGGAGTGATTGCGTATCGCCTTGCGGTATACGCAGCTTTCGCCAGCATAATGAAGGACAGTCCTACCAACAACCTGCAGGTGGTCGGCCCCTACATCACTCCACAGCTGGCCACCTCTGTCACTGCCTCGTGCATCAACTTTGTCATCATCATGGTCCTCAATCTCATGTATGAGAGAGTGGCTGTTTGGATCACTGATATGGGTGAGGGCCAGAATGATGTCTTTATGTGTCCACTCATCAGTGCAGGACAGTCCTAGAAGATGTGAAAATGTGCTTTTGGATTTATGTATTTGCTCTTTTTGTCATGTGACAGAAATTCCAAAGACACACTTGGAGTATGAGAACAAACTGACTGTGAAGATGTTCCTCTTCCAGTTTGTCAACTATTACTCCTCCTGCTTCTACGTAGCTTTCTTTAAGGGCAAGTTTGTTGGTTATCCTGGAGATTATGCTTATATGTTTGGCAAATGGAGCAAGCTGAGGAATGAAGAGGTACCAGACAGTACTGCATTACACTGTATAGTATTTTTCTGTATTCTTTTTTTATTCTGAACTCAGCCGGACTTTGAGTCAATGCTTGTTTCTGTCTCATCCCATTTAAATTCAGTGTGACCCTGGTGGCTGTCTGATTGAGTTGACCACCCAGTTGGTTATAGTGATGACTGGCAAACAGGTGTGGGGAAACATACAAGAGGCTTTGGTTCCGTGAGTACCATATCATAATCTGCCACCGTCATCTCCTTATAGCCACGCTTCATAGATAAATCCAGCATTGTGGTTGGATGAGATTGTGGTATGGTGTGTCAAAACTCTCTACCGCCCCCTTGTGTCCACATTCAGGTGGCTGATGAATTGGTGGGGCAGCAGGAAGGCACGCAGCCACCCAGAGAGTCTGTACAGCCGCTGGGAGCAGGACCATGACCTGCAGGAGTTTGGGCAGCTGGGACTTTTCCATGAGTACCTGGAAATGGGTAACCCTCCCGTACATGGGCAACTCATCACACACAGGGAGAGATTTTGTGACTTTACTTGAAACAAAAAGTGCAGTGAGGGCCATCACATTGGAGTCTCAATCACTACCAGGTCAAGTTGGGTTTGGATCAGGACAAGGCTCAGAACAAATTGGTTAAATATCCATATACACAGATTCTGATAAGTACTGGTGCAAATGTTCGCTTTAAGACAAAGATGACAGACAGACAGATGTACTGATCACAAACATCCTGCAGATGGTGCTGTTTTCATTAAACCATCTATCTAATGGTTCTCCTTTCTGCCTTCCAGTGATCCAGTTTGGTTTCATCACACTGTTTGTCGCCTCCTTCCCCTTGGCACCTCTGTTGGCACTTATTAACAACATCATCGAGGTTCGAGTGGATTCCTGGAAGCTCACCACTCAGTTTAGACGTCCCGTTGCAGCCAAGGCTCACAGCATTGGAGCCTGGGAGGAAATCCTCAGTGGGATAGCTATATTATCTGTTGTAACAAATGTGAGTGCTGTACTTCTTCTGTCTTCTTGTTTCTGCTCTGATGACAGAAGGCTACGGCCTCTGCTGCTTGGGTTTATGATCCCTACTTACAGTGATTCCTTCCCTTTTTTATTTTAAGGCATTCATTGTGGCCTTCACTTCTGATATGATCCCTCGGCTTGTGTACATGTATGCCTACCAGCCAGATGGTGAGATGAGTATGAAAGGCTACATAAACAACAGCCTGTCTGTTTTTAATATCTCTGAGTTCCAACCTGAGAACCAGCCTGACAGCGAGGAGAACCCCTCCTGGTTCAACAGCTCCATCACTACCTGCAGGTGTGTGCGTTGTTGTCTTCAAACCTCTTTGTTAGTATGTGACATTAGATGGAGGTTTTGGGGACATGAAGTAGTTTTTTGTTTCTTTGTTTTTGTAAATGATTTTGTGAAACTGTAGCTGAACTTCTAGCACAGTCTTGTTTAGCATTCGATTTAAATTCTGTGGTTGATTTATTGATATTTGAACTTTTTAATTTTCTAATAAAAATGTAATTCCTTTTTTCACTTTAAACTGCAGAATGACATCCTGAATGAAATCAATTACAGCTCTGGTGTTCTTTGTTTGTAGGTACCGTGATTACCGCTACCCTCCTGACCACGAGAAGCCGTACACCCACACTATGCAGTTCTGGCATATTTTGGCTGCTAAGCTGGCTTTCATCATCATCATGGAGGTAAAACCAGTCGTCATAGCTTCCTCCAACACTCACTGGCCACTTGAACAGAGCCCCCCTTTATTTCCAGTAGATTTTTACCTTAATAGCAACACCTGTCCTCTCTCTCACATAGATATAAATATCTCTCTCTCTATATATATATATATGTTGCTCTCATATTTGCTGACTCCTATTGTGTCCGATTCCTCCACAGCATGTCGTGTTCTCAGTCAAGTTCTTTGTGGCCTGGATGATTCCTGATGTTCCTTCCGATGTGAGGGCTCGAATAAAGAGGGAGCGCTACCTGGTCCAGGAGTATCTCCACAACTACGAAGTGGAGAATTTGAAGATTCAACTCAGCCAAAATGGCAGCAAGGAGTGTACCTGCACACCCATGATCTATCCGTCATTACCCACACATGAGGTGCTGTCTGAGTGTCTCTAGCCCAGAGAGCTGCTGGTCAGTCAGCTACACCCGATGGTGATGTAGATTGTCCTGCTAGCGTATCATGACACTGACCATGTGTTGCTGTAGTGCTTGTATTATGTGTTTGGCAGACACCCAGACAACCTATATACAACAAGCTAAAGGTTCCCTTAATTCACAGCCATCTCCTTTCTACTAAGCTGCTGATAGTGGAGGTGAGAGCAGATGAAGTGTCTGTGCATGCTGAATCTTGTATATTATAACTGGTGCAGATGATCGTCAATATTTGCTGTAAGGAAGAAAAGAGGAAATCGTATACACTGTGTCTCAAGCAGACAACGGACTCTTGTTTTAAAACAAGACTATTTAAGTGCCACTATAAGTAACCAAAGATTGGATGCCTCAACATCTCACAGATCTATAGTTATATCTCCCAGTAGAACAACTATTCATATTATTTTAACGGTAATGCTTGTTTTTGCTTTTAGCGTTTGTATTTAAAGCTGAATGAAAGGTTTAAGTATCCTATACTGTAAGTTTTAATTCAACTCAATTTACTGCAACAAATGTGACGTTGCTGAGGTCATGACACAGATGTAACACAATTCTCTATTTACAAATTTAGTTTTGATCTCAGAGCAGCCCAACAGTTTCTCCAGGCCAAAACTTGACATGTGAAGTAGCTTTCTATGGAGAGAAATCTGTGCAGCTGTTACTACTGTGAGTAAGGGTCTGTTTTCATCCTGCAATGGCCAGTTGTTGAGCAGTTGCACCAGCAGCTGGTGCTTGTTGACTGTGAATCCTGTTCCTGGAGGTGTTAGTCAAAAGAGCTCTGAGAGGATGAAGAGATCTCTCTTTAAATGTGCTTGTGTTTACCAGCACGCCGGAGCTATGGAGAGCTCGTCCCCATCTACTGAACTATGTTTGTTCCATTACACAAAGCACATCAGCCTTCACCTGCTTCTTGTGTTTCTGGTTTCCTCAGCCGTGTCTGCGTAGAGAAGGAAAGATACACATTCTTTTTTTAATTTTGCACAAAGCACTTAATGAAAAGCAACTATGTCTATTTGTGGGTATGACACTACGTATCGTGTGAAGCAGCAATATCTGATCATCATTGTTTGTTTAAATGGAACCAGACTTTACAGAAGAAGGTCCCTGTTCTAATTAGAATCTTTTTACACTCGGCTTCAATACTATTCAAAACAAAGAGAAAGATTCAGTTGTGAAACAGGAATGTTTCACATTTATTAGGCTGCCTACACAGAAATGTCTTTCTGAAGTGTATGTTAAATATCTGGCTGTATTCAGACTCAGGCAACTACATCTTATGTTTGTAAGATTTCATTTTGCGAGACGTTGATTCGCCTTTTTCAAGCCGTGTGCTTTATTAATATAATGCCGGTTAATGCCTTAATGCATCTAATAACATTGTTTTCTACTTTGGTTCTTTGTACTCAAATCACCTTTAAATGTACTTTTTTCTCATTGGCTGCTTTTATGTTTTAGTAATATTTTATTTTGATACTGTTACCATATGTAAGGGAATCTCTGTTTACTCTATGCTTCATGATTTCATATCATTTTGTTCTGTAATATATGTAACTGTCCTATATATCCAAATATGTAATGTAACAAAGACAATCATCCTAAATAAAGCATCCGTTCAACCTGAGTGTTTGTTGGATCAGTCAGAACTATCTCAGGCTGTACAGTCCTCTGCTGATAACTACCGTGTTTGTTCACACTGGTGGGTGTGTTCTACACCAACATGTGTTGCCATAGTTGTTTCGCTTGGCAGTCTTACCAAAGGACATGGGCAACGCTGGGGTTCAGGTAGGTTCAAAGAGGTTTCTGTGGTTTGAAACGTGTTGTCTGTCAGGCAGAGAGATCCAGTTAGTTATTGAGAGACGTGTGGAGAATGTTTCTAGTATCTGAGGTTAGATAGCACTGCATTTCACTCCCCTGAACCTCTGCCCCTGACCATGCAGCCTCTAGAGGAAGTCTTCTGCCACCAGGACGCACATCAGACTTTGCAAACTTGGATCCAGCTTTATGTGATGCCTTCCTTCTTCCTGGCGGTGATTTTCCTCGGACTGTCCCTCAACTTGCTCTCCCTCTGGGTTTTCTTCCACCGTTTGCGCCGCTGGACACGCAGCACGATATTCCTCTTCAACCTGACCCTTGCTGACACCTTCTGGCTCCTGGCCTTGCCCTTCCTCATCCACTACCACCTGGACCACCTGAGCTGGAGGTTGGGGCTGCCGTTCTGCATGACCGTGAGGATGCTCTACCACAACTACTTCTACCTCAGCATCTTCTTCGTCACCTGCCTGTTGTGTGCGGCGGTCTGGGTGGCCACTCTGGTCCTCAGCGTACCTGTTTCCAGCATGAGTCCGATTCAGACTTGTCCAGGGAGCAACCGCACCATCTGCTCCCTGTACGTACTACTAAGCGATAGCAGGGAGAGCCTCCCCTTTTCTCTCTTCTGCTGCATCATCGGATTCCTTTTCCCGCTGGTCTCCATCTGCTACTTCGGCCTGCGCAGTGTCAGAGAACTGCGCCTCCGCTTCTGTCGCCCCGACCCGCACCACAAGCAGCAGCGTCTCCGGCGGGTGCTGAGCTCCACGCTCGTCCTCTTCACTCTCTTTTACCTGCCCTATCACCTGAGCCGCAACGCTGCCGTGGTGATACGGGCAGTCTATCCCCACAGCCCCCACTCGTGGAGGACTGCAGACCTGGCCTTCGCCCTGGAGATGTGCTTCTGCAGCCTCATCGCCTGCGTCAACCCCGTGTTCAGCTGCATCACAGGCCGCCGGATCAGGAAGGAGTTGCACAGCACCACAGCTGTCCTGTTTTCCCGGTGTCCTGGAATGCAGTTGGACTCAGCGATGTCTAAACGGACCCGGACACCTGTGAGGACGCAGCAGGGGACGCCTACTGTCACACCTGTGTGCGCACTGCCTGTGCGCAGAGCAGAAGAAAGTGTGTGATGATGCCGATATCTGCGTCAAACATCACTAAACTATGTGGAAAAGCTTGTATGTTGTCTCCCTCTGATTTCATCTCATATCAGATAAGGTCTTCTTACACAATACTGCCTCTGCGTGGCTGGCTGCGCACGGTACCGCGTTACAGTCCTGGTCCACATGCGTGAGCAGCTCTTTGTCCGACCGGTAAAAAGAAAAACAGTATGTTTTAACCTCCACGTTCTGCATATGCATCCCTGAGGTTTTATTGTAGCTTGTTAACGCCACAGGACAAAGTGTCTTCAACCCGAGAAATAACCGGATGTGCAGGAGGGTGGGGGGGCATCATCGCTCAGTGCCTGCTGCCTTTCAAGTTCTCCAATCTCGTCCTGAAATCATTTTTTATTCAGTTAAATGCAGAGAATATGCAATAGATGGTTTTCGGTGTTAACAGATTTTCTGAGTAGTAAATGAATTAGAGGAGAGGCGCGGAGGGAGGGAGGGAGGGAGGGAGGGAGGAGGGGCGCTACACGACCCGCTGACAGGTAGACGAGCTGTGCGCTGTCCACGGTGCTGAAAGCTCCTCCGGCTGCAGGTCACCGGAGATCCTCACCTCAGATTAGACCGGAGCTCCCTTAACTCCTCACATTTCTCTCCACGAGAGTCCAGAGAAATCTCCAACTTTTCGAGCCGCTGGCTGGATGGGAACATGGCAGTGCTTGGATTACCATTGCGCAAGGCAGAAGCGGACTTACTTGGCTGCTGTTTAGTGACTGTGAAACCAGCCCTTTCAGACTGAACGCGTTTCTGCTCTTTCTCCATTTTCTGCCTCATCCTTTCAGGACATCCAGACGCTTTTAGTTTAACACGAGAGGCGCGTTATTTGGATTAATATCTCAACACTATGCTTATTATTGCAGCACTTCCATTTGTTATAGTATTCTAGAATTTTTTACGATCATTTGGATATGGAGCCAGGCAAGGAGAAAGCTCTCCCCACCTCTAAAGAGGGATTAAAACAAATCGCAGGAAAGGCCCTCGGGAATCTCTACAGGTAAGACGCAGGACTGGACATTTATGGACGTCTTTAATCATAGAAATAAATCTGTTGTGAGAAATGAAAAATAGAAAGTGTCCACGTGTGAAAATCACTCATTAAACATTCATCGGCTTTAAATGTGTTTAATCCTAAATTACAATTGAATGAGGAGGGAAATCTCGTCTTTATGTGATGAATCACGGACAGGACGCTGGAAGCGGAGTCGTGTGGCCCGAATATTTAAGGATCAGATATTTCCCTGGAGGATGGTCCCTCCACCAGCAGCTGTGGGTGTTTTTTAATAATTAATGAATCAGAGCGAGTCGTGACACCAGGTCGGAGCACATCTTTTACCTTGTGTGTCCATCTGTAAGATCAATGGACTTCGTGTCAATTAACTTTCTAGATTCTTTATGTGACAAGGACCTAAATGAAACGCGGATAAATGCAAAGCAAACAGGTCTCAAGTTTAAAACCAGAACAGACATTTTTCAGTCTCATAAAACGACCAGTGGTTGAATGTTAAACCCGAAAATGAACGAATTCAGCACAAATCGTTCGAAAACACGAAGTGATTTCATAGACATTTTAGATGCCTCCACACATTCATTCGATTTGTACTTTTTGTTTCTAAAATGCCTTTTTAAGTCGACTTTGATCCAGACTACCACAAAAAACGTGACTCAAAGCTGTGAGAGAAAGAATGTGCAGGATCTCTTGGGCTGCAGCAGGCCTGGTGTTTTACTGGATGAGGCCTTCACGTCCCAGTCTTCAAAAGCAGCCTCGATTAATCCTCCATTCTACGAACGAATTCCGTGGGAACCCACACAAAAAGCCAACTCCATATTAACGACAGCTAATTTATAAATAGAGGGGAATCGGCTCTAAAAAGCGACGGTGCTGATTCTGCTGCAATGCGGTAGGAAGGTAATTCTCTGCATCTGCATCCACTTACAGAAACATCTCAGTTTGTCTTTAACGGGTTTTAGGGGCCCTGTGCTGAAAAGAAAAAGAAATGAAACACGTCCCTAAGGCCTGTCGTTAAAGGTGCACAATTTAAAGATGGGAGACAATTTTCTGTGGGAAAAAAAGCTGCAAATGCGGATTGAGAATAAATATTTAAGTATATAAATGGCATTTATTTCCAGAAATGAAGCAGAACCGCGTCTCCGTTGGTAGTTCTCGGTTCTGCCTCCTTTAGGGCAGCTCTGCCTGGATGTCTGATTTCACACATCCAAGAGTCGCCTCTGAATTAAAACGAGGATGTGGTCGGTTTGTCGTGCAGGAGGTTGGAGAAGCGGCAGCAGACAGGTGAAGCGATCGAGCTGACGGAGGATGGGAGACCCAGGCAGGACCAGGAGCGGAAGACGCCCCTGTGTGACTGCACATGCTTCGGGCTTCCGCGCAGATACATCATCGCGATGCTGAGCGGGCTCGGTTTCTGCATCTCCTTCGGCATCCGGTGTAACTTGGGTGTGGCCATCGTCAGCATGGTCAACAACAGCACAATCCACCAAAACGGCAAGATCATCATCACAGAGGTGCCTGTAAACCCCGCCCCCTGTTCGATAGGCGGTGGGGGCCAGAGCCAATAGGCTGATCGATAGGTTTTAGTGGTTACGCACACCTGGATCAGCTTAACCAGCCTGTACAGGCTGTACTGTATGTCAGGCCTGCGTGATGTAGTACAAGTGTGCTGGTTGTTTTATTTCTAGCTCCAATATTTCTGAAAACCTGCTCATGCATTTATAAAGTATTCATTATTAATATTATTCTTTGTTGGATAAAGACCTTACAAAGCATCAAAGCATCAGATCAAAGATAGAAAGAAAAAGATGATCCACTGACACTGTTTCACAAAGAACCAGTGTATTTGGATGTGTCTTAATATTTTCACATTTGTTATTATTTTACATAAAAATATCGGAAATTGAAAATGTGATCAAAATGATTTTTGTTTGTGTCTGAAAGAAAGCGAAATTCAACTGGGACCCGGAGACTGTGGGGATGATTCATGGATCTTTCTTCTGGGGGTACATAGTTACTCAGATTCCGGGAGGATATATCTCATCAAGACTCGCTGCAAACAGGTAAAACTCTGCAAATAATACCAACCTATAGTGTGGTAGAGGCTTAAAGAATGATATTTGGAGCCAGTCGTATGTGTCTGGGGTTTGAAGAAAGGAGTTTGACCCACAGCAGATAAAGCTGGGATCTGCCTGACGCTCGCCAGGCGTGCCTCCTCATGTTAATGAGCTCCCAGGGGACGAGCATGTCTAATCCTTTATGTTCACAGGCACAGGCATGGCAACCTCACCAGCCACAGCCCTGTGTGAAACCCAGTTCTAGGTAATGGTGGTAGCAGGTTTTTAACAGCCGTGACACACATATATCACATTATTTAAGTAACAACTGTTCAGACAGCTACAATTAGACAAAAGGAGCAGAACACACGTAAAAAGATTATAACAAAAGCCCCTTTCAGAAAACCAGTCAGTGTAACAGTGACACAGGAGGAGCTATGGCCACAGTATAAGTCCTGTGTGCATTAACATTACAGGACGGTTAAAGACATTTTTCATGAGGGAAATTTAGTCTGAATAAGATGCAAAGATGAAGAGCTTCATCCTGCCAAGTCAGCTGAGCCCACTGACGCCTTCTGCTGCAAACACCTCCCGTCCTCACTCCAAGGGAAACTGAATTACTGCCCGCTGTGTGTGTGTGTGTGTGTGTGTGTGGTGTCCAATTATTTCTTATTCCAACATTTAGTTAAGAACTAAACAATATTGTATCATGGTTTTACATTTAATAAATGTTTAAATCTATCTGAAAAAAAGAAGATTTCTGCACTGTTTCTTTCTGATGATTTTGTTTTGATGACATTTTGACAAATAATAATGCTGACACACTATTTATCCAGAGTCTTTGGAGCTGCCATCTTCCTGACATCCACCCTGAACATGTTCATACCCTCGGCCGCCCGGGTGCACTATGGATGTGTCATCTTTGTGAGGATATTACAGGGGCTGGTGGAGGTACTGATGCACATCACAGTCTGACATTTAAAACAGAAGAATGATGCCTCGTTATCAAGCCGAGCACCGAACTCCGCTCTGTAATAAATGATGTCCTGACATCCAATATTTAACCGCGTTTTAGAGAAATCCTCCATTCACATCAAACTCTCAGGCTTTCTCTTTGAATTTGGGACAATTGAGCCCATTATGAAGAAACTCTGTTCATTATACTGTATACAATTGTCAGAACAGTCCACAACCAACCTACAGCAGAATACCTTGAATAGCAGGGCTTGTGTGTGTTGTGGTTTACCTGGCCGACATAGCTCAGTGTTCACATAGAAACTCACAGAACAAAAGGGAAAAAACCACTTAATGTAGGCAGCTCCCACCGCTCAACACAGAGGACATGATTTCAGAAAGAGAAGCTTTTCAGACTGAAGGTCATCCTCTTGTTTTTTTGTTTAGCTGCTTACTGTCGTTTCAATAGCAGCTCATCACCAAAGAGAGAGAGAGAGAGAGAGAGAGAGACTGTGCAGAGCACCCATCGACTTATTACTGCAAATTAAACATTAGCATTACAGGGTGTCTCCCTCTGCAAGCCCCAGCAATTTGTGTCTATCAATAGTAGATTGTATGCCACTTACTGTGTAATGAAGATTTAATAGGAGCAGTTTGTTTTTACTGCCACAAAGTGGGTAGTCAGCTTGAATTTGCACCGACTCACACCGAACCCATTAGTCTCGATTAGAAAGGTCAGCTGCGATGCACGTCTGTTTGTTTGTTATTAACTGCAATTTGTCTTGCGTGTCTCCGTGAAATGAGAACAGACTACGTCAATCAAGCAGAACATATATGATATAATTGTGTGAATTCTGTCGATTGAAGTTTAGTCACATAAATTGAATTTTATTGATTAATGTAACAAGTCGGACTGGAAAAAGCGTTAGTTCTTAAAACTGGAAACTGCTTCTGTTATGTTCTGATAATCAGATTAAATCAAAGTGGGACTATAATGTCATTTGTCACTGTGCAGGGAGTGACTTATCCAGCCTGCCATGGGATCTGGAGTAAATGGGCTCCACCGTTGGAAAGAAGTCGTCTTGCGACCATCTCCTTCTGTGGTACACAATCTACACACACTCTGGGAAAATCTGGATGAGTTAGGGTGTAGAATGACAAAATATTGCACCTATAATGTGTGTAGAAGTGTCAGCTAACACTGTGACAACCCTGCTCCCTGAAGAACTGGCCAGGATCAAGTTCTGCCTAGTCATACTTTGTTTTTGCTTTCCAGGATCCTACGCTGGTGCAGTGGTGGCCATGCCTCTGGCTGGGATCCTGGTCCAGTACACTGGATGGTCCTCTGTCTTCTATGTGTATGGTGAGTGTGACGCACGTCTTTCCAACAACTGAGACGTCACAAATATAATTCACTTTATTTAACATATGCGCTAAATGCGGTTGCTAATCAGTTCAAGTTACATACTGAACCGTTGTTTCTACTGTTTAGGATCCTTTGGGATGGTTTGGTACATGTTCTGGATCTTGGTGTCCTATGAGAGCCCGGCGGAGCACCCGACCATCAGCGACGAGGAGCGCCGCTACATCGAGGAGAGCATTGGTGAAAGTGCCCAACTGATGGGCGCAATGGAAGTGAGTCCTCAAACGGTCTCCCTTGATTTGTAAAATCACTCCAACGGCCGTACATCCAGCTGATTCTGTTTGTTTTTACAGAAATACAAGACCCCCTGGAGGAAGTTTTTCTCTTCCATGCCTGTCTATGCAATCATTGTGGCCAACTTCTGCAGAAGCTGGACCTTTTATCTGCTCCTCATCAGCCAGCCTGCATATTTCGAAGAGGTGTTTGGCTTTGAAATCAGCAAGGTAAAGAAATCCCTACTAACACCTAGAATTAGTCCTAATATTATAGTCTAACGTATAGCGTGATTTACTTTGTGTTCTGCAAACATTCTGTGGTTTCTACAATTCTGTTTGTGCTTAGCTGGGTATTGAGAGTCAGAGTGTGGGTGTTGTTGTGCAGGTGGAAACAAGCTTCCCAGTATGAGGGGTGAACTGAAGCCCCCAAGAAGAATTCTTCAACATTTTATCAATTTCCAATGTTTGTGTCTTCACATGTACCACCCCCCCCCAAAAAAAGCCAGCAAAGATGTGTCAATCTCTTTTATTCATTTTTAATAGGCAGACATTTTAATTTACAGCGACATAAAGTTCAGAGAGTGTTGTTTTTCTTCTTCCCTTGTGAGTGAATATATCATCCAAACAAAAGAATTCAGCTAATATTAATATTCCACGTTTGACCTTCTGCGAGAATGTGCTGCATCAATCAGGCTGTTTTGGCAGGTGTATTGTGGCTTTGGTGATGAGACTGTAGGCATGTTGTTATTACTACAGGTGAATTATTGCTCCAGTGTAATGCTGGAGTCAGAGGTTTCGCTCAGAGATTGGAGGAATCACTTTTGTTGGGACAATCTCTTTGCAGCTGTCTCATCCGCTCCAGACAAATGTTTGATGTTTTCTCAGGTTGGAATGCTGTCGGCTCTCCCTCACTTGGTCATGACCATCATCGTGCCCTTAGGAGGCCAGTTAGCGGACTACCTGCGGACCCACAATATCATGTCCACCACAATGGTCCGTAAAATCATGAACTGTGGAGGTGAGACTTGTCCGATCACATCTTTGATCCTTTCTGTGAAGTTTTCTTCATCGGCGCATCGGTTAACTCTCGTCCTGTTGTCTTCAGGGTTTGGTATGGAGGCCACTCTCTTATTAGTGGTTGGCTTTTCTCATAGTAAGGGGATGGCAATCTCTTTCTTAGTTCTAGCAGTGGGTTTTAGTGGTTTTGCAATATCAGGTGAGTCTCGAAACAATTCAGACTCAAATTCTCCATTCTGAAAATAAAAGAGCACAAACTCAGAATGTTCTCTCTCTGTCGCTGTAGGTTTCAATGTCAACCACCTAGACATCGCTCCTCGCTATGCCAGCATCCTTATGGGCATATCCAATGGTGTGGGTACCCTGTCAGGCATGGTGTGCCCTCTTATAGTGGGAACAATGACAAAGAACAAGGTCAGTCTTGTCTGTACATAGGTTTTGCTGAAAACCACCCACAGAGAGAATGTATGTGACTGTCTGACTCTGTTCTGCCTGTAGACACGGGAAGAGTGGCAGCACGTCTTCCTCATTGCTTCCCTGGTGCATTACGGCGGCGTTGTGTTTTATGGGATCTTTGCTTCTGGGGAGAAACAGCCATGGGCTGACCCCGAAGAAACCAGCGAAGAAAAGTGTGGCTTCATTGATGAGGACGAGCTGGCCGAGGAGACAGGTGACATCACGCAGAGTTACGGCGCAATGGGTGGTCCAGCAAAAAGTTACGGGGCCACTGCACAGCTCAACGGAGGCTGGGTGCAGGACTGGGATAAGACAGAGGAGTACGTACAGGAACCGGCGGGAAAGATGTACGCTGAGCGAGGCTACTCCTAAAGCAGACAGTTGTGGTGAGTCTGCTTACAAAAACAGACTCTACACCACGGGTGGCAAAAGCAGTATATTAGATATTTAAATCCATTCTGTGTGTTCAAGTAAAACAGTTATTTCTAGTTTCAAAAAGCCAATGTAAAGAAATAGCTAACTGCAATGCAGAACAATCCTCATTAGATCCTCACAGGTTTTTCATCACATCTACCTGCCGCAGGGCTTCCTCACGCAGATAGCTGAAAGAAAACTGCAGGCCTATGTTGTACTTCTTAGGCAGCCAAACCTCATCTATCTACTTGAACAACACGAGCCAGACGACGTCACGTAGGGTCTTTCTCTGAAACACCACTCTGATTGCACTGAAACTATAAGTATTCTAAAAACAAGAATCTATTGTTTCTCAAATGTGTTTTATGTACTGTATATACCTGTATACTGTTTCTGTGAGACTATTGTGGATTTTGGGTCGTTGATCTGTGTTAACATTAATATAAAAGGCCATATTTTTCATGGACAGTACCTTTTCAGGGAGATGTCTGCTTGCAAAAAAAGGTCTTCTTGAGCGACACTGTAAGACAAAACTAGCGTGAGTGAAGTTGAACTGTAGAGTTTTAGTGTGTGTGTTTGTTGCATGAATTTGCTCAGATCAATGTTACAGATGCAGCTGCCTCACAGTCCTCATTCAGCTTACTGCTTAGTTCTTAGATAAGTGTCTTCTGCCATTATGAATATTAAAATTGATTTTAATAATCAGGTTCTGGTCGTGACGTGAGACAAAAAAGTTTTGAAGGGCGATTGCTCAGAAGCCATTGTTTATTGATGTTCGGTGTGCACTGCAATAAATTCTGTGTACCAGCCGCCACCCGTCGCCCCATTCTGTTTTGTAATATAACACCGCTTGCTGTATCTAATTGTAATTGTTTTGGAGTCATGTGATGATCAACATTAAGGTGTGTGTTTTAACAAATTACAAGTATCTGGAGAATCCAGCTTTAATGCTCACGATGCAGGATCGATTGTTTCATTTTGACAGCGAGGAATGCAGTACTGTAAACGAACAACCGGGGTTTGGTGATCTCTTGGTGTTTCATGGTTGTTCACATTGTCACCACAAGTACTTTATTAACACTTTGATATTGTCATGTTTGAGTGGACGACATGAATTGATGGCTCTTCCACTGTATTTTATTTGCAACTTGAACACTTTCTTCATATGCTGTGTGAAATATGCCAGAATGTTTAAAATATATGACTATTTACAAATATTTAAGATGACCAAAAGATGCTATTATGGCGTTGTGCCTGAAGTTTATGTAAACAGATAAATGTGATTTTATGGCTTCTAATATTGTGTTTAATGAAGAGGTGTTGATGTCACAAAGTGTTATAAAATACTCAAATCATTTTATAAAAAAAAACAAACGCTATGTTTTTGTCATTCTTAGTTATTGTTTTTATTGTGATGAGTGGACGTGTTATACTCTGTTTATTTCAGGGTTCGAGGTCCTCAGAGACTGGAAACAGACAAACTCACCAGTTAACCACCTTCTCCAATTGGTGTCGTGCTGCTCCTATTTTCTCCAGGTTTCTCATTAGTAAATCAATGGCTTGGTTCTCTGGAGTCCACAGCGTATTGGACACTGTAGCCTGGTAACTGAAAGGAGAGCAATGGGAGCAATATTATCAGCGGCGTCACTAAAAAAGAAACTAATTTGTGAGAACGTAAGGTGTGGTATAATGTGGCATATTATACATGCAGCACTCCCTGGTTTTATTTGGCGAGTCCTCCGTTTCACACCTCTGAGGTCAACAGTGTCACATGTAGCACATTCAGATATTGACCCAGCGCCTGCATTAAGTCAGATCACACGACAAATCAATACTGTTTAAAGCTGAACAAAGTTGGAGCTTTAAAACAGAAATGCTTCAGGTAAAAGTTTGAATTGGGAATAAATGTTGGTAACAAGCAAAACATAGTATATAAAATATTCATGATCATTACATTGAGTACACAGCTAATTTGCATTTTAATAAAACACCTGATGTGACATATAATGAGTAACAGTGGCATAGGTTTAGCTGTAGTACAGTATAGCGACCATTAGCAACAAAGGCAAAGGTTCACAGTTGGAATATGGACTTTTCAAGGTCAAACCTAAATGCAACATCAGCTTTAAGTTACACTTCATGTATTTATTCAGATTTTAATGATTGAATTACATTAAAAAAATCGAATATGACCTAAGAAATGATGATTAAGACACTAAGTAGTTTTTATACAGTAAATAAAACAGTGTTGTATAATGTTTAGAAACGGAATACTTTGATTCTTAAACCATTTATTGTAGACCTAATAAGCAGTGAACAAACAAGATATTAAGAAGTAGTATTTGTGTTATTATAGGTTGTAGTATTATTAATATTAAATTATGTGACTAGTGCCCTGTGACAGCCATTGGGGGAGCACAGTCCATCAGTGATGTGGTAGATATAACTAACGAAGACATGAACTTTTCCCTACAGCAGGAATGGCTCAGTGGCGTCTAAAATACTGGATAAATCAATTATCACTTCTCACGAAGCCTTTAAGCCTGAGCAGATGGGAATGAGTCATAAGAAGCAATATGTGCAAGTCCATCATCAGATGTCTGATCAGCTCACACGTGACCCACTGTAGACATTAAATGTAGATTTTCTACCTCCCCCAGACTGTTGATGTTGAATAAATTCATTGCCAATGAAACCAGTGCCACTCAGAGGAAATGACTGACTGGTTTGAAGTTAGCTGGGAGCGTTTCGCCTGTGTTGACCAGTGGTTTTATGCATGTGATGAACAGTCTGAAGGGATTTAATGTGTTGTTTCAGCGTTTGAGTGTGCAGCAGTCTGCACAGTGTTGACTGATGCTTTGATCACAGGAAACAGCTCTGTGACTGAAACACTTCCAGGAGCAGCAGTGGCAGCAATTACAATAAATATCAGTTTCTCCTCAGACTGTCCGCTCAGCTGACGAGGGGGAAGCATTAACGCTGCTCCTCGGTGCATGTTAATTTGACAGAAAACACAATTGAACCACCGGTCACGTGGAACATGTTTTCTCATGCCTAACCAGCCAGAATGGTCATGGCTGCTGCACCCGTGATGTGCCAGTTAGGAAGCTCGCAGTAATTGGACAAAACGGACATTTCATTCATTCTTCTACTGTTCAGCCAGTAAATTCCACCGTCTGTCTTTTCGCTGGTTTTGCCGTGATGTTGTTTTTTTGTGCTTGTGTAATTGTGAGAGCAAACGAAGGGGGATTGAGCAGTTTCAGTCAGTGGGGCAGGTGCAGTGCGGCTCCTGGGGGACTGTAATAGGATGAGGCCCAGCCAGAATGAGTGTTTGATGACGAGGTTGCATTCCTCCCCTGGGACGGTGCCTGCATGCAATTATAGTCTTGATCTCTTCTTTCTCCTGTCGTCCACACTTAACACAGCAACCCCTCCACATTTGAGCATAAACTTTCTTTTATTCACAGTTTCAAATTCAACCCCCTTTATCTTAAAATTGAGAAATGAAAACGCGTAATTTTAATGCAGTTTGGAAGTAATTACATTTGGTGACACCCTTCAGCATGACATTACACTACCTCGGGGCAATTGAATTTACACACAGCTCCTTCTACTCCCTTGCTAATTGCTTTATTAATGGAGAGCTTGGCACCCCAGACCAGTCCCTCTCAGATGAAATAACATGTTATGAGTCTCAGTGCTCAGCCACCACAACACAAACTGACATTAATATTTCATTGCTTCTTCTGTTCCAACTAATGAATCTACATTTTTTGCAGGGTTTGTCTGCTTGAGATCACTGTAAACACAGACAAGAAATCCCTCGTTGTGTGATACGCTAATGGAATCCACTGTATAACAACTTCATCTTACTCAGCTCAAAACCACAAGAAGTGTGAGCTATGGTTAGTTTCATCCGTGCTCACTTTTCACTTCGACTGAAACATTTATGAGCACCAAACTAGCTTTTCAGTAATGAGGCAGTGCTACCATATAGGGAGACATATTTTCAGACCTGCCATATGTGGAATAAGACTCTGACATGATCAGAGGAAGGAAATTGCTACATCCAATTGTTTTTCCTCAGGTTTCTGGTTTCCTATAGTTTTATGTGAGGTAATCTATCAGGGGTCTCTGCAGTTCCCCCTCCCCCACACCACATTACACCGACAGCTTTCTGTCTGCAACACGCTCGTATAGTATCATACACAGACAAAGGATGAGAGGCTGATAAGATTTCACATGATACTCTCAGCCTCAAGAGAAATCTGGACAAAGAGCACGACAGAACTATCAGATAATAAGATTTAATGCAAAACGATGGAAGCTTCCGTGACCAAATTAAATATTTAAAACATGGCAACCCTTCATTTAAGGCTGATTATTTTATCAATCAATTGATCTGCAAATGATTGGATCACATGAACTGAGAAGATTCTCATCACACAAGGTAATGTTTCTTTGTTTTTAACTTACAGTAAAAAGGACTTCCGTAACACTGTTGCAGCTCTGCTTTCTTTTGTCCTGTAGTTTTACCAACATGTTGTTGCTGGCTGTTTTTCTCCCAACCCCCTCCCTCCTCCCCTGTGCCAAAATACAGAAATGTTTTTGCAGCCACAGCACCTTGCTGTAGAGCCTGATGGTGCGTTTTTATGGGACGGAGGACACAGAGGACAAGGTGAATGTCCTTCATCCGTCTCCTCACAAGCTGCACTAACATTTCATACTGTAAAAACAAATATTTTCCTCAAAGCTTCACTGCTACAAACCAAATGCACCACCACCAAATGTGCCACTGTGCCTGCCCGATGATGGTGGCTGCTGATCATCAGGATCCTTTGAGTGGGTCACAGGTGTGCAGAGGGGCCCTCCTGCCTCTGTTATCTGTCACCGAGTCCAGACGAGGGCCGGGCTGGAGCGGCTTAGGCACGTGCCGAGGGAGGGCTCTGGCCCCACATCCTCCCCCTCTACCCCACCCCTCAGAGGACTCCCTATTCACACCACCAGATGGGGGCTGGATCTGAGTCTTAATGAATGCTATCCTTCACAACCCTTCAGAAGCCAATGAACAAGTCGCCCTGAGCACGTTTCTGTGCATTTGTTTCCTCATGCTGATTCAAACAATATGAGAAGAGAAAGTAAATCATGTTTGCGTTTCACAACCCAATATTATGGGTATTATGGGTAATATTTTCTTACAGAAATGTTTTCTACACTATATTCTCACAATCATGCAAATCTACATTCACCACAGAGAATATGGGAGGTGATACAAAAATAAAAAAAACACAACCCTATAATTGTAGGTAGGTTAAAAGCAGATTGTAGAAAGACTAATAAGCTGTTTTATATTACAGATGTGGCAACTAAACATATATATTTCTTTCAAATAGCACAGCTCACTGTTTAATATAACTGAAACTACATACTATCAGTTATCACACTTTATCCTAATAGAAAAATATATTTACATTAAAATATATTGTGGTGTGTTGCTTTTCTTTTCAGCTTCTAAACTGGAGTCAGACAGCAACACGTGAATCATCACCATGGCTGCTCCCTCGCTTTGACACATGTAAACCTGTGAAGGAAGAGTGAGAAATACAAACTCTAAAAAGAAACCTGCCAGCGTTCAGTCTCACAGGCTAAAAGATAATGTATGTCTTTGTAACATGCACAGGTTGACAATTCTTGTTAGCTTTAAAAAAATAGCATTTATTTTCCTCTCAGTGTTCGAGCCTAAATATGAAAAAATCCAAACCCATTCATTTATATAACAGGAGCAGGTGAGATCCCTTCAATCACTGCGGGTTCCCATGCCGCTCATTGCATATGTTTTTCAATGGCTAGAAATAAATTGGTTGTGTACATGCTGCCCCTTACCCAGTGACCCCTGTCTGTCTCTACGTGAATTGGTTTCATGGTGTGTTAAATGAACTGTGGCCGTGTTGGTGTTTCCCTCCACGCGGCGGCTGGGGCTCTAATCCGCTGTCTGCCAGAGTTATGTCACACACCAGCTATTGTGCACGGTTTGATTGAGGACGCCAGATCTAGCTAATTAATCCCTCGCCACAGAGGTGCTCCGACACAGCGGCGAGGCCTGAGATGTGTGAACTGGCAGCCGAGTCACATGACTGACAATAAACCAATACAAATGTTTCACTCTAGCTAGTGCAGCTTTGTGGCGAGGAGGTGATGCTGACAGATGGTGTACGAGAAGCTGATGATCATTTTAAGTGTTTGAGAATAAATTAGATTACAGAATAATTTAACTTTGTTACTGCCGTGTTAACGGTGGGTTGGGTTTTCAATACATTTTATTACACTTTATTTACAGCTTCACACTATAGAAATCAAACAAACTAATTATTTTAAAGCAGCAGATCCAAAATGATTTAGTGATAAGGTAGAAGTTATGATGCTGAATAAATCCTTATCAATAAATCCCACTATTTAGACACTATATTACTTTCAAATTTTATTCTGCAAGGTAACATGTTGCTACTAATTGTGAATATTATCGGTTATTATCGGTCCACATCCTGGAAGCTGTGCCTTTTGACAAATTGCAAATTGAGACCAAAATACAAATAAAAATCAGACACCGTGAAGGCTGAGGGACACTATAGATAAATATTGTGCACAGAAAATGGTTTATACTCATATGATTGCGTAATGATCCCACAAAGATCCACATTAACACTTTTGACTGCAGAAAAATATTGTTCTTAAATGTTAAACATCACCTGAAATGCCTAAATAAAAAAAAATTAGAACAACATGATTGCAACCGCCCGACTAGAGGAATAGAATAAGTGCGAGATTGCATCTGTGAATCCATGAATTTGGTTTTTATTTAAACAATCTTTTACAGCAGTAAATAAAACTAATACTAAAATTCACTATTTAATACAGACACGAGGTCTCCCCACACACTCAGACCTCTGACATCATAGTCTCCATCAGATGTTTTCAAAGCAATCAGTTCTTTTTCTACATCCTCTCTCTGAGAGGGACAGGCCTCAAACAAGGCCAGAAAGTGTTCGGTCAGTTTCTGAAAGGACACTGTGGGATCGGTGCTGGTTGGAACCCATACTCCGTCATTTATGCTGTACTCCATATCAGCGGCCCATTTTTTCAGAAGATCAAAATATGCATCTCTAAATTTGACATGTTTTTGGGCCAGTTCCATAAGAAGTGCGGTATGCTGTGTAGAACACATGAGCTGCATCACACAGTGTTTTGTCTCCAGCCACTTCAAGAGAAAATCTTGTGAAGCAATGTCTGCAGATGAGTTTTTTGGTATCAGCAGAGCTGCAGCAAAGACCTGACATGAATGTTCTTCTGCCCCATCGCATGCCTGAAAGGCAGAGTCTAAAAGGTGCTCTGCCCCACAGGCCTCGCTGCCGTGGTTCAGCAGAGCAGTCAGTCTTCCCATCAGCATCGCCCCCTGCACCTCAGCACCAGCACCAACCAGTGACACGTCTGTGAGAGACCTCAGGACTTTACACGCAGATTTGCACTGAATGATGTGGCTGCAAAGTCCAGTAACATCTGGACACTCAGGATTCTTGGTGTTTACAGGAGTCGTGGTGTCAAAGAGTATCTTCATGATGGAGCTGGGTAGCTTAGGGTTGTTCAACAGCCCAACGAGCAACAGGTGCTGGCACCGATGGAGGTCCGAGAAGGAGACTTCACTGTATCCAGAGAAGGCACCTCGCAAACTGTGATTAGCGAGTTGCAGCTGTTTCTCCATGGCCCGACGTACTGCGGGGTTATTGTGAAACCTAGAGAAAAGGTGTTCGCAGTACCGGGCCCACTGAAAAGCTCTGGACAGACTTTGTTTGTCCCACTCCTCCACCACTGCGCTCTGCGCCGCCACAGCCAGCAGCTCCGCCGCGCTCGTCACGTTTTTTAATATCATCTCCATGTGGAGCTTTCTGTGAGAAAGAGCTCAACCTCTGGGTTCCGTTGATGGATACCCACCATGGGGTAAAGACACAACCTAAACAGGCACATAAATAAATCAAAAGGTGATATCGCTTACCTAGCAGGCTAGCCACATGGTAGCTAGCTACATCGAAACAAGTGGAAAACCTGTAGCTAACGTTTCACAGAACTTCCGGTGACACGTTTCAAAACAAAATCCTTTTTAAAAGGTAACGTTAAAACAACAATGATTACACAATACACGTTTTGTGGAAACATACATAGTTGGGTTTGTTATGAAACTCACTTGAATTAGTATTGTCCCTTGTTATTGTCTTCTAGTTGCCATTTGCACAACTGCGCATGCGCTTTTCAAAAATAAAAGTCTATTAACTTTCCCGTTGCATAGTGGTTTAAAGGAACGGCTGTTTTATGTAACGCATACGCCATAATTTACAAGATTAGGGAAAAATATCGCGTTTTAAAAAGTTGCGATGATTGTATAGCTTTCTATATAATCCTCGTCAGGCATTATGCATACTTACGTTTTATTTACAACTACAAAACTGTGTCTTTCTGGTTTCGTATTAATAGCGCATGCAGGCTGTCAGAGAGATGATATATGTCAGTGATTTAGATCAGAGTACATTAGCACGAAAATAAAAGAGACATTAACTGAATCATCGTGTATCCGAGGCTTGAGTTTCTCGGTTGGCCCCTTTGCATTTATTCCAGAAATGTCACATTGAGGCAACACGAAGAGTAGAGGAGGTAGGCAGTGCCCGCAGGATAGAACTTCCCTCCCATCATCATCAGCAGCAGCAGCAGCAGCAGCAGCGTGCTCTGGGTGTAAATGTGTGTATGTGCAGTCAGATCGTTGTGCAAATGCGCAGTGAGAAACACCTTCTCTGTGCACATTGGTTCAGTGCTTTGGAGAATAACCTGTGGGTCGGTGCGCCGCTGCGAAAAGCATGAAAACTCAGAGGACGAGTGAGAGGGAGGTGCGCACCAACGAGCTGAACTTTCAGGGTGAGCACACATAAAGAGCTTTATGGACTCATGCTAAACCATTTTAGCTGATTTCCTTTTGCTAAATGAACATCAGACTTTTTGACGTCTTCATGCGTATTTTATTTTAGGTTTGATTCTAACTTGGGCTTTTTAGCCCCTTCACAGCAGAGGGGTTGCAGAGTAATCTAATACATCAACATAGTTAAGACTTTGACAGTCAAAAGAAAGCAGATTTGTTTTTTCTTGCTTTTTTATATTTCTATCAAGACATATTTTACAGAATCCAGAATCTGGCTTTCAGTCATTTCATTGGTTTTAATTAGTGGGTGTTCAGGCTCTCAGTCATAACTCATGTCTTCCTTTGATCCTATTTCCAGAGTGGTGAAAAGTCTCCAGTGGCTGTTTTTATTTGTGACAGTTGTAAAAAGAGGAGACAGCTTTAAAGTCTTACTGAAGTTGCAAATTCATGTGTTAAAGTATTTTAAAAGATCTGTTTATGGCACTAAATTTAGACAAAGGCAAAATATGTGTCTTGACATTTTCTTTTTGCCAAAAAGGTTGCAAATGCAATCATGTGTTCACAGAGCAAATATTTAAAACACAGGGGTTTATTATTGAGGGGTGAGACAGATGTATTTGACTATAAAATTATTGAATCTGGAGATAATCAATGCATGATCACGTCTGAGCTCGATGTGTAGAATTCATATGCACACTGACAGCATTAGTGTGCATATGAATGCACATATTATTTTATGTACTTTACAGGAGAGATTTAACTCTATAGCTGAATTTGATACTTAGAAAAAAATGTAACATTTGCTAAGTTTGCTGAGTTTTCTTGTTTTTAATGGACAAATCAGCTTCTACTGTTGTAGAGGAGAAAAGCATGAAGGGCAGCAAGAATTAAGAGGACAGACACACTCTTGTTTTATCTAATTGATGTGATTCAGTAGTCAAGATTCACATCCATATGCCTTTCCTGGAGCGATCTGCAGCCAACGGTGGCATGTGATGACAGCTTTACTTACGTCTTGAGGCCTCTCAGACTGAGAAAATGTATATTTGAATGCCTTTGTCCTACATAGGTTATCATTTCTGATTCTACTGTCAGATTTTTATGAACTGTAGATAAATCAGCTGTAAGTTTAACAGATGCTATATGCTGCATAAAACCAACAGAGAAGAAGTGCTGGCTTTGGCCAGAAGCTGATGAAGTCAGGCTACAGTAGGAGAAAGGAACCAGGTATGTTTTTAACAATTGGTTGTTTCTTTAGGACGTTTTCCTCGGGAAATGTGGGATGAAACCCAGCAGGATGTTTTTTAAACTATGTATAAAAAATGCTTAAAATTACATCTTCACCATGATAGAAATTACCTGGAATTATCCTGTTTAATTATCTGCAGTAATTGTGAAAGTTACAGTTACAGCATCATATCTTGCAGTTGTCCAGTCAACAAGCTTGTATGAAGAAGTATGACGAAATGTCCTATTGCCCTTGTCTTGTCTGCCAGCTTGCACCACGGTGGACATGGGAATGTAACACTTGTTTGTGACTGCTGAGCTCCAGAGTTTAGTGTGTGTACATAACATACAGCCCTTGTCTTTATAAAGATAAGGTGGACATAAGGTCTTGATGTCCTGTTGCACAATGGTGTGATTTGGTTACAGCCAACTCCAGGGGGACCTTGAAATGTTACACAGCTTTAAAGGTCAGATTCCTCACATTGTGTGATACTCCTTTGGCATTCTGAAGAAATTCAGCCATCACACACGATGAACTAGTTGTCTATGACAGCTTTGCTTCCTTGTTTGAATAACTTGTAATTTGCATTAATTGTCCTGCTGCTATTTGCCTGCCACGGGAAGTCTGTCTGAGATGTTCCTGCTTGTGTCCAGACTGAAGGTAACACTGTTTAAATATGACAACGAGAGTCCTTGATTACACACCTCCATTAGTAATGTAAGCCTTGAGCAAACAAAAGTCCAGTGTCCTTGTGATGCCACCATCCTTGCGCTCTGAGATCGTCTCCTCTCTGTCTGCATCACTTAGTCTTTCTTTTTCAGCGTGTGGTTTGAGACACAGTAATTGCAGCACACATGCTGTTGATGTGTTATTGCTCTGCCGAAGTCTTACATCTGGCGCCCAGTTGTTTTGTCAATTACTCACATGTCTCAGTAGCAAACCCATTAATAGAGCGACACTGACTGAAAGATTTTAAAGTTAATGCTCATACACTTGATATACTGTGGAACAAAATTGGAAAACACTGTGAGAAATGTCTCATTTAGTCAGTGACTTCACTTTATAGGCAATAAGTGGCTGTTAAATATTGCTGCGACTACTGATGTGTGTTACAGTCTCTCCATCAGGCCATAATGTAGGACCGGCTGCAGTGTTGACTGGACTGAATTGATATAGACTGTATCACAGATGGCATAGTAATCTGAAGGAGCTCTTTGTTTGTGTCTGGTGTTTGTAGAATAAAAGTCCTACTGTGTGACACTGGCTGATATAAAAGTGTCTCTTGTCTAACAAAGAGGCAGACAGAAACTGCACTGTCAGCCTGGGAACGTCTCATGTCATCAGGTAGACTGTAAATGACACCAGGGTTTGGCTACGCGGACAAAAGCACTAAGTTCTCTCATCTTTTGTTTTCTTTTATCCTCCTCTTTTTAAAAAAATAATGAGTCAAAATGTCTGTTGTGACAGACAAATATTATATTGATCATTGATTTGAAGTCTCTTAGGAATTATTGTGTGTTGCTTTGCCTTTGAAATCTTATCATTTGAGTAAACTTGGGCTGTAAAACTATTCCTACTGGTGCTATTTTATTGAGTTTTGACTAATGCATTCTGGTGTAAGGTTGATCTAATTTACTATTTACCACTGGCATGTCAATATGGATCATATTTAATATAATTACATTGCTCCACTGTTTGACCAAACGTTACGGCTTTTCTCTTCCTCCGGTTCACTTTCAGGCTGTCAGTAGGGAACTATGTTCAGCTCCCTGAGCCCCAAACAGCCCGGTGGCCCTGGCCTTGCAGATATGCAGCAGTATCACCAGTGGCTGGCCAGTCGACACGAAGCTAGCCTGCTGCCCATGAAGGAGGACCTGGCCCTGTGGCTCACTAATATGCTCGGTAGGCATCACTTTAGCACATTAAACATGTGCCGGTCTCAGAGGGGTTATCATAGTTCTATAATTATTTTAAGCAAATAGCTGTATTTCATATTTATTGTATTATAATGCACCGCGACCCGACTGCGGATAAGCGGAGGATAATGGATGGATGTATTTTAATGCAGAAAAAGATATTATTCCCTACAAAAGTAACTAGCACCACTATCTAACTTTGCTAACAAATGTATGGTGCAGCAATTTATCCAAAGCAATCTTCTAGAAATAGCTTAGCTTTAAAATACAGCTAATTTTTCTAGTTAATGTTAATGCTGAAGTAAACACCTCTGCCAGGAACTGGAATCAATCCCAGCCTCATTACAGACCATTTAAAAAGCCACCCGAATGTGGGAGTCACTTTTGATCTTCACTTACTCTCCCATAGATTTATTTTAACTGAATAATGAGAGTCAGTTGAGGTGGTTCGGGCATCTGGTCAGGATGCCCCCTGGACGCCTCCCTCGGGAGGTGGTACAGGCATGCCCCACTGGGAGAAGGCCCCGGGGCAGACCCAGGACACGCTGGAGGGATTACATCTCCCGGCTGGCT
>JAUMTR010000024.1:13191506-13227281 GCA_032270685.1 Microctenopoma stevenorrisi
GATCGTGCTTTTTCTGTTGCAGCCCCTAAAATGTGGAATGACCTCCCTTTACATATTAGACAGGCCTCGTCTCTGTCCACATTTAAATCGCTTTTAAAAACCCATCTCTTCTCCTTGGCTTTTGACACCCTGTGAGATATAGATTTTTGTTGTTTTTATTAGATTGTATATAATTTTATCCTGTTTCTTATTCTGTTTTAATATTGTATTTACGAACTGGTTTTATATCTCATTCTAATTGTCTAATTGCCTTATGCTATTTTATCTTCTGTAAAGCACTTTGGTCCTCTCTGGTTTGTTTTAAAGTGCTTTATAAATAAAGTTGGTATGGTATGGTATGGTAAAAACATTATCTTTTAGCTACAGTTTCCTAATGTCTTATCTGTGGTTACCCCCGACATCTGTGCCTACACGTATGTCTGGCGAACAGTAAGACTGTAGGTTACAAACACAGAGAAAAAGTGATTCGGTAATGTTTTTGCTCAAATGGAGAAAAAGAAGCAAAACAGTGTTTTGCTGGCTGTGAAGTGAGAACTGTTGATGTTTGCACTGAGGCATTACTGCCCTGAAGACGGTGGGTCTCCTGATCTCAGTGTGAGTGTAGCTGCACAGATGTGAGGAAGTACTTGAAGTCAATGACCATGGGATGCAGGGGCGCTACTGAAATAGAGAAGCCCATTGTTCATATCCTGAGACAGACTCACGCCCGATGATGTTTTCTTGTGGGCGTGTTATTTCAGTTTGTAGACTGCAACCCATGACACAGCTGAAGATTTTAATCCTAAACTTTTTCAAGCAGGTAGCTATTGCTCTTGCTCATCTTGAACCTCCTCCCTTTTCTGAGTTCTAAGTGATTCTAGCACAGAGAAATGATAAATCACACTTCATTGTCACACACATCTTTCCATGTCTTTACATCAGTAGTTATCATCTCCAGATGAATGAAGATTATATTATTCGATCACATATCTGCCACATGCCAGGTCCAATACACCACCTCATTAACTGTCCTACACTCTACTGTACTGTGCTGAAAACAATTGTAATATTTTGCCCACTTGCTCTCTTGTAGACAGATTAGTCAATCAGTCAATCAGCAGAGACTCCAGGAAGTTATTTGCCACATAACTCCCCAATCTGTTGGGATGTTGGTGGGAAGATTTAGATATAAAGTACTGGACAGAACCAGACCAGACTTTGGTTCTCAGTCTTAAGGCAAAAGTTAGCTACAGTAACTGGCCAAAGCTTTACGTCCTACGTGTGACAGGGTTATTATCTTCACATCAACAATGAATTTAGTGTGTGTGTGTACAGCTTTTAAAGTAGGGCTATGAATTCTGTAAATCATATATCCTTATTAGTTCCCATCTGTTTAAACATAATGTTCTACACAATCCATGCAATTAATAAGCATTTGAAGGTGCAGCTGATTCAGCAAGCCGCTGCAGAAATAATAACACGTCATAGTGATTGTGAGATCAAACGACACTGGCAATGTGGTCAACATTATTTCTCCAGGAATGCAAAGTATCAGAAATGATCCCAGACAAAGTGAAAAGGAGAGCCTGGAAAGAAAAGAAAATACCCACAAAAGCCTGCATATTTCCAGCATGAGCTCATTGCACCTTTCTCATAGCACAGACGCACATATCCTGCATAAAACCACAGCAAGGCGCATAAAGGCTCTCTGAATGAACCATGTGGGGGCTGAAAGCCATGAGCGTGTTATTTGATCCCAAATCATCCAGGGTCTTGTAAAGTAGCCTTGGTTTTCTAACTCGCCATCTCCAACATTGATCTGTATGGAAAAAGTCAGACCTGCACTGAAACCAGAGCTTGGACAGATGGGGAAGAAATCCATGTAGATAAAAAGTATGTGGCTCTGTGTTTTGAAGGAAACTCAGTAAAGCTTATGTTAAACACTATTCATCAGTGAAATGTGGGTCTATGCATTTTACTCTCATTTCTGGGTAGTGTACATGAATACATCCTCCAAATTGCTCTATCTCTGCAGCAGAGCATTCCCTATCGGAAGATACCGTGTCGGCAAAGCGCTCCCTCCGGCTCTTTCTTTGCTCGGGACAACACAGCTAACTTCCTGGCTTGGTGTCGAGAGGTTGGAGTTGGAGAAACATGTCTGTTTGAGTCAGAGGGTTTAGGTAAGTGGGCTTTTACTGCATTAAACATCTAAATACATGGATGTAGAACCGACAGAGTTGAGTTTCTAACACTGTTTGGCATTTGGCTGTGGCTCACACTGGCAGATCATTTGACCCAGACTTTAATATCCTCTGAATAGCCTGATTGTGCAGGTAAAGTATTATACAGGTTGGACTGCTTCCTTCGCCACCACTTCCCTCACGTAACACAGAGGACTTAATATCGTGTCTCTGCTTCAGCTCATTTGACATCCATGTAAAACTCACAAGGGCAGCCATCTACTGGGAGCACTGTGACAGGAACAACGTTAATACTGTGCTCAAGTAAAAAATGTCTGGAGTGAAACAACAGGAGCAACGACAGAAGGGTGCAAGTTAGTGGGAAAGTAGGCCAACACTATGTAAATGTTTCCTCAGCTCAATGTAGGGATGAGTCGCTCTCTTTAAACCAGTAATCTACTGCAAGGATTTCCGGCATGTTATATCACTGAAATATGTTTGCAGTTAAAATATGTCTGGCCTGAAATAGCAGATGCACTATTTGACCCTGTCAGAACAGAAATACCTAGAATATTCATAGATTCTTGTCATTTCTGAGTAATGCCTTGTCGACCACTGCTGAGCAACTTAAACTATGCAAATCATTTCTGAAGGTGAGGTCAATCATTTGAAACGAACCGAATAACTGTGATATAAAATATTGTGAAAATACTTTAGAAAACAGCTGACAAATGTCTTTCTTTCTTTGTCTCTCTCTCTTTCCGTCTTCCTTTCTTTCTCTGGATGGATGTATCAGTTCAACAGTACATGTAACAACACCAGGTTTGCTATTATGCAGTGGATATTTTGTCTGTAAAGCATGGTGTGGTGTCTCACATATTTTGTACATCTTGTATCCACTCCCACAGTTTGATTGAATATTGGGTGAGGTTCAAATAAAACACCTCAATCTGAACTATACATGACAAGTTTGAACAGGAGATTGGGACAAACAGGAATGTAGAAAAGAGGAGCATTTGAATGCATGTTTGTCTTTAAGTTCATGGGTTTTCTATGTTGTACCACTGTCTTTTCCATCACAGTCACTCATTCTCGTTCATGGCCTTAATACAGATACCATACTATACTGCAAGTACAATGCTAAAACGCCATCTCTTCCTGTAGTTCTTCATAAGCAGCCAAGGGAAGTGTGCCTCTGTCTTTTAGAGTTGGGACGGATAGCATCACGGTATAGTCTTGTTTTTAAGTTCTTTTCTTTCACTTTACCCACAACTGTTTTTCCATTTCTTAACTCTGCACTTCCTGATTGACATTACTCTTTGTTTTCTTGGTGCAGACACAATGTGGAGCCTCCTGGCCTTATAAAACTGGAGAAAGAGATTGAACAAGAAGAGAAAGCACCTCTACCTCCTACATCACCCGTATCCCCAGTCCAGCCCCTGCTTCCATCTCCTTCATCCCCTTCCCCATGTCCTGCTCCATCCCCGACACCTACCAAAGTTACTTCCAGCAAAAAAAGCACAGGGAAGCTCCTGGATGATGCTGTAAGTCTTTTAGTTCATCTGTCTGTTGTATTTTTATCAGTTTTTTTATCTTTGTCTTTATCTTTGTTGATGTTACAGGTGAGACATATCGCTGATGAGCCACCCTGCAGGTGTCAGAATAAATTCTGTGTAGAGAGACAGTCACAGGGTCGGTACCGTGTTGGGGAAAAGATGCTTTTTATTCGGGTGAGTTTTATAATATGTTTATTCCAATATTTAAGTGCCTGAATAGTTCTTTTACCAAAGCCTTAGTTTTCTAAGGCTTTGGTAGGCTATGCTTCACACCAAAAATGCATTCTGCTAACAAAACGACATGATGCATGAACGTAGTCAAACAAAAGGATACTATTCTGAAATATAGAGATGTAAGATATAGAGTATAACATAACAGTTGCAAACCTGCCAGTGGCTAATAACTGTTCTCCTACTATGAATCTCCACTGTAAAACATGATTACACGGAGTGAAAATATGGAATATTTGTTGTATTGTTTTACAGGATCCAACGACTATAATGAAACACACAAGTTTAGGTTTTGGGTTGATCACAATAATAGTTCACATTGCTTTTTAAAGCCCTCTCCATTCATTTAGTATGCTGATGCTTAGGGCTGGCAGTGGGATAAAAGTCATTCATTGTGTGTGGAAAGCCAGTCCTTGTGATGTCTTATTTACTGCTAAAAGTGTATTGAGACAACAACAACACAATATGACTCAGTGACTACGAAAGGAAAATTATGTTAAAGAGTATCGATGTAACCAATTACTTGCATATTTAAATAATCACGAAATATTATTACTTATTACTTGACTTTCTCTCCGTGTAGGAGTTAAAGGTATTGGATAAAAATTAATGGAAGCTAACACAGATTAGAGAAGTAGCTTGGTCCCCTTGGGATCGTGGTTACTTAGCAACCCACAACCAGAATTCACACATCTAAGAATGTGATTCATACTGCTGGTATGTTCAGGATGTGCAGACCTGCAAGTGTGAGTCTACTCTTGCATGTCCTCTGCTGTCTGCACATTATATTACAACTACTGGCTTCAACTGTGAACTAAACACATTGTAAGGTTTGGATGAACAAAGCTTCTTTGAAATATTAGTAAGGACAAAGAAACTGTCCTACACATTTTCTTTCCTGCTAGAATATAATCAGATTCTGTGCATATCATAGTTTTTTTTAATCATTTATGCATTTTCGATGACTGAATGCTTCAGTCTTCACTGTGTTGCTGAGCAACCAAGGACACATGATGAGGAGCTCACAGTGCTGATCCAGTGCAGTCTTTTGTACAGTGTTGAGTCTAGAGTACTTTACATGTCAGTGCTATAAATATATAATATATATAATCACCAATTATCTTTCCATAAACATAAACAATAAAAAAAGGACATGCGGTGATACAAACACATCATATACACAGTATGTGAGATACATCATTCGATCAGGCTGAAGTGTTAAACCTTCTCTGTCTCGTAGCCAACGAGCTTCACACCGAAGCCACTTTAATTAAAATTCCTCAGAGGGTTTTATTCCCCGACCCGACCCCGGACCAAGCGGAAGATAATGGATGGATGGATGGATGGGTTTTATTCCCCAGCAGCTGTCTTCCCCAAAAAGCTTGACTACAGTAAAACCACTAAGCAGAGCATCTACACAACGGTGGCATACAGCAAGCATAAGAGTCTACTTCATACTATTCTGTGTAGCCCGAGAGGCTGACCTTCACGACTCCTGGAATAAATGAGGAGCTTGTAGCTCCAGCAGTGGGGCAGAGTAACATCACAGTGTTTGTGGGGAGTGTTGTCCCAGCTCACCCCTCGGGCCTCTGCCTTACTATGGACTGTTGAGATGGGACTCAACTCTAACAAGGGTCTTGTCCCAAAGCAGCATGATTGAAACCCTCAGCATCACACAGGTCCATTAAATCCAAAGTCACAAAGCCTGAAGGCCTGGTGCTGGTGATGGGAAGCACTGCCCCATCATTGCCCTCTAGACCGACTCTTTTAAGAGGCTTATAAATGTTGTATGTTATGCTGCTCGAGGGCGGTAAGTCTCACGTCTGGCCAAAGTCATTGAGGTATTTTACCATTTCATTGAAACATTTAGTTTGGTATTTTCTGAATCATACTCCCTTGTTTTTAAAGACAGACATTGCCAATACACTCACAATAACTGCCATTATAACAACTTATTAATTCTTCTACTGAGGAGGGAATTTGGTAAGCACACGTCTCATAGTGGTGTAATGATGTGTTAATGAGGTAAGGTGAGGCAGACATATTTCATGTGGACGGCCTCTGGGAAATGCAAGTGTCTGAGCATCCAATACACCACAGCCCTTTATTCCTCCTTCTCTTTATAATGGCGGAGGTTGCCATGGTATCCAAATGGTAGAATGTGGCCTGATGTTGCAACAAGGCTAATGATGAATAAAATAAAGAGTCCTTGGTTAAACAGAACAAACAGTATGATATTTAGGTTTAGTCTTCAGTGAGTATTCACCTGAGCCATACTTTGTGTGTGGCTCTAAAGATGACAGAGCAGTTTTTACTCACCTCCATCCCAACAACTACCAGGACCACCAAAAAACAGACCACCATGGTCCCCAGGTAAATGACATTTGTATTTCTTACTAATTGATGAATCACAATCACATTTCCACAGACATTTACATTTATCCGAAGATAAATCCCACTGACTGAAGGTTTTTCTAGAGACAAATTCCCTTCTTTGTTTGTCAGTCATCTTCTCAATGAGGCATTAGGCTGGTAGGGGATGGAGAAAGTTACGCCCCAGGGACCTTAATCAGTCCGAAGCCTCCATGTCAATAAACAAGCTGTGGTGTGGTGTGTTGATTCAACTTCAGCCCAAAGCTTCAAGTAGGGAGATGACATTAGTCCTATAGAAGGAAGGGCTCAGCAACAGTAATCTAAAGCTCTCCTGTGACACATTGACAACAGAAGTAAGACCACAATACTATTTTCTCGCTGCAGATGCTGCACAACAAGCACGTGATGGTACGCGTGGGTGGAGGCTGGGAGACCTTTGAGAGCTACCTTCTAAAACATGACCCCTGTCGTATGCTCCAGATCTCCCGGGTGGAGGGTAAGGTGTCCCCTATCAACAGCAAGTCCCAAAACATAAAGGACCTCGCCCCTGACAGTTATCTGGTTGTGGCAGCACACTACCGCAGCAAAAAGTGAGGGCACAAGACTGAAGGGTGAAAAATGAATAAAGTGATGCGGAGTGTGATTTCTTTCTGTTGTTTCTTTGTACTAACTCGAACAAATCCCTGTTTAAAGAAATATTGTAGAGACAGATGCAACATTAATCACGCAAAGCTCACTTGTGTAAAAGTGATGTTTGGTTGTATTTTTATGATGAAAGATAATTCAGTCAAATAAACCCTGGAATCACACTAGTAGATCTTTTGTGCTTTATTTACCTTTGGAAAATGTGTTGGAGTATAGTGATTTCACTGGTGGAAAGTGAAGCTGTATATTTCAGATAGTTGTTTTTTCGTTCACTAAATTGCATTTGAAATGTATTAGCATACTTCTTTAACACGTGCACTAGGCCTATGGACCGGCCTGTGTTTGTATGTTACAAACTGAATGTTTTTGAATGGATTTAAGTAAATGAGTGCAGGTATTAGTAGCCAGCGTTCCTTGGCAGCCTGGTGAGGTTTGTGTGATAGTTAACATTTCCAGTTTCATTTTAAACGAATGTGTTATTTTTCTGCCGTTTTAATTTCTTAAATATTAATAGCTTACAGTTAATTGGAAACATGCTTGGCAAGCTCAGGCTTACAGTGACATTCCAAATGCAAAATATTTGACCCAAAGAAATGTATTTAACCAAATGGTACTGCTCTGTATAGTAGTCCTTTACAAAACTGCCTTATCTCAAAGATTGTCAGTGTATTTTTTGTGACATATTTCTTGTTAAACTAATGTTAGGACAGCTTCTATTTTATATTATTTTACTGTAAGAACATGGTCAATCATCTGCACAATACCGAATATGTTAAAAATGAACCTCTGATAATTATTCATTTCAGTTTCTCCAGTTCTTCAATTTGTTAGACGTCACTGACCTCTAGAGGTAGTGCAGTCCTTGAACTATGGGAATGATTCAAAATGTTATCAGTGTAGGTCTGCTGAAAATTAATACATGGGACTGTTGTGTAAATATGACTATGCAGTGTAACACATTGTATTGTGCAGTAAACAAATGCATCCGCAACAAAGCACATTTACTGTAAAATGTCAATAAATTCTTAAAATGCAGGTGTTTTCATTTTTATACATTTCAACTGCAGCTTTTGAAAAATTTTATGGAATTAATTATATGCAAATCTGGAGTTTACCCGTAAAACTGCTCACACATATAATCGAACAAAAGTTGCAGAAATGTGATTTATTGTAGTAAATAACATTGGCTAGATTTCCTGTTCTACAAATTGGCAAGAACCAAGCACCAGAAGCATTCAAAGACCAAGTGAAGGCAGTAAGAAATGCACTTAAAGCTAAATATTTCACAACATACACACTTCACTTACGCTATTCCTTCAGTTCTTCATGTTTCTATTGTAGAGATAGTGTAGGAGAGCATTTTCACGGTCACCAAATATTGACAAACTGTGCAAACAGGTGCCTCACAAAAGCTTTTGTTTGTCATATGGCAATACATAAATACATTTAAGATCTAATTTAAGTTAAGCAGGCATCACATTAGTGTTTTTGCATACATCCAAATTCTACATGAACTCAAATTGTGCAAACAAAAGGACAAAAAAGTCTATAAAAAGGAACAACAAAGACCAGTGCCAAGTACAATAGGTCATATTCACATGGTCATTAAAGGTGTTTCTTTCTGCACCTGCTTTCACGTCTATTAGCTGCAGAACTGGCTGCTTTATGTTATTTAGCAGTATTCAGTATCTGCTGTACATTTTGTGAAGAATGAGGTTAATGTTTACTGAACACCAAATCAGCAACTAAATGATGGTGAAGTGAATATAGACCTGGTTGTCAAACAGATATTTAGCACAATTTTTACCAAATCATCAACACCTCACTTTGTCTCAGCCATGTGCATAATGTATCTGTAGAAGTATTGAGGTGATTCGTGGATATATCTCAAATATGGTTTTATCAAGTCAGCCAGACTTCAGAAAGCCCTCTGGAAGGAAAAGGGTATAACGTATCCAAGAAACCTAACCAGTCCAGTTGCTTTGGATAAAAACCTTTTTGAGACAACCATGACCTGGATGACTGAAAACCTTCACAGAAACTCATGGATATACAGCGAATACTGAACTTTGACTGTGAAAGCCAACAAGAAAGGTGAAGTGATGAAGCCTGTGAGAACAGCTCTGTCTTAGTATGACAACAGTCACCAAAGATACAACTGGACTTTGTAATAAGATTATTTCGTATCATCTAATGTGTTACGGTAAGACTCTGTCTAATCATTTGTCAAATAAAACCATACTTGTTTGCACACACACATGTCATCCCTGACTTGTTAAAGGGTCCAAACTGGCTTTTATAACTTGGCAATAAGGGGGCCAGTTTTACTGTTCTGTCTGTAATCACTTGGATTATTTTGCATGAACTGTGACTGTTTGTCGGTATACCTTCATTATATTTTTATGGACAGCAGTTCAATCATCTTGCAGCATTTCTTTATGTTAAGACTTCAGGTTGTACCAGTTGAGTCTTCAGCCCACCTGCCACTACAGAAAGACCAAGAGAATGAGATTATTTTAAAACATTTCTTGTTGTGACATCCATGAAATATCTAGAAATCTGTAGCTAACGCATTAATATCTCATATATGTTACTTTTTATTGTGTTTTAGGTACAGAACAGTTTAAATCATGTAAAATCATGCAATAAAACAACAAGAGACTTCACACAGACGTTCATTTGCACTAGCCCTTAGTCATAACATTGATGATGCTTCTGTTGTTTATGTAATCACACAGAACCAACCTTCAACCCACCACTGCCACCAGACACGGAAGAGGTCATGGCCTGTTTCTCTATCTCCTCCTGTTTTTTTCTTTTTTTTTCCACTGCTTCTGGGTTTTTGACACCCCTGTACGCGGTCTGGAAAAAAAGCCGATTATGATCAAGTGCAAGCGAGTAAAGATTTGATTCTTCATGTGTTTACATATTTATCTCGTAAAAATCTATTACACAAGTAGTCTTAAAACATGCACGTGTTTGAAGCAGTTAAGCATTTTAAATTATTTTACATTTTTAATAGCACAAAGCATGTTCTGTTACATTTCGCAAACAGGCACGTATTTGTCAAAGAAGGAAATTCAGCTTAAGTTGCTGTGAATAGTGCTTTACTGTTATCTGAATTGTGAATGTGTTATGGCACAGGACTAATCTGTGGTAGTAAAGGGGATGCCAGAGTTCCTAAAGATAAAAAAATGTGATTTAGAGCAGAAAGATGTGAGCTAAAATAGCCAATCAGAAAGACATACGTGTGCTGCAGAAGAGTCTTCATTCTGGTTCTTATGTACTTACCTTGATAAAACTTTACCATGGCTCTTACGGGTTTGCAAGTGGCTTCTCTGTTCAACGGCAAAAAAGACTCACCCACTGTGAAGTGCATCTACCTTGAATGAGGTGTGTGTTTTGATTTGATATAATGCTCTACTACATTCACTGAGCAAATAAAGTAAACTACAGCCTGCAATAAATACTACTGTGGAATTACTTGCAGAGCCTTTGCATTAAAACAGATTTGTTTTAGTTGGATGTACTGGATATTCTTTAATGTTTATAGCAGCTGGCAACCGAGTATAACTCACCTCCTTCTGTCTCTTCTCAGCAGCCTCAGCTAGTTGCCTTCGCCTTGTGTCCTGTATAAAAAAACAGACAACTGTAAACAGTTGTACAGAGGTACACACACTGTCCTTACTTGGCCGAGCAGGGCCTGGAGCCCAGCATACCTTACTTAACATGCCAGCTAAACAGAGCCAACGCCTCCCAAACGTTACCAAGTAGGGCCTCGGCTCCACTACTGATGATTCATCTAAGTGACACTTTAATATTACACTTTTCATTACTTGATACTCAAAGGACAGCCTTCTTGTACTTATTTTGTCACACTCCTGGTTATGATGATTGTAATAAATTAACTTACAGGATCAGGAGTGACGACCACGTCGTCCGCGGCTCCACCGAGGCACGGCAGGCACATCCCCATGCTTGAGTTGTTATTCCAGGCAGGAAAAGGGCAACATAGAAAACGAGTTGTCAGTGTCTTTGTGTGGCCTGCTAATAGCTACCTATCTAGCTGGTGAGCCCATTTCAAATGTCTGTGGTGATAGTTAAGGCAACCGAAGCGGCAGCTTCTACTCGCAGAGGCTGTTGGTGGGTTGTCTGGCATTACGTACCGTAAGCTAACGGCGGCGTCTGTTAGCTACGGTAACGTTAGCATTCCAGCTAATAGCATTGTAGCTAATAGCTAACGCTAAGGTAACACTACGCTACAAGCTCAGTCTTTCGTGCTGCGAGACGTCTGCCTCGGCATATCTTAATTCTCCTCGCACCTCTTGCTTAATCGCCTCGGCATTTGTAAAATAATTGTACAACAGTCAGGCGTCTGTGTTAAGTCAACTATGTCCTCTCTCATATGTTTAGGTCACCGTTGGCTAATCTTCCGGGTACGTTCAGCAACGTTACGTTCATAAGCAATGCTGTGGTTGGTGTTGTCTTTTAGCATGGCGTGTAACAAACATAGATCGTATGTGTAAAGGCAGCATTAAAATACTGTGACACTGCCATCGTCTTCTCGTTTACACCAAATTCTAACGCAAACTCTGTTGAAGTGTCACGAAGAGTCATTTTTTTTGGTTTTCAATTGAACTCGTAGATGGTATTGTCTCAGGGCTCTTTGGATCACTGAAATCAGTTTTATACACCTGTGATAATTAGTTTACTAGGTATGCCGAAATAAATATAAACTGCTTAAGAAGGACTTTTTCACATTATTAGTCAGATCACAGTTATCGACCAATATGGGGAAGACAATGGATCTCTATGCTGCCGAAACGAGTGTAACAGTTCAATGCTTTGGACAAGGTATGAAATACATAGAGACTAATTTTGAATCAGTCCTGTTTAATGATGAGTCCCTTGCAACCCTGGATGGTCCAGATGGCTGGAGTAGTGGATGGTTGGTGGACGGCCACCGTGTTCCAGCAAGGAGGTGGTGCAGTCATGTTTTAGGCCGAAACCATGGGCAGAAAGCTGGTTGGCTCATTTAGGGTCCCTGAAGGTGTTAACATGACCTCTGCAAAGTATGTGGAGGTTTTGACTGACCACTTTTTTCCCCTGGTAGAGAAGGAAGATTATGCTTTCCATGATAAAATCATCTTCATGCATGACGATGCACCATCTCATGCTGCAAAGAATACCTCTGCATCAATGGCTGCTTTCAGGGCAAAAGGAGAGAAAGTTGTGGTGTGGCCTCCTTCCTCCCCTGACCTCAATCCTATTGATAACATTTGGAGCATCATCATGCCAAAGATCTATGAGCGTGGGAGGCAGTTTGCATCCAAACAGCAGCTCTGGGAGGAGGAGGCTATTCTGACATCTTGCAAATAAATTCAAGCAGAAACTGTCCAAAAACTCAAAGGGAATGCAAGACTTGTAAAGCTGCTTTCAAATAATGGTCCTATGTTAAAATGTAACGTGACCTGATAAAATGTTGGTAGAAGTTTGATTGAAAAGGCTTTTGATTTCAGTAAATATGCTGCAAACACAAATTTCAGTTCTTTACAACCTATTATGTGTTTTGAAACTTACTGTGCTTAATTATTTACAACAGTGCATTATAAGGTTTTATAATAATAATAATATAATTGGTTTATTTATAAAGAACTATTTCAAAAACGGAAGACTGTTCACCAAAGTGCTGTACAGTAGACATAGAAATACAATTCACAGTAAAAACCAAGTTCACACAATAAAACAAGTTCAAAACTGTATAAAACATGTGAAAAAGAGATTACAGCGGTTCCCAATATTCCAGCATGAAACACTTTTAGTATCTAATTAATTACTTATATATACTATGTGCAAAATACAGAGAAATACACTACTGTAGGAACAGTTGTCAAGGAACTTAAAAAGCCTGAGTAAACAGTAATGTTTTTAGCTGTTTGTCGAAGGTTGCGATAGATGGAGAAGTTTTAATGTATAATGGTTGGTTCCTGAGGTTTGGTGCTATGGCTGTGAAAGATTTTAGGCATGTTCGTTAGACTGTCAGCATCAGCTCATTAAAAGATCTCTAAAAGGCTCTATTTGACGGTTTCTTTTGGAGTAGTTCAGCGATGTAAGCATTAGGCGATTAAAAAAACTAAAAGTAAAATTATAAACTTGATTCCACAGGAAGCCAGGGCAGTGACACTAAAACTGGTTTAATGTGTTCTTTTTTCTTTGTGTTCGTTAAAACCCTTGCTGCTGCGTTTTGTACTAATTGCAGGAGAGCAATAGAGGACTTGTTTAAACCTGCGTATATGGCATTGCAATAATCTAATCTGGAGGAAATAAACGCATGAATGACTTTTTCTAAATCAGAAAAGAAAAGAACAATTTTTGAGTTCAGCCTTAACTGAGACAAACCCGCTCTGACCCCTGAGTTTGTTTCCCTGTCATAGCAGAGTTCTGGGTCAAAGTTCACACCAAGATTTCTAACTTAGGGCTTAGTGAGGGTGGAATGAATTAAGTTGACTGTTTACATAAATTATTTAGATAAATGAGAAAAATACAATTTTTGGAATAATTTGGAACAGAGTGTATAACACACTTAAAACGTTATCAAGTGTAATCTGTGCTGCTGGGTTTTGAACGTAGCACAGTGTATCATAGAGCTGGTGGGTCCAACAGCACCATCGTGTGTTTACGGACGAAACACATGTAAAGTAAAGATCAGTGGTGCAAAGTGTGCAGTTACAGTAAATATGACACTTTTTACCCAACAGGTTGTAACATTTACTCAAATTAAACCAAGTAGTTGGCAAATTTTGTACAAAAGGTGCACCTTAAGTTATTTTTGGGATGTCACATGCATACATTTGAATAAATATATAATGTTTACATTTTGAGGAGAAGAAGAATCCACTTTATTGTCATTGATACATTTCTGCATGTTACCAAAAATCTATTTTCTGCATCTGACCCATCCCCCCTTGGGGGGAGCAGTGAGCAGCCACAGGCAGCGCTCGGGGAGCTAGCGCTGGGACACACCTGGTATGGGGGATGGGCTGGATGACTCAGCTGGGAATCAAACCTGCTATTCCTGCATCCCAGCCCTCCGCCTTAACCACTCTGCTACCAGGCCGCCAAGATTTCATACACTCATTTAATCAAGAAAAAGAGATGACATGTACACATTATTATATTTTTATTCATGTAAAATAAGGTGGGGTCAAGTATTCCTAAAGTCAGGTACTTGACTTTGTAGTTATAAGTGTTAGTGATTTAGTTAAGTGATTTTCTGATACTTATTCTTCTATAATTATGTGGCAGCTGTAGAAAGTGCAGTTTAATATGATATATAATATAATACAACATACAATTTGGCTTGCTACACAGCAGTATATAAAGTAATTAAAAGTACTTTATATACTTGAAGCCACAAACAAGTGCAGGGGATCTTAATTATTACCGTCCTCTGACCCACATGACACACACATCTACACACACACACACCTGTATATGTAATAAAATAAATTTAATTAAATAATTTAATTAATTCAAACTAGAATAACTAAATATGGCTAAAATGCAATTAATATGTTATGGAAATGTGCGTCATTAAATACAAGTTAAGAGCCGTACTATAATTTGTTGTAAACTGTAGCCCCTTGATGCACTACACAGCAGTTCCATCCAATCAATATTCTGCAATCAATAACCTGAGAATTTAATGTTGTACCCATCAGTGCCCGACAGCACTACTATATACTCCACCCATCCGTCTGCGCTGCACTGCCGGGGCACTTTCCCAGCTCAAAGTACTGCACTTGGGGAATGACAGGTGCATGAGTCTACTCTCCGTTTGTAGTTGTGCAAGTTGTCAATAAGAAACGTATTGATGGGGGATTTATACTGAAGGTGCACGCATGGAGGTGAATGTGTCACAGGCTGTTGGCAGCTCCTCAGGTAGGTTTAATTCACTTCTGAAGACAGCGCACTGAGTTATTGTTCACTAAGGGGTGGCAGTGAAAGTGGATATACCTCTAAAACTAAACTGATTTAGCATTCTGAATGTGTGCTTGATCTTTTATGCATCCAGGTAGTTAGTCTGTTCTTATGTGGGAAACAATTTATATTGAAATGTAACTCACTAACATCTGTCTGCTATACTTATGCACCCTGTTGTTAAAATACACTCATGTTTAACAACTGCTCATTAAAACAAATGCTCATCAAAATCATGTAAAAGCTCCAACTATAACTGGTGGGTGCAGAATAATTTAGGATATGAGACAGATTGTTAATCTACTTGATGATTTATTTATGAATTGAGATACTGAATTAATGAATGAAGTAAGAGGCAAGTTACTGGAGCTTTATTAGCCACTAGTAGTTTTTTAAGAGGAGCACACGTGGATATTTCCTTTATGTTGTTTTCTGTAAATGAGGAATGTTTAAAATATTGAATAATATTTACATGTAAGAAACTTTAATTATGGTGTATTTCAATTTAATTCCTTGAAATTAGAGAAGCTCATTGTAATCTTTGGTTGGTCACAGTCTGGAGAAAGAAGAGAATCACTTTTTAAATCCAACAGTGTCATTAAGTTTAATGAGCTGAGTTCGGACTTATTTACCTTTCACCATCACCGCTGCCTCAGGCAACGCACATTGGAAAAAGAATGTGGTAATGTCCTGATGGCTAATAGGACAGTGTTCATTTGTGTTGAGCCATGTGAAGAATTTTCAGCAGTGTGCAGAGAACCTGACGAGGTCGTGGGGGGCAAATTGTGAGACGGTGGCTCTGCTGGAAGCAGGGTGTTTTCCATAATGTAAATCACCAAGCGTTTGAAGTGTGTGTCCCCTCAACCCCTGCTTTTGGTGACCTCTCACTAATAATTAGTCTACATCAGAAGTGTGAGACATCCATTGAACTCTTCTAAAGGCAGCTTATACAGGAACGATGGACATCAGCTTTTTAATGATGGAAGTAGCAAGGCTGTTTTCTGCCTCTACTTTGTGATGTCTAATTAGGCTGGTGGAAAATAATAGAATAAAACTATTGTTAAAACTTGTCATCTCATTCAGAGCTGAATTCTTTCTGGGGTTTGGGGAATTTAAGCAGGTACATTTTTTGCTTGCTATTTTACAAACTTGGAAATTACTCAAACAGTTTTTACAGACTTTAACCTTAGTGTGTTACTGCATAATTAGTGGAATGGCCTCTGTGTTTTATGTGTATATATGTAGGCCGCGCAGACTAGATTGGAGCAGCCATCACTGTTTCCATTACATCAAGTGTTCTCTAAACTGTATACGCACTTCCTTTGTTTTACAGGTAATAAGCTTTATTCAGTTAACGTGTTGCTGGAGAAGATGTTCACCTGACTGCACTTAAACTAAATTACATTTGTTTCATCAGCTGCTGACTTTTCCATGTTGTAAAGTGCACATACATTGATTTTATTGTACAATCTCCCATTCTTATCAGTACTTTTTGGCTGTGGTGCTTTTACACTTTGATAAATTACACTTGGTTGATGAAATCACACTTTTCTGAGCATCATAGAGTAAAACTTAGGGACTTGGGCCTTTGAAACATATTTGTTTAAATAAATAATTATAAATGTGCCAGGAAGTACCTGCTCATCAACTGATGTTAATGGGACATCAGGACAGCGTATTACTGCACTTAGACTACACAGCTGTAATGGACAAAGCACAATTTAGTCAAAGTGATTTTTTTCTGGCTGGGAGTTCAGGGCTCTGGTGACCTGTGCAGCAGTTTCCATATGAGTATAATTTCCTGACACTGCTATTGTGCAATGATCTGTGACCGTTGTTGTCATTTGAAGACTGACATATAGATGAATGAAATTACACTGAACATATACTCTTACCGTACAATAACACTGTTGCTCTTCTCCTTTAAAATATAGCACGTTACATGTCTGCCAACACTGGCTTCTTGTTTACTCCATCAAGAGGAGAGGCTGAGTGAATATGTTGCTGTTGAGCCTACAGAGAATAATTTCTGAGATGCAAAGTACCTTTGAATGTTGGTCACTCACAGTGTTTGGACTTGGAGTGCAGCCCCAGGGCTCTTCCTGTTTGTCTTAGTAAAGCTGAGTACACACAGGAGATGCTTTCTTGGATAACTCTGGGGCTGATATGTTTGGGATTCAGAATAGTATAGTTGTCAATGTATTACAGCAAGTACTACCCTAAAATGCTTGTGTCACTTGTGTCACTTTCCGAATATTCACACAATTTCTTATCCTAATTTTGTATCCGAACAATTTAACATTAGATAATCATTTGGATCTTACTAACTATAACATTAGAAAAGTCCAACCTGATCAGACGAATTACAGAGCTGGTTTTGAAAAGCCACAGACCTTATTGTTCCCTATTAGTGTCAAGTATCAGAAGGTAAAAGGAATTCTAAAGAAGTGTTAAAAATGTATGAGTGCAGCAACATTAGAAGGAGAGAGCCAGACTGTTGTGGTCACCTACAGATTGTACTAATCTGTACATACACGCCATCCAGTTTTTCCACTAATAGACTACTGGTATTATGTAACAGGACATTCAAAAGACTTCAACATGATATCTGTAGACTTTAATCATCACTTTGTCTCATGTTGGTGTGTGTGTGTGTGTGTGTGTGTGTGTGTGTGTGTGTGTGTGTGCGTGCGTGTGCGTGCGTGTGTGTGTGCGCGCTTTTTTTCAGGATCATGTCAGAACCACTGTATGTTCCAGCTCCTGCTGGAGAGTCAGGCTTCCAGCTCTTCTGGAGCCGACAGGCATGTTCCAGTCAATCCCACCATCAGCCACTCAACGTCCTGGAGCTCACAGACAGACACGGACCAACTTCCCAGTGAGTTTCCCAGTTCTTGTGAATCCGGCTGTACATTACTATCCTATGTTCAGTACGTTTACAAATGCACACCAAAGCTTCATATAAAATATACCTGTATCAGGTTAATGCTGAAATATGAAGCTGTCGCCTTCATTAACATGGATCTGCATTACCCTGAGGAAGTTTTGCTGAATCTGCCCCTGTCTTACTGTAGTCTTAATGCTGTGACCAGTGGACACTGGATATTTGACTTGTTTTCTCCTCAGTATAAGCATCAAATCATTAGTGTTTATATAGTTTAATGTGTAGGTGTCATTTCGTGTGTATGCACGTGGTTGCACACACACACACACACACACACACACACACACACACACACACAGATGTGTGTGTGTGTGTGTGTGTTTTTTTTTTCTTTGACGGGCGTAAATAAAATTAAGTAAGCACATCTGGTTGTTATATCTACATGTACACTGAGGTGAATAATAAAAACAAACCCCAAGCCTTGTGGCTCACCGCCCAGTCGTTCATTTTTATATCCACAAGGTGGCAGTGTTGTCTATCTAAAACCTTGCTCTCTCTGCAGCAATGTCATCTGACCTACATCTCTTACTATACAGCAAGAATGGGAGAGATCAAATTCTAAATGGGACGACCCTACTGGTTTATTTATTTATCAACCCAGTGGAAGAAATGTACTTGGCTGGTGGTTTAATGGGGTTGGCATTCACAGCCCTGCCACCAGCCCTCAATAACTATCAGTAGGAGGAGGAGAGGTGTGCTGGGCTGGAAGAAAGCAGATGGTATTTCCATCTATGCCAGATGCCAGACTACTCCCCAGAATACCAGCACAGACTGAGATTGATAGGGCTACAGACCAAACTGCAACCTATCTTATTGTGACTAAGGGAAGACGGACCAGATTGCAGCACTCAATTCAGTGTGTGCTCGAACAAGACAGGCTTCCCCCTCTCATGGGTGTCACATACAGAGTCTGCCGTTCTTCATCTCAGTGTGGTTGACATTGAAATGAGACTGGTGACCTTGTGGCTAAACAATGGTAATAATAATAATATGCAAAGTGTGTCATTGCAACCTTCTTCAGTGTTTTATTAACATGGATCCTGTTTAGTTTTTCAGCATTGGCGCATAATAATGCATGTTTTTAATGTAATATAATGTAATATAAAGTCTGCATCAAACTAAACTGCAGCCATTTTAAGAACCTGCTCAGTTTTCATGACTGATGTAACAATAACCCTCGAACAAGGGATGTCCTGCAGCTCCAGCCGTAATGTGTCAGTGCTGAGCCGTGAGACAAGTAGTAGTAAGCTACAGTATTGATTTTTGGGGTTTTTTCTCACAGCCACAGAGTCTTAAATGCAAACCAAGGCGTCCTGTTCAGCATAGAATAGGTGAAATGTTCCACTGTTGCTTTTAAGGATATTTTGTGTAAAGGTGCAGTTAAACAATGTCTTCATAATATTTCAAGGGAGTCTTAAAAACAACAATCAGGTGCCAGTATGAACAATAAAAGGGTTCTGTCTTACTATAATCATTCCTTGTGTTCACACTGGCCATGGAGCGATTACTTCACAAAGTCCTTAGAATATTAGTGATGGGGCCAATGTTTTATAAGTTACTGACCTATGAACTAGAGACCTGGATTCATATGTGTATATAAAACCAATATGAATCTTAACCAGACTGAGTTGCTTTAATGTTTGCTCAAATTAATTTTGTTGTAATGAATTTGTACAACTTTGGATGACATTGAAGGACTCTGACTGAAGGTAACTATTTGCTTGGGTTATCTTATTCTGAGTCATCTTAGTGTGACAAATATGCAGAAAAATCAGGAATGGGCAAATATATATATTTTGTTCTTTATATAGCACTATAGTATTTTGAATATGTTTTAAACATCCAAGGGCGTAGGCTGTGTAACCTGTAAAATGTGTGATATTGAGATAAATAAATGAAACTGACTTAATTTGAGATCATTATTTGATTATTTTCTATTTCCCTAAATGTGAAATGGTGTTGCCTTCTTACTGAGAAGGTATATTTCCGACATGATATCTTAGTAATGTAGAGGAAGGGGCACAGGTAAAAGAAGAGACTGACGTATGAATCAATACATGACTTGTAGGTACATTTGAGTTCTGCTGTCCCCGGTAATTTCCCGCAGCTTATTTGGAGTCAGTAAATCAGGACGGGGGGGGACGTGTCCGTCTCAGGACCTCCTCCGCCACCGTCACCATGACAACAGCCGTGGATGGTGGAGATGGGGAGCGGAGGGGGGAGCATGCGGAGCGGAGACAGGTGTTGCTGGGGTCTGCGCATCGCCCGTGAGATCGCTGGCAGGATGGGAGCTGAGATAACACACCTACGCAGCCCCGCCGCAGTTTCCCATGTTTTCTGCAGTTTTGCTTTGCGAAATACGGAATTTAATTAACGCTGGTAACCAACTGAACGTCGCAATGGTGCACCACTCGGGCTCCATCCAGTCCTTCAAGCAGCAGAAAGGTTGGTCGGTGATGTGACTGATTGAGTGTGAGGCGTGATGAGTTTTTCTCTCGAGTTCAGTAGTTTGTGATGTGAAATGGTGCTGGGAGCTATCGGACTCTTTGATCGCAGGGTTGGACGTTTTGAAGCCCGTTTCTGCACCTTGTGCCCTCTGGTTTTCTAAGCACTACTTTAAGTTACCTTGACTGTGTTTCATAAGTCATTATGTGTTTGCAGTAAGCTACAATGATCTACTTTTCTACACGAGCAGATTAATATGAAATAGTTCAAATTTAGAAACCTTTTAAAATGATTTTGTTACAACATAAGACAGTGGCTGCAGCTGTGATGCTGCACAAGTAAGAGAAATGACCTTTGCACATAATTCAATCAATGCAGGTCTCAGAGAGGTTGTCCTAGGAAGGTTTTTACCTGCTGTGAATTGTGTCCACATTTATCTGCCTTAGGCAACCTGCTAAAAAATCCTCATCCTTACATCCAATCTCATAGAGATACTTTGAGCAAACAAGATGCTGAATAGTTAATAATGAGAAGGTAGCTTTGTTGAATCCTGGAAGACAGAAATAGCTTCACACAGGCTTTGTGTTTTTTAAATAATAAAAAAAAACATTGCAACTGTTAAAAGTTTCTGCCAGGCACTCAAACACGTCACTGTTCAAGCTAGTGAGAAGGGAATTTGAGACATCAGACTCCGGCTCGTATTGATGTCCATTTGGCCTCTGCATTCTGGAAAAAACCTAATATAGACCGTGTAACAAACTGTACAGCAAAAGAAAGATAATTTGTCCCTCAACATTAAAGAAAATGCTTTAAATAAATTAATAAAGTATTTAATTGGAGCCATTAATTCCGGCTAGGTTACATTGACGCACTAGTATTGATTTTAGTCTGGGATGCTTCAGAGAACATTAGTGGTTCTTTAAGGCTTCACATTAAATATTCATGTGCGGGCTGTCTAAATTTAGATAAAAAGTGTGGAAAGTTCTTATTTTCATGCTGGCTAAAGCTCATAAATGGCCTCTTTGTGTTTATATACCAAGCCAAGGTGGATGAGTGGGTCCATCCTCTGGCTTCTGATGAACTGAGAAGCCAAAAAACCTCATGTGTGAGGGATACCCTGCTGGAGACAGCGTTAGCTCAACGGATGTAGCTCTCCTAGCTGGGTCTGAGTGTGAAACCAACCATATAAAAAGAAATCTAACTCTGTCACACTCATGGATAATCTAGACTGTAAGACACGGATCCCTGTGGGTTTTGATAGATTCATCATTTTCTAAAGACCAATCTGTTTTATTGTATGAATTGTGTTCTGAGCAATTTCTTTCCGTATTGCTGTTTCAGAGAAAAACATAACTTCTGATCATCACAGAGTGAACCGCATTCTGGCTCCAACTCAGCCAACAGGAATTGACTTGCAAAAGACGTTATCAGCTTTATGTAAATATCTAACTACAAGCTTAAGGGCCCACCCGGCATTTCAGTGACTGCTAAGTGCACCATTAAATTGACAGCAAAAGCAGTAAATGTAGGCTCACAAAGTCCAGTTAAGCAATATTCATAAATTACACAGCACTTTATCAAACACAATCATCATCACCATAAAAGAGCATTAAAAAGCAAAAGGCTGAAAATGCCTGTTCAGCTTTGAAAGCTCCATCTTTGCGGCTGACGTGAGCTTGCTTTGCAACACCGGAGCCAAACCTTTACTGCTTTGTAGGCGATCAGTGGAATCTGAAAATGTATTCTAACATCAACAGGGAGCCAATAAAAGGGAATTATAAAGGATAAATATCTCTTCAAGCTCCCCATGAAAAGCCTGTCTGTTGGGCTGCAGGTGTGAAAATACTTTTGACTGAAGTCAGAAAAAGGCTAATTATAAAAAAGAGACATTAGATTGATGGAAAAACATACATCACTCAGTTGATAGAAAATGCAGCTACATGCTCAACCGATGACTAACAAGCCATCTGAAAAAACTTTCCAGGATTTGAATACATTTCAAATGTTCTTTGGCAGAATAATCAGCAACAATTTAGATTAATCGTTAATCATTTAGGTAATTTTTCAGGCAGAAATGTGATGTTTATTTAAAATCATTGGTGGTTCATGACATGAAAGGCATTAATTATAATTATTTCCTTTTTCTGGTGTTTTGAAGACTATACTATTACTTCAACGTCAAATTTTGAGATTGAGACTTTGGGAGGGTTTGGTTTAGGGTTAGGGCTTTGGTTAGTTATTCAGTTGTGATGATCAAGTTTCCTGCAAAGCGCAAAGGAATGCATTACTGTTCATCACTGTTCGCAAAGGGAAGAAGTACACGTGTGTGTGTGTGTGTGTTGCTGGGTTGGTTCAGTGGCAACTAATGTTCTGAAATTAGTACTCTCCGTTAGCCTACACGACACTTACACATTGTGTGTGCGCATATACAGTATATGTGTATTAACTGTGTGTAAATGCATCTGTGTCTATAAACCTTTGGTTGCACAGTACTAAGCTGGCCACCTGTCCTCTTATGCAAGCAGGCAGATGGTTTTATAGATAAAAACATTCGTTTCAGGACAGATTCAGGGAGAGCACATATACACTGTCATCTGTGATTTAGAACCCATTTTTGTCATTGATACAGTTTTTCACATGTTACAACGAAATTGATTCTCTGCATTTGACCCATCCCCCCTTGGGGGAAGCAGTGAGCAGCCACAGGCGGCGCTCAGGGAGCTAGCGCTGGGTGTCTCGCTCAGGGACACACCTTGTATGGGGGATGGGCTGGGTGCTGCAGCTGGGAATCGATCCTGCTATTCCTGCATCCCAGCCCTCTGCCTTAACCACTGAGCCACTTTAGACAAGCTACTGTACAGTATTAGGCAAACATTAGTTTTACCTTTGATGAGTTGATCCATTTAAATTTATTTTTATTATATTATCAAATTGTGGCATGTGAGGTAGACAAACTGTTCACAAAATGACATACAGAGAGGTTGTTTTGTTCTAGATCTGAGAGTATAGTCTGACAGTTACAGCTTTAACACTTTCACAGTCTTTAAATAGTCAGTGGCTGTTTTGTTGCTAGGTTATAAGAACAAAACAAGCAGAAGTTTGCCGGGGCCCAAAGTTATTCTGCAGTTTAATCACGTCTACAAAACCCAGTGTTCCTCTGTGAACTTTAGGCTTAATATTGCTACAGCAGTTATCTGGTAATCCCGGCTGAGGTGTAGACACAACAGAGGTTTTGCTGAAAATCACATGACATAACATCAATTACAGGCAATCAGGCGTAGATAGTGTGACGTTAAGTGAGCGCCAATGGGAACAGGCGTATACAGAATACAGAATGAGAGAGATAGCAGATGTATAATCTGCTCACATGATGCAATCCAGAGGTTGTGCCAGGATTGTGTAATAAGGTCCTGAACTGTTCAAACTATGAGTAAAAGTGCCATCTGCTCTGAGGTGTGTTTACGGTCAGGCTTCTGGGCTCAGCTGCATGTGACAGACAACTACACCTGACACAGTGATTTGATTCAAGCGTATTTTAAAGCAAATCTCTGTGTTGACCAGTGTCCCAAAATCACAATTTTGGTCCAGTTCTCTTAAAGGTGGAGCCTGTCTCCGCTGTTGTTAGGTGAGAGGGCTAACATATAAAGACAGACAACCCTACACTCTCAAATTTACATCTTTGTGCAATTTAGAGTCTCCAGTTTGCCAGTTTGGTCACTAGAAGGAACCCAGGACCCAGAGAAAATGCACGAAGTCTATACAGAAAGCCACCCAGCCAGCCGCAGTGGTTCTTGCTGTGAGGCGCTAACCACTGCACCACTGTGTCGCCCTCCAGTATGACTCAATGTTGTAAAAATAAAACGTGACATGGTCCAAAAGGGGGGTGAATATATTTTGTTTTTGTCTCTGCATGAAATGATTTGTTTTTCCTCACTGGTGGTTAAAAATAGCTCATTTCATCACACACATTAGCTTCAGCTCAAATTAGCAAGTTGGATTGTATCCATTAGCTGCAAAAGACTGTATGTCATTTAAATTAGGTCAATAATATCCCAAAAAAAGGATGTTCAGTGGCAACTGGACTTGTTCTTTGGGTGTTGAAGATGTCCCTTTCATCCAGAAGGCTTTATCAGACCATCAGATATCACAAACTCAAGAAAATTACTTAAATGATTGCTTTATTATTATTTAATATTTGCGAATACTGTTAATTTAATGATAGTTAATAATAGTTAAGTCCAACAAATGACTAAACTGTCCAAGAAAGGCATTATGCACACAATGTTTATCAATCAAAACAAACACTTTGCATTTTGTAGTTTATTTTCTTTTGCTGAAAGGTACATTGAAATGTCTGAATCTCCGTGAATCTAGTGAAGCTCGCGAGCAATCTGTACCAGAGGTCTCTCAACATTTGCTGCTCATGTTCCTTGGTCAGCAAGCTTGCTCGAGTACTGACCCTTTAATATTCAGTGGCTGCTAACGATACTGTTCTAAATCCTCCCTGTGAACTCAGCTCTGTCTATGTGTTCTTTGATTTGGTGCCAGGCAGAAGATGAAACTCTAATTGCTCAGAGTACATTTCTATGGGATATGCTGCCGGCCTTGTCCCAAACCTGCCTCCATGTGATCATTTTATAAACATACACTCAGCAGTTTTTTGGATGTATGTGTGTTATTTTTGATGCTTCAACTGCTTGTTTGGGATCCTCTGAAATACACTCTTTAAGGGGAGAGCTATTAAAATGTGTGTGTTGTTCTTAAAAAGGTCCTGATGCAGAATGTTCCTCAGCTGAAGGCTAAGATGCTGAAAGTGCAACAAGCTTAACATGGATGAATAATTAAAGTAAAGAATGAGGAAATGTAGAGTCATGATGGGTAACAGCCCACTGACCTGGATTCAGCATCCATGCAGATAATATCTAGAAGTTTCATAGCAATTGTGGACAAATGTGTCTCAAAGATAAAAGTAACATTTCTCTTTATGCGCCCTGGATACTTTCACATGGTTGCTTTGCTTCTTCCTCTTGACATTTTTCAGATTAAATATTTATTCTTACAGCTAGCCCAGAGTAGACTGCAGACAGAAATGCTGTGACACTGCCAGGAATATGCTTACATTTTATGGAAGAAATATTCAATGAGACCATAACAAACTAATAACCTCTGTTCTTGATTTTTATATACATAGAAACAGACACAGAAAATCATAGCAACACTCATGCCCTGAGCAAAACACATCCTTTAAATCTCACATTACGAGATCGTCATGGACAAACCACATAGGAGAGATCCAAATCCTGGATCATGACCTTTCCTGAAGCTTGTCTAGCTCCCCCTTGGATGACCCTGAGTGTTTGTTTGTGAGAGACACACACACTTGGTTGTCAGCAAAGCCCGTTGTCATATTGATACAGAGAAAATTCATGGTGTTTTTATTTACTTCATAGCTAGTGCCTGCTCCCTGGGCCTTTTGATCTGTTTCTCTTTTTTTTCTCTTATCTGCTTTTCAAACACCTTGTGCAGGACGACTCAGACACCCAGTGACAGACTCCCGTGCTCACACAAACACATGCACGCACATACAGTCCATGCACTCACACACACACACACACACACACACACACAGGATTAACTTTCTCCTGGTAAACCAGTTTTAGCTAGCGCACAGCAAGATTAAACACAGGATTTCACATCAGATGAACCCTTTATATATTTATATAGACTTAGAGAACGCCCTGTCTTCAGAATGCACCAGACTGATCAGGTTTTCTTTGCTCTGTGACAGAGTTCATAAAGGCTACCTGCATGAGAAGTCACCACAACAATTATAATAACTATTAATATTCCCAAAGGCTGAGAGAATCTAAACATGCTCCAAAATATCCATGGAAGCTGTTTTACATAACACCAACCCCATCCACTTTGTGTGTCTATTTTAAACTTTAAGAGTCCTTTGGGACCACCAAGTCTCCCCCTTCAGGCCATTAGTTTCCACTGCTCTGATGATGACAATCTGAAAACATGTTAAGACTTGCCCTTGTCTTTTGGGATCTTACACACCATCTAGAGTCCAGTTAATGTACCTTTTCTATGCAGCTGTTACACAGCAGCCATTTTCTGTACCGATCAGCGTAATGGAAAGAAAGCAGGCAGGGTCTTCTAAACAAACACTTGTGCATGTCGATGCATCCACTGTTTGGACTAATTCTTAGAAACCATGAATCCATAGTGCTTAAGGCCTCTGACTGGAAGCTCAGCCGGCACAGATCTACAGTCCAGTCATGTCTTTTTTTGTTTCATTGCATATGTAAATTGCACGCTATTTAAAGAATGATAGCCGAACAACCTGCAGCTCAGGGTTGAACTGTTAATTCTGCATATATTGAAATTTGAAAGAAGCGAAGAGGAGCAGAAGAAGTCATCGCTTGAGCACTGTTGAAATAATAAAAGCACGGACAAATCAAATTTCATCAGCCTGAACACAAGTTAACTGTTTGACACTGACAAATACGTTCTTTTCTGAAGACCAAAGACAGCTACACAGTATAAGTGTTGCTGTCTCTTCCTTTTGGACTTACATATTTATAGCTATAGTATTTAGCTATTTTTTTAAGTTGATACCTTCTTTGGGCAGCAGTTTCTAGTAATCACCAAGCATTTAGAGCTTTCATGAAACAGGAAATCACTCCCCTCAGATCTGCACTTTGATGAGAACACATACCATTCATATGCATTGTGATCTCTACCTCTCTGTTGGCTGAATTTGGCCTAACGTGCATGAAAATCCCTCAGTTATTCATTATATTGCCTTTGTGTGGCTGCACAGAAATTACCACTGTGATTAGTGGTTCCCTTGAGTCCACAAGCTAATGTCTTTGACTAAGTCTGTTCTCACCCCAAAGCCCTGGGAAATCCCTTTCAGATCAATGTCTTCGGAATAAATGCAGGTCATTGTGCATCTTGCAGTGGCACCGTGGAAGCAGGGAGTAAATTACCAATGCAGCTCAATGTTCCAGGAAGGTCACAGACAGAGTCCCTCGCTAGAGGTGAAAGAAAGTCACGTTCTCATTCAAAAGAAAGCGGGGGACTCTATTTAATGAGTAAATATATCAGGAGCTGCAGCGTGAATCTGGTGTGAAGGTCGGGTACAATATTCTCCTTTCATTGACATTTGTTTATGTTACTCACCTTTGATTCCTTTATAAATTTGTCATTGCAGTGTTGTTGCATCACTCAATCAGGAATCATGTCAGCCTCAGTGTCAGTTCTCTCCTTTTCTTCTATTACCAATATAACCTTGAAAATAGTAAATAAGTGCTAATGAAATAACAGCGCTTATGAATGTTGCTGAATGTTTGTGGTGCAGGGTCACGCTACTCATCTTCTGCTGTTGAAATGCGTGATATCATGGCTGGGGCAGTACTGATGATTTGAATGTACTCCAGTGTGGTGGACAGACATTATCACCACCACTGTAGCACGTAACAGAATGACCAGCCCATGACTAGTGATTTCTACCTCTGTTTCTCTTGTTCACTCACTCCCTTGATTTCAGTGAGGGCACTAGATCTGTTAAGCAGAGTACATATCTTTTCTTATTTTTCACTTTTCTTTTGTCTTTGCACAGTTGTTGTTTGTTATAGTATCAAATAAAAATGACTATCCAAAAATCAATGACAACATTTGTTCTCACAGAAGACTCTTTATCGGGTTTAACTGCATCCAGCAACAGAGCCCAATCCAACCCACCAGGAGTTACTGACTAAAATACAGAGTAGTTTTATTCACCGTGTCAGTAGATTACATTTTAACATGCTATTGAGTCACAAGTAGTAAAATTGCATCCGCTCTTCTTTGACCCCCCCCATTCACAGGCATGCACACCAGCATCAGCGAGATCCTGAAAGAGAAAAGCCTGAAGCCGTCTCGCCGCAGCCTTCCCTGCCTGGCACAGAGTCAGACTCATCCCATCAACCTCAACCACTTTCTGTCTGTGCCTCTGAGCCCGGAGCCCAAACCAGAGGTTGAGGCTCTGAGTCAGAGCGTCAGCACTTCTTGCAGCCTGCTCCCCCCACACACAGGTGACTCCTCAAGAGTAGCTAAGATCTTACATGAGTGGGTTAGATGTTTGAGTCATGAGAGAGTTTTATATTTTACAATGTAGATATCTGCACGGTTGCAATAGTACAAAGACTTTATGAAGATTTGAAGTTCAAAGTTAATCCAAGCAAATTCTGTCAAAAAACAATCACACTAAATTTCGAATTTAATCATTTTTTTCACTAAAATACTGAATTCTGAAAATAGTGCTGAATTACAGCGCTGTGGAAGCTGTTGTGCCTCTGTGCGTCTTGTGCATAATACTGTGTGTACCACTGATAATATAATCTCAAACTTCTGACAGTGAGGACATTATTATTAAGTTGTTGAACTGTCTAACCAACTAGTTGTTAGTTTCGGGATATTCCATTTCTGTTCTATTTTAGCATTATAGGCTTCTATTTTACTCTCCCCCTCTCTTCTATACTCTACACTTTTCTCTCATGCTATCAAATAAAGGCACATAATATTGAGCATGTTTGATTTGGAAATTATTTATTATAAACATTCTCTCCATACAGTGCAATGACTGTATTGAATTTGCTCAACAGAAGCAGATTATAAAGAGATGTTTATTATGGTGGGGACACTGAAGGCGTGTGCATATTATTGATTGAGCAGATTGTGCTAATGCTGCAGGACATTTAGAAAACACAGTCGTGTGTCTGTTTATAGAGGGAGTGAGATTGCGTGGGAAAACACTATTTCGAAAAAAACATACATACAGACAAGCAGACGATCTCCATGCAGACAAATTGAAATGTGCAGGGGAAACGATTCAGTCTTATTTTATTTAGAATATTAGAATAAATGCCAGACTGGACAAGATGCTGAACCCTGCTGCATCAAAGGGCAGCCGTTGTGATGAAGTTTTAAGCAGATGAGGCAGCACAAGGTGAGGTGTTGCTATTTTGGTGGGAACAGGATATTTGAAGTTGTGTCTGTTTTCTTGTACTGTGTGTAAACAGAAGGATCTGTCCTGTATGTGTAAAATTGTCAATACACACTTTAGGTGATATATTTTCTTATCATCTTCTTACTTTTAGACTTACACACTGCTTGGTTTAGATCTTAAAATGGCAGGACAGGGGTTTGTAGACTGCCAGCCTGCTGCTAGGACATAAAGCACAACTGAAGCTATAACTGTCACAGCTACTGATTTTGCATTAGGACTAAATAAGCTCTGTCCACAACCCAATAATACGCTGAAACATGCTGGCAAGAGACTGGCAGGACATTTTCCAGTTCCCTCTAAATAAGTCTGGTCTGACTGGAGAAATCTTAGACAGATTTATTGGCGTATTATATACTGATCAATTCACAGTGAAATATTCCATCCTCGTTTAGCTATGATGTCCATCTCTTAGTGTTCACCCACTATCAGACTTAGTCTGTTCCATGAGTCACACAAAACATGATGGACAGTAAATGTTTGTAGTTAATCTTCCATTTCTATTACACACAAATACGTGCAACAAAAAGCTAGTTTGCAAAAGAATCTAAAAATATAGGCAGGTTTTACAACACTGAGCTTCTGGAATATTTAGTGCCACCTGTTCTGTTTGTCTTACCTGGCAGTGTGGGCATCAAAGCTGTGCACGTAAAGATTCAGGAAGGAAGTAAATACAATTAACACACTTTCAATATTGGTGCATGAATCTGTTAAATTGCATCAAGACGCTGGGACTCACCTCTAAATAACTTAGATTTTTATTTAGCTTAGATCTAATGTCAATGTTGGCAATCGGATTAGGCAAAATATTGACTCAAGCAACATGCAGACAGTATACTTTCTGTGGTACCAGTTCAGTATCTGCCTCACTGATGGTGTTGTGTCTGTGTGCAGCAGATGAGGGCAAAGATCACTACGTGGAGGAGTCAGAGGTGACTACGTGTGAAACGAGGGCAGATGAGTCGATTCCACTTCAAAAGCCTGTCACTCGTGCTAAATTAGAGGCTCGCACAGATTCACTTCAGGTACCACACATCCAGTTATCTACAGTTGTTCCCATCAATTTATTGCAGGGTTGCCGTTTTGTCACTGAACACTGAGAAACTACAAGCATTAGCAGCCCCGTGTTTAACTCCCTCACATCTAAAACTCAGGGGGGAATGATTGTTGCTGCAGGGAAAGACCCGAGCTGGTTCCTCTGGGCTGTTTTTCCGTGATGGGAAAAAGCGTATTGACTACATCCTGGTTTACAAGAAGTCCAGTCCACAAGTGGAGAAGAGGTGCACTTTTGAAAAGAATTTGCGTGCTGAGGGTCTGATGCTGGAGAAGGAGGCAAGAATCATCTGTCTGTTTTTCAGACTTTGGTTGGCTTGAATTTAGAAACCTGCTTCTTTAACTGATGTTCCTTTTTCATTTGAAAGCCCTCCCTGACGAACAATGACATCATGTTTGTGAAGATCCACGCTCCTTGGGACACACTTTGTAAATATGCAGAGCAGATGAACATCAGAATGCCATTCAGGTAACTGCAGCTAAAGAGATGATGGTGTTTTCATTGGTGAAGTCATTCAGCATCTCTAACTTGTCTCTTTTTTCCTTTTCAAGGAAAAAATGTTACTTTACAGACTGGAAGAGCAAAGCTTTGGGCAGGTAAGTGGGAGTATTTTTCTCTCTCTGTTCCTATCTGGTGGCAGGAAACTGGATGCCTCAGTGTTTGTAACAACAGTCTTGTGCAGCACAGCTGTGAGGCCTCAGTAATGTGAGCTGCAGCTCGTGTTTTAAAGTTCTCAGTCGCCTCAGTAAAAGAAACCAGGCTGCAGTTATCATGTAACCCATGTAAGGACTATGATACTTCTACCGTCATAAAAACACAGCTTTTCCTCATTGTTAAGACTACAACACATGAACCCACCCACGCTGACAGAGCTTTTCTTTAAAGTTCTTGAACATTTTCAGCGATATAAATGGAGCTGCACAGGCTTATTTGCATGCTATTTTTAGAGGCACACTTGCATTTTGATGTGATGTTCAACTTTGTTCAGTACTCGTTCCATCTCTTTCCTTCTCAGTGGAATTTAGATAGAAACAGTCCAAGAAAATCACTGACGAAAATTATTTGCAGCCATTTTGGGTTGAAACTAAAACCTTTTGGTAACATCCTGTATGCACATTTTAATCAGAATCATCTTAATGTTTAGACAGACCTTCCTGTGAATCCATACTTTTTCTGTTTTTTTTGGTCTGGATCTTCTGCTGTTCACCAATCAGGACTTTGTAACATATATTTTTGTTGCTATATATATATATATACAACAACAACAAACAAGACACACAAATTGAAAATCATGTTCTGAAGCTTTAAAACTGAAGTTAATACATTTCTGCTTTACATATAAGTTTTGATTGGAAAGCTTTGACCAGGAATCACTCAGTCAGTCCAGATAGTTTTCATTCATTATTCAGCAAACATTCATTATTCGCGTTGCTTCTTCGTCTCTGTTTCGAACCAAAATGATTAGAAATGTGCCTGGTTGATATACTGTCACAGTAGCAGAACAATAGATTACAAAGATGGCTTACTTTGTTATGTCAGGTTTATATGGTACTGTGTGAGCATATTAATGGCCGTGCTTAAAGTAAACAATCACAGAGCAGACACAATCACACAGACAAGATTCACTCGCCCACCTGTCCAACTGAGAACAAAGCACATTAAATCTAGTGTGAGCATAGTCTTTGTCATTGTGAAGAATGAACCTGTCTTTTCTTCATAAGCTAGGCCTTATGTTTTTACTAATGGTCGGCCGTCTAACTCCAGTCCCTGTGAGGCTGAACTAATGGGCCGTGTGCTTAGTGGATAGAATTCAGTACAGCACCTGTCTGTACGCAACAACATTCATAAAATACACTCTGCCAATAATGTCTCGTCCCTCACAGTTCCCATTTATATTCATTCAATCCACATGAGAGCAGCAGCCAAACAAATTAGTCAGCAACCTCTGGAGCGATTCCACAGAAGCAATGAGAAAATGTTATTAAACCCAGTGATTTATAACCACACAAACAATAGTGTAGGAGGAATAGAAGAACAAACAAAAAAAATCATACCTCATACATATCATCATAAACGATTATTAGGATGCTGCAGACATGTTGTGCAGATGAGGTGATTTATGATAACTTGACCAGATCTCTTGACTTTCTGTGATCAAATTAAAACTTCAGTTTACCCAATGTGACTAAATGTAGTCCTATGAATGTTGCTTTCAGACATCACCTCATCCTTAATGCCTGTAACATGAAAATAATGAATCATCTATTCAGTGTGATTTGTTTATCCTGGATCAGTGACTCAAAGGTTAATGATTCATAAGCAGAGTGAAAATGAGTACCTCCGTGTGTGTGTGTGTGTCCCTAGAGAGGATGAGGTGGTAGCGTGTCATCTGGGTGGTGTTAAGGGAAAAGGTTTGGAGCCACTGTTCCACATCAAAGAAAACAATCTTCCTGTTAATCTGTGCTGTTAATCCTGTTTCTCGCGTGTGCGTGCAGCAGGTTTCATCGGAGATATCGTCAGATGAAAAGCTGGCTTCCCAAAAACCCCATGAAGCTGGACAAAGAGGCCTTGCCTGACCTGGAGGAAACTGACTGCTACACAGCTCCTTTCAGCAGAGCACGCATGCATCAGTAAGGAGAACATACACGTTAAACTCTCACACACAGTCCGAGCGTCACGTAATGAGACTGTGTCAGTCGTGTTAGCTGAGAGTCATCCTGTTTTCTATCTCATCATATATCACATCATATCACACATCACATTCATGTCCTGAGCTCTTGATGCAGAAGTGGGGAACTGAGAAGAATAAAGACAAGTTGATCGTGAATAAGATATTGAAAAAAGCAGCAGATGTGTACGAAATAATCAGATTTCTCTTCCATTCTTTCCATTTTGTTTGTTGTTGTTGCTATTTTTTCACTTTTAAAGCTTCTGTGTGATTAAAGGCATCATTTAATGGGATTTGTCAGTGAAACATTTCCACTCTCCTCTTGCTTTACAGCCTTGATGTTTTGGGGGAAATAAGGATGCTGAAAATTAAGATAAACTTTACTGCACATTGTGATCTTGATATCCTGTTCAGTGATGAATACACTGAGGAAAGTGTTGTTATTTCTTCCTTCCCAAGCTTCACTATCAACAACAGAGAGACCTTCTTCTCCAACTCCACCAGAAGCAGAATAGTTCATCATGTCCTGCAGCGCACAAAGTACGAGGACGGAAAATCAAAGATGGGTGAGGCACTGAACGCACTCCTCTCTCTTCCTGCTCCTCAAATACAAATATGTTTTTGCAGTGTCACCTATTTAATTCTCTTTTATATTTAATAATAGAATCTATCACATAGCTATCATAATGACTAATTGAAAACTATGTATTTACAGCAAAGGACACAGATTCCACACATTCAAAGCAACAAGAACATTTTTCCTCTTGGTTGATTTTACAGCTTCGTTCACCAGTAATTTAGAAACTCAGTGGGATCAATCTTAATGATTAATGCCAATTAGCAGATGAACAAAGGCCACAGAGTCAACCTTAATTTATGGTAATTGAACTTCTCTACTGCATCAATGATTTTACTCTTAGTTTGTTTCACTTGTAGTGTTTGTTTTGTCAGTCTTTGTAGCGGGTAATCATCCTTTGGGTTTTTCTGGTCTGTTGCTTTTCAGTATCAGCACTAAGCTGCCGGTCCACTCCTACTCCACTATCATGTCTGACGTCTACTGACATGCTTTGCTGATTTCACATTTGGCCTTGAAGGGCTGGAATGGATGCCATATTAATATTTTAATACTCTTGACCACTCTATTTTTAACAAATGTGATCAGCCCTTCGCTAAGAGTGGAAAATCCTTTTCAAATCCACCCTTCTTTGCTCCTTCTACCACAGTTTCCATCAGTAGGAGAGAATGTGAAGGACCTTACTATTGTCCTGTGAACATAGCGCCTCATTCGTTACTGCTTCTCCCAGTGCAGAACCTGCAGCCATGTTAGAAGCAGGTCAGTTAGTTTACTGTGACAATTGTTTGCAGCCTTTGTCTACCACGGTACGGGCACCAGGTAATTATAGTCCCCCCCCCCCAAAAAGAAGAAGGTTGTTCTGAAGTGCTCGCAGCTATTAGGAATTCTAACCTGAGTGTTTTGAGGCCTTAATGTGCTTGTCTAATGCAGCTTGTCAGTTACATAATGGAGTAAATTGTTATGACTTTGGAAGAGTGGTTTAAATCAATCTCTCACCAGACCCCTCTCTCACTTACAGTTTTTTATTTGGTGTCCGCGTGCTACTCCAGCTGTTATGTTGTGTGTTCTTGACATGACGTGCTTTATGCAACTGCAGGTATCAACCGGTTATTAGGCAACAGCACATATGAGGCTGCATTTCCCCCACATGAGGTACTTTCATTTGTACACACATTCATACACTGTTTCTTAAATACAGTAAATGAGCACAGCTTCGCCTGTAATGGTGATTTTTATTTTTGTTTGTCAGGGTGGTTACAAGAGCAGACATCCAATTAAGACACACGGTGCACAGAACCACAGGCATCTTCTGTACGAGCGCTGGGCTCGCTGGGGCATCTGGTACAAATACCAACCTCTGGACCTCATCAGGTAATCAGCTTTGGAGCAGAAATACTTCACCACTGACTGTTTTGGGTTATTTACCTAAGCTCCAGGGTCCTGGTTCTGAACCCTGTTCTGTCCTTGATATAAAAACAAAGCGAGATCAGCAGTTTTATATTTGATTTGATATTTTACTTGCAGAGATAAAACATAGAAATTGCCTCTTTATTTTACTTTGAAAAGGGCCAGGTAAGCTGTTTGCCTGTGCTTCCAGTCTTCATGCTAAATTAAACCGAGCCTTGCAGCTCAAGCTCCATAATTAAAGCACAGGAGTAGGAGTGGTATCAGTCTCCTCATTTAACTCTCAACAAGAAACTTATTGACCCTGTTTCCCAAAATAGCGTTTTGGCTCTTTCAGTTTGTAATATGTCAGCTAGCACAGTTTATATTCTGAATAGTCTTTACTGGAATAGTGGTGAACTGCTTGAGCGCACCTTGACAGCTGGCAGCTACAGTTATTCAAGATTCAAGATTCAAAACACTTTATTAATCCCAGAGGGAAATTGTTTGCCATGAATACTGTTGCTCTCATTATAGAAAAATTAGAAGACCCACAACCATAAATAGCACCAACAAAAAATAAATATAGAAATAACAGCTATAAAAGCACAATAAACATAAACAACAACATGATAACATCCATCACTATGGTTGTTGAAACCCTCTCCCCTTGCAGAGGGAAGCAGGGGAGGAATTAAAGAGTTTGATGGC
>JAUMTR010000024.1:13227381-13255563 GCA_032270685.1 Microctenopoma stevenorrisi
GCCCTCCTGATTAATTTGTCCAGTCTGTTAGTGTCAGCTACCTTCAAGCTGCTGCCCCAGCAAACCACAGCAAAGAATTGACTCCTCCTCCTATTGACTCCTTTTCTATCACAGTATCACACACGGTTAATAACTGCACCCTAATAGTCATCTCGGTTGATTGGTGACTCTCTCTCGTAGGCGGTACTTTGGGGAGAAAATCGGTCTTTACTTTGCGTGGTTGGGCTGGTACACCGGCATGTTGATCCCTGCTGCCCTGGTTGGCGTTTTTGTCTTCCTGTATGGTCTCTTCACTATGGACTCCAGCCAAGTCAGGTCAGGTCACTCAACTGGCACACCATTTAGGACTCTGCACATGCTCTGTTGTTTCATCTTTCCTGCGGATCACAACTTAAAAGATATATTTCTGACTGTTGCTGTCATTGATTTCGGAGACTTGTTTCATTGTCTTCACAGTAAAGAGATTTGTGAGGCCAACACCACCATCATGTGTCCTATGTGTGAGGAAACCTGTGACCCGTGGACGCTAAGTGACAGCTGTGTCTACGCAAAGGTCAGTGCAGATCTGACATTCATCCCAGTATTTCAGGAAGCAAATCAGTTTGTCAGACTTTTGTCTTGTTACCTTTGGGGTGTGGGCAGAGACTAGCTGTTTATGTTTCTAGTCTTTATGCTAAGCTTACTGAGTGCCTGCTGGAGCTTCATATTTACCACACAGACTAGAAAATCATATCCTCATCTAACTCTCTGCAAGAATTGTAGATTTCCTCAGAGATAATGAAAATATATCAATGTCATATTTAGTTTCATGTGTAAATCATATCTATCAGGAAACACTCATGTTCTTGTTTTTCTAGGTGACCCACCTGTTTGACAACGGCGGCACTGTGTTCTTTGCCATCTTCATGGCTATTTGGGGTAGGTGGGGATTGTTTTTGTGTTTGTCTGTCTTGCTGATTTTAAGAACACTTGTGTTCGAGCTTTTAAAACAATTATGTTTCCTATTTGCTATAAACCCCTTGTGAAATTTAGATCAAATTGACAGTATACAATAATGTGCCTGTGCTTATGTTACTAATCTCCACTGAACTCCTCCAAACACATTAAGCTTTTTCAACTAAAAATATAGATTATGTGTGTGTGTGTGTGTGTGTGTGTGTGTGTGTGTGTGTACTCTGCAGTGTAAATACAGTAGCTCTTCACTCTGTGATACATTTGAGAGTAAATCATGGTCAGGTTTCTCTGACTATACATATGCAGTTACCCTTCCAGCACCGTCCTGACAGATTTAGTTGGGTAATTAAACATTGCTCTAGAGGGAGACATGTCATTCGGCTGCCGTATTGTTAAACTGAACAACAATACTGATATATTACTGTTATGGTTCCTACAGCGTTTATTTATCTGTAATATAAAGTATGAGCGTTACTGTGCAGAATCTGGCCCAGACCCATCTCTCTGCCAACATGGTAAATCATCACCTGTGCCTGGAGGGAACAGTTGGCACATTGTGTTCTGTGGGCTAAATGAAGGCCAAGGAGAGCTGGAGAGCTGAGGGAGGTCCAGCCAGCCTCGCTGACTGGGGTCTGTTGCTCTGAATCCTGCACGAAGGCTTTTGGCAATGTAAGACTAAAGTAGCAGTACTGCACCACTGAGTGAGTGCACTCTAGGTCTAGTGCGTGAGTGTGTGTGTGTGCAAGGGAGAGATGAAAAATTGGTTAGCCCAAGGGACCAAATGTAGGCATCTGAAAAGGCTGCTTTTCTCACACTTTAAACAAAAGTGGGTCAAGCTATAATAAACTTCAACATCTTTAACAACAGTCAGCGTTGTTCTGACTGAACATTTACATTCTGTCCCTGTTTTTAAATGCTGCATTGCTTTTGTATGTCCCACATTTTGTAGATCTTTATCACTGAATTCCTTTCTGTATTCATCTCAACCACACATGTAGGCCAGCAAGAAATTATTATTATTAGGATTTAGCTGCACAACACAGTCAGTCTTCTGACCTCTTTCCACATATTATGTGAATGTGTAGTGAAAATTGACAAAAGAGCTGAACACTGGAGATTTATTGTGTTCACAGATCACACATGACCCCGATGTCTCTGAAGTGTGCACGCAATTGTTATTGTTGTGTATCTGACAAACTTACAAACATCATTTCTGGGGTTTTGTGATGTTCAATTCACAACAGAGTCCAACCCAAATAAATAATGCCTCCAGATTACACTGTGCCCACAGAACGCTTTACTTCTGCAGTGTTTAAACATTCATCTCATCTGACAAATGCATTGTTTGAGGTGAAACATCGTACACACAAAGCCTCTCTGCTGTTGCCACTTTTTCTTAACTTCAACACGAAACATTATGAAAGCAGCACATGAGCTGATGGGTGTAATCAGTTTCCATAATGCACTCAGTATGTCTGATGGGGCGTTTGGTTCTATACCGTCTCACTGCAGGTGGCATCATTATCAATCACTCTGTGTGTTACACGTGGAGGCTGATCAATAATGTGACTGATTCCTGATCACTCTCTGCAGCCACAGTATTCCTGGAGTTCTGGAAAAGACGGAGAGCAGAACTGACTTACGACTGGGATCTCATTGATTGGGAGGAGGAAGAGGTACGTCGGCAATATCCTCCGAATCATATGGTGTTGTGTGATTACCTCACTGTTGTCTCAGCAGGTAGATACAACTACAGGTCAACAGGTCATATTGTAATTTGTGCTGTTAATCAGGAGGAGTTGAGACCTCAATTTGAAGCCAAGTACTCGAGAGTGGAGAGAGTCAACCCTATCTCTGGCAAGCCTGAGCCTTTCCAGCCCTTCTCAGATAAACTCAGTCGGCTCATGGTGTCTGTGTCCGGAATATTCTTCATGGTAAACCTTTGATCTTTCAATAATCTGCCCTTTTGGGATTCAGGCTTAGAATGAGCTCACAGTGTGTTTGCCACCTTTTCAGATCATTGTGCTATGCTAGCAGTGGTGTAACAGCTCCCCCTGCTGGAAAAAGACACTTGTAGACGCAATACTGGATTTAGCATATGTGATGTCTCGTTTTTGCTGTTTACTGATTACATATGAGCAATATGCTTTGGTTTAAACGAATAGTTGAGTACTTTTATATGCTTCTAATCAGTGCTTAAAATCAACTCTCGAACATCTCTGCTCCTGTCACCGCTGCTTAGATTTCCCTCGTCCTGACAGCTGTGTTTGCTGTTGTGGTTTTCCGCCTCATTGTGATGGAGAAGTTCGCTTCCTTCAACTGGAAGTTTGTCAAGAAGAACTGGCAGTTTGCCACTTCTGGCACCGGTGTCTGCATCAACTTTATGATCATCATGTCTCTTAACGTGGTGGGTGTCTGCACCAGCATCGTCTGGCACGTTTACACACTTTACACACATAGAACCTGCCAGGAACAGCACATCTGCACTCAGACTGGGATTCTTGTTTGCCCCTCTTCAGCCTCTTTATGTGTGTTATCATCTTGTCAGGTATATGAGAAGGTGGCCTATCTACTGACTAATTTAGGTAAGCGTTGTCCACATGCTGCATGCAAATACCGTCATTATTAGAACTCACTTCCCACATGGTTGGAATGCATTTAATTTTTCCCTGTCCACCTTACAATGTGTTTTTAGAGCATCCACGGACAGAGTCTGAGTGGGAGAACAGCTTTGCACTGAAGATGTTCCTGTTTCAGTTTGTAAATCTGAACAGCTCCACATTTTATATTGCTTTTTTCCTTGGAAGGTAAGCCAGCTGCTTTACACTGAAACTAATGAGAAAAATGTGTTTTGTCTAAAACTCCCATGTCATGGGATTTGCCAATGCTCTCCTCACTGTATAGTTATTTTTGGACTTGTCCAGCATTTACAAAATACTGTCCTGCTTAGAACAGGGACTGGTTTATCTCACATAATTAGGAGTTTTAAGTATCTTTTTTCCTGCTCTTAGTTTATTAGTTTTGCAGCTCATGGTCTCTCAATTTGTTCAGGTTTGCTGGCAGGCCTGGAAAATACAATAAACTCTTTAGTAGATGGCGACTGGAGGAGGTGAGTACAATTAGGCATCACATAAGTGGGTGGTTATTGCAGCAATGGCTCGGCTGATTGCTGACGTCTGTGTTAGGATTTATTTCAAATTTTCAAGTACTTCATCTTCCGCCATCAGATTTTATATTCTAATAGTGAAATAAAAGAATTGGATGGAGTGTGTTCTAGGATTCGCTCATGACTAAATTATCAAGCATTAAATGTGGAAGCCACAGTTTTTAAATTATTTTCACAGTGTCACCCAAGTGGCTGTTTGATTGATCTTTGCCTGCAAATGGGAGTCATCATGTTCTTCAAACAAATCTGGAACAACTTCATGGAGCTTGGTTATCCGTGAGTATTGTTATTATAATCATGCACTTCTATTGCAACTATTACAAATTCCACATTTAAATATTACTGCTGTTAATTCTGGTGATTTGCATTTTACAAACTATGTGTTATTTCAGCGTTTTTGTCTTTACCTCATTAGCATCTGAAAAACCTTCTCTTCTGCAAAAACACATCAAATCCTCTTGCTGTCTCAGTGAAATGGTTCCTGCAGTGCTCAGTGTGTCGTCAGAAATAATTGCTTTGAGTTGACAGTTTTCTACTTGTTTCTTTTTCAGTTTGCTGCAGAACTGGTGGTCACGTAGGAAGATGAAGAAGGTAGGAGGTGGAGGGCAGAATGTGGACAATAAAGCCCAGCTTCCACAGTGGGACAAAGACTGGAACCTGCAGCCCATGAATGCCCATGGACTGGTGGATGAATACCTTGAAATGGGTAAAGCATTACAGTCTTTTGAAGTGTTTTATTTGACTTTGCCTGAAGACGGAAGGAATCCATGAGACATCCTCTGAAGTTCATCCAAACAATTCTTTCCCCTGCAGTTCTCCAGTTTGGCTTCACCACCATCTTTGTAGCAGCATTCCCACTGGCTCCCCTCCTGGCTCTGCTCAACAACATTATCGAGATTCGCCTTGATGCTTACAAGTTTGTCACCCAGTGGAGAAGACCCATGCCCGCCCGAGCCACTGACATAGGTCAGCGTGATCACTCCCCTTGCACTTGAGCTACTAACACAGTCGGTTTTAGTTTTGGATCTGAGCCACTTGTTCCTACAGTAGAACCCTGTGGAAGCCAAATATTTTCCATCCCATGGAGATCGCTATGCTTTCATATTCTCTGCTGTTTCACTGCCATATGCTGCACCTCCCCCTCCTACCAGCCTACCTCCCCATGTGATTACAACAACAACACCCTCTACACACCATCACCACCCAACTGCTGAATAATATATGACCAAATATTTCTCGTGGCATTTTGCCCTGTAATTAAAGGAAGAATCCACCCTGAAACAGTTAGAAATTCCTCCGCTGTAATGAGCACAGTATGTCAGTTGCACAGAATCAAAGAGCAAACCTCCTTGTAGGTTTCAGCTCACATTTACTGATCGCACAGACACAGGTTTTTATGAAGGAAAGGCTGATTTTTCGTCACTGACAGTAGCCTTAGACCAAGAGATGCAAAACAGTTCACAAAATCATTATTTACAGACATGTACATGTGTTATTTCTAGCACCCACCTCTCAATGTCACTGTGTTTTTATTATCAACGGAAGTAAATGAAGCTCAACACAGGTGAGGACATTAATATAGCGATATTACAAAACTTGAGTCGATAAACTAAAGTATGTAACATTATGTCGTGTAGATAAAGTCCTTCAGGTAAGAAAAGCTCAGAAAGAATATGCTCTGTTTTGTCTATCAGGTATCTGGCACGGGATTCTTGAAGGTATTGGTGTGCTGGCTGTCATCACCAATGCTTTTGTGATTGCCATCACATCAGACTACATCCCCCGTTTTGTTTATGCCTTCAAATATGGACCGTGTGTGGACAAGGGACATCACCATGAGGACGAGTAAGCTTTTGAGAACAATGTGAAACAGTGAATATCTGAGGCCGAGTGCCGTCTGTTATGATCTGATAGCTCCTTCTTTGGCCCTCAGGTGTTTGCAAGGTTACGTGAACAGCAGCCTGTCTGTGTTTGATATGGGTGAGATGAAGAACAGCAGCCAGTCCAGATACTGCAGGTACAGAGACTATAGAGCCCCACCCTGGAGCCCCGTGCCGTACGAGTTCACCCTGCAGTTTTGGCACGTCTTGGCTGCCAGACTGGCCTTCATCATTGTCTTTGAGGTCTGTCAGCAATCTGTTTTTGTTTTGGGTTTTTTTCATCTGTTTACCACTGAGTCGTGCAGCTAAAACTAAATCTCCTCATGCTGCCTCCAGTCGATTTTTAACTATCATTAATGTACATGCTCACCAAGCCAATTTCTTTATTTAATCACATTCTAAATGTGACAATCCTAAATCACATTGTGGTTCAGCTAAAAACGGTTTCTCCCAAAAAGAAAGAAAAGCAGACACTTGTAAAACATTATAGGTGATATAAAATTCTTTGTTGTTGTCCATGCCATGCAGTTTATGTAGCAAAATAAAAACGGAAATAAAATGTGTGACCTCTGTAACTCATAAATAAATAATGCTTTCCTCAGCACCTGGTGTTTGGGATCAAGTCCTTCATCGCGTACCTCATTCCGGACATGCCGAAGGATCTCTGTGATCGCATGAGGAGGGAGAAGTACCTGATGCAGGAGATGATGTACGAAGCAGAACTGGAGCATCTACAGAAGGAGAGAAAGAAGAATGGACGACGTTATCACCACGAGTGGCCTTAGATTTTCCCACACCTCTCAAGTATACGCCGTGCAGCCCTCAGTTCACAGACACAACCGCCCCTGCCTGCTTATGTGTGTATTCTAGCTTTGAGAGTCTAGCTTGACTCGGTTGATTGTGTACACCAAAGACACCCTCGTCTGTGACCAGATCCTCCCTCAGACCTGTTTGGCTTCAGCCCAATTTCCAACCCTGACTCCTTCCTCACCATCTGTTCCACGTCCAGTGTTGGCACTGCTCTTGGTTTCTGCACAGCCCCAGTCCCTCACCTGGCTTCAGCCACTGGGTTTCCCTTTGTTCTCTAGATTTACTGGGAAAACCTGTGCAATTGTAATGTTTACTATGCAGATCAAGGGCTGCAGATCACCACTGTACACTTTTGGCATCCATCCTGCACTCTGACTGTATGGCAGCTAGTGCTCCGCTTTGACTCTGCCGTCTGATGCAGCTTGCAGCATGGCTGTGTTTTTCTGTCGTGAGCGTCGGCAGAGCCACTCTTCTACTGGCTATGTGACAGAGCTACTGTGGCATTTAGTGTTGCAAAAGTGATTCTGGTGATGTGGCTACCAAATTAAATGGACATTGTTCTTGCAAAGCAACTGTATATTGCCCTTGAAGCATGCTGGTCAATATCTGCAGCAATGTAGTAAACTGTAGGGAAAAAAAAGTTCAATATAAATAACAGCACTTATTGTGAAGGATGTTAACATCCACTAAGTAGATTTGACAAAGAAATCGTATAAAGTGCATGGTTATATTGTTTTGTACCTTTTGATAGACCCTGTCTTGATGCCTGGTTCACATGTCATGTACTCAGTGTGAGCTCTGTGTTAATCTATCTGTGCTACTGCTGAGCTTGACTATCTTGAGTTGAAGAAAATGTGAACTTAGTGTGATTTGATTGTGCCTACAGTTGTGCGCACCACAATTGTGTCATCAACATCACGTGTGCCTGTTTGTGCTGCACATGCATTTTGAAGTGCAAGACATATTCTGTCTCTCAGTTCTGTTTTCTGATCTGCTGTAAACTCTAAAATTTCCTGTCAGGATTTATTTTGGATGTGAGTCTCACCACAGTACCTACTCCAGGCTCAGTTAATGGCTCTGGAACACGTCGATGGTATTGTATACGTTGTAACGTGACTCTCATCATGAACAATGTATACACTCACACGCAGGAGCTGCAAATCTGCTCTTCCGTTCTACGCTCTCAGCCTGTTTTTCATTTGCTGTTGGAAACCCTGAAGCGTGGTTGAAACTTGGATCACTTAGACATACCTGTGGCTTGGAGGTTCAGTTTGCAAAGAACATCCTTCCACTGCTCCTCACTCACAAAGCACATCAACATAATGTATTAAACATAGAATCAGATGCAGTTTCAAATGTTTTCTGACCTTCATCCATGTGACTTCTAAACAGTGTTATAACATTTGTATTACATGTGTTTTTGTGGTCAGTTCTGATGTCATGGATTACGGCAGCATGTTTTTTCCCAATAAGATCTCAGGAAAACAGGCAGCACGAGCAACTCATCCCTCTGTGAGTCTGAGTCGGAATAATAATTATTTCCTGCTTTATTCATGCTGAGATGAAGAGTTACGAAGAGGGGAAAGTGAGGTATTTATGGAGGGGTTGTGATGAAAACACTTCTGTATGGGTCATGTAGATCAAATGATTCAGAATTAAACACTTAAACACAATTAACTAACATACCACGAAGGTAAACTATCACTACTCTGAAAGCGTTGCGAACAACTTGAATTTGATCATTTGTTCATTTATTTATTTCACAGTTTATGTGTATATGCATTAAATGATGTATGCAATGTTTTTATACCATTTTTTGTGCTACCTATATGAGTTCACCTGTTTTCACCCTCAGAAAGACAAAGTAACGTCCACATTTCTCAGGTGTCCTCTGAATGTTTGCAGATGATCAACTTTTTATCATATTTTCTAAGATGCAATAAAAGGTATCCTGCTTTTTGAAATATATATTTTTGCATTTGCATGACTATAATGCATGGTAACAAAAAGAAAAGCATGTTTGATTTTGTTTTGCATAATGATTCTGAGATTACCGTCAGATACAGTAGTTCGTTTTTGAGACATGATGCAGGCTGTTGGCTGCAACGTGATGATGTGTTAATTCATAATCAATGCATTCACAAGAGAGAAATATTTATTTTAAAATCTTATTCCAATATTTAGGAAACTAGTCTGGGTATTCAGAATACCTTCCCTGCTATGTGAACATTAAAAATCTATGCATGTTGCAATTTGAGTGCTATATTTCTTTTGAACAGATGCAGATGTAAATGTTCTGGTAGAATATGCATGACATAACACCTGCTTTTGGCAGAACCAACTTCTGTAACGTTGTTAAAAGCGTCTTAAACATATCACCTCCGTCTTTCAGTGTCGGTTGTTTTTGAAGGTGCAGACGAGACTCATGTTTCTTGCTGTGGCAGAATTTTATACTGTTAGGGTCTTTTCAAACTAATATAAACTAAACTAATATATTGGACTCAATGCTGATTAACATAATCTGTCATGGACTGGGTTTCAAGGAAAGGCTGATTAAACAAACCTCAAATGGGAATGGGGATGGGAATGACATCTTAACGGCTAAAGTGGGATTGGGGTAATTTTATGAATGAATAACTTTGAGGTTTGACTTGCTTAGCCACTAATAACTTAAAGACTGATGCAGAGTTTTTCTTCATGAGAGCATTAATTCACCTTTTCACTGATACAAATGCTGCACAGTGGTGTAAAGGTGTTTTTCGTAGCTTTTGCTCTTGGCAATAGCACAATATGGGTATTGTATAGTAAGTAATAATGGCATAACCTTGCACATCTCTAAAAACATAGAAGTCAAAGGAGGGGGATTGAATTTTGTGTTCCATGTTATGCCTCCTAATAGGATTGTGCTTTGATTAAATGATGTTTTTGCCATGAAAGCACAGTGACATTAGACCATAGATTTAACTGTTCAACAGGATGATATCAGTCGTGTGACATGAAGTGTATCGATACCATTGTTTACTTTGTTCCTGTTTACATGTAAAAACATACTGAAATGTATAAAAGTAATGTAACATAAAACAATTTGGATATCACTCTTTTCTGTAATAAATGATGGATTGTATCTTTTAAATCAGATCTGCTTGTCTCATTCTTGTTTCTCTCACAATGTAAAGCCTCTGTGCAAAGCTGATATCATCTTCATCATGACTATCCAAGTTTAACAAAATCTGCTTATGGGGAAAAAAAGCAAAATGGCAAAGCGCATAGATTTATTTTTACCCCATTATTATCACAGACCACAAATCCTCTAGCCACAGAGTTCATATGACATACTGGTAAAAAAGTGTTTTCCCATTATTGCGGCTCATTCTACACTTCTAAAAGCTTCTAATTAGTCTTTTACAATCAGATCTAAAAACTCATGAAGATCTGGTTTCTTTGAGCTTTACTGACAGATGTCTGATAGTTTTATTGTTGCATGTGTTCTGTCTGTCGCACACCGAGATATTTCTTTTCGCCTCTTTGACCAGAAGCAACACACGTTCTATTCTAAAGCTGTGGTTTCACATACTCACCACTCTTGGGCCCTATAGAGAGTCTAGAAATGCATTTTTGCAGACGGATGTGGTAAGTGTGGTGTGGCACTGGAAAGCTTCCGGGGATACTGAAGCGCATATGTGGGCAAAGAAGGTGCAAAACGATGGCCTATTTAAAAATAATAAATTAAAAAGGCAAAATATGACTAGAGGGCAGCCTGCTATATACTCTCTACATCAATGTCACAAATACTGCATAAAAAGTAAAGAAGAACATCATGCAAAACCCTAAACAGAGAGTTGTACCTAAAACTAGTCTAAAGATACAGATTTGGAACATGTGAAGTGATACAGACAATGTGGAAGCAACCTTCTCACAAAAAGAAAGACACCCTGGTTCAGCACAAAATTTATTTTTCAGCTCAGCTGGACCCAGCTGGGGGTTTTCTGCATGGCACCGAACTTTACATCAATGCCAATAAAACAGAAGCAGGGTTATTCACATTTTGTGAAGAGCAGTTTTCCAGAGTAGGTATAATTCCAACCACAGGCTCATATATCAGTGATTTTACCACTCTCCCTGTCACTCTGACAGCAGACATTAGCTCTTGGTTTCTCATTTTCACATACATCTCAGGTGACTGGTGTTCACTGGCCATAAATCCAACTGCACTTTATTATCAGGGCAGAGAGCCAAGGGCAGCCAGCAGGGGAGTCACTATACGGGAGTCACAACACTGATTTTCACTCAAATCATCACTCAAATCATTAAAGCAGTCAGGTGGCTCAGAGAAACAAGCTGTCTGTTTACATTTATTCCACGACTTTCATTAGTTAAATTAAGCACTAGCCACTTGGCCCTAGAGCCACGACGACCGGCTTGAGGCTGACACTTAATGCTCTGGATAAAATGTCTTGACAACTAGTGGCTGGATTATAACAATCTTGATGATGTCTGGTCTTTTCATTTCGCACCACCCTTACAGTAAACATTTAAGCTCTGTGTTTTGGTGCATACCAAAATTACTTAATACACGCTGAACTACAACAGTAATTGAGAGCATGTTGGTATATCCTAAAGAAATGTGACATTTTTGAGAAAGCATCGAAGGCATTTTGAGCAATGGAAATGCACAAAGAGTTCAGTGTACTGTATTTTGTGCAGCAGCTGGTGAGGTTGGCAGTGCAGCAGGTGTGATGGTAAAGTGCCTATGTGGGTGAGTGGGTGCAAGATTGAGAGACGGAGTGAGTAACAGCCTTGACAGATGAGCTGACCTGAGTGAAGCCCCCTGCACTGAGAAGCAGTTAGTTTATAAAGCTGGATGGATGAAGGAACTGACACGGGGTCAAGGCAAAACCTCCTGCAGCATTAAAAAATCACTGAGCTGGAGTCAGTTTGATTCATTCAGCTAATTCTACGTTAACCGTTCAACACATAAATAATCATCACAATCATTGTTTTTCTCGTGACTAGCTGTATAAATATGAATCATATGTGAATTATATGTGCTCTTATACCTATGAATTCAAATTACAGGAAGAAAATGTATTAATTACACTTTCTAAAAACTAAAAAGAAAAAAAACTGCCAGAGAGAAGCCTGAAAAAGTCCCTGGGAAAATTTAATTAAGCATGTTGTCGTGCAAATATTTACTGAAGTAACAGGACAATTATTAACTAAGACAAAAACACGTTGTTTTATGTTCTGCGTGCACTGATGCTGCTGCGTGCTTTGACTGGAGAAGGTCCAGGAGTCAAAGCTGAGAGCAGAGGCTGTTTGTCATCAACAATGTCCCATTTAATAACACTAGCAAGGACATGATAGAAAAATACACCCTCATTTGCACCTTTGAATGTACATTGGTAACCTTTGGTGGGTTCATTTCCAGGGGATCCATTATTTGATGCTCCCACTTGGCAGGAGGTTTTTGACCTTCTTGCTTTTAAACAGTTGCGTGGGCTCATGGAAATGTCATCATGCAGCTGTGGTTTGTATGCGGAGGAAGAAAGAGCAAAAATGAGTGTGACAGTAATTGCAATACTACAGAAGACTAGAGATAGCACCAAATGATGTCTTGTGGCTGCATTGTATTTTGGACTTTTGAAGCTTCTGACAGTGGAATAATTGCTTCCTCTAGCTCAGTTAATTTGTCCTTTCTGCTTGTACATGAATGTGAAACAATGGCCAATAGTGAGTTTGAAAAAGCTGCTTTTCTTTAGAGCTGATACCAGAATAAAAAAAACACTTTTAACCCTTTTCCAAGTTTTATAGACAATACATTTGGCACAAAGGCTACTCGGATGAACTCGAACAGTTATTCACTGCATCTATTATAATAACAATTACAGTATTCCATCCACATCTCAGTGTTGTACTGTTCCCTGACGTTGTGATACACACAGCATTTAATTGCCGGTCACTTGTGGTCACGAGTTTGACTCACTTCTTAAAAATGTATTTTTGTGCAGAATCCTAATGTTTCAGCTATACAGCTTGTCCAAACCCGTCACCCAGGCACCAGTGTCATTCACTGTACACACTCAATTCACATGTAATTCAAAACATAGAATTTTTAAATACTACAGTTGATGAAAAACAATATAACTTAACCAGCATCACTATTGACAACTGCTGAAAAACCTCTGCTATGAATTAGAAAATCAAAGTCCTCTCGGTTGACATGCGATAAGCATGAGGTCATTAAAAATCACTGTCAGCCTGTGAGTCAGACTCTGCAGCCTCCTACACAGCCTGCAGGCCCTCAACCCTCCTGTTACCACGGATCAGCACTGAGAGGAAACCCATCGCCACCATCTGAAAGGCATCTGTCCAAACAACAGCCCTCAGGCCTCTGTACACACACACAAACACTGAGACTCAACCTCATACAGCAGAGGACCAACAAGAACATTTCTCACAATCCTTTAAATTGTATTTGTTGTTACATGTGTTTTCAGGCAGCTTTACCCTACAGTATCTCCCTCTGCCTTGGCAGGCTGGTCAGTTTACTCTATCTGTGTTTATGCTGAGAGACACTGTATTTATTCAGGTGTGTGAGTTATGAAGGAACAGAGAACGCCTGCGTGCCGAGAAGCCCCAGGCTGTCTCTGCCTGTGAGCTTCACTCAGTAGTATGTGTAAAAGTGAAACTGTGGATTTCAAACAAACTCTTGTTTTTTTTCTAGAAGCTGGTTAAAGGGGACAGAACGTGCTTATTAAGTGACAGAACTGTTGCCATGATATGACTTTTTCATAGTCTTGAACTCTCGGTGACCCCTTTAAAAGCTCCCATGATTACAGTTGAGTCAGACTCTAAAAATAAATGCAACGCGTATCTCATCAGATACAGAGTACCACAGACTTAAGTCAATCAGCATCTGGGACGTCAGCTTCAGTTCAGAGCCTGCAATATGTTTAATGGGATTCTTTTCAATAGGATCATACAAGGACAACAATCTGTTAAAAGCTACATTAAATCATATTCTTATATAAACATTAGATCAGATACTGTCTGTACTGTAAACCTACAGATTCAGTTTGATTCAATGCTGCGGCTCCTCTAAGCTCTGGAGCATTTTAACTTCTTTTAGCTCGTTGTTTTGGGTTCATGCTCTCAGCGACTTCACTTCCAGCCACGATATGAAAAATAAAGTTATGATAAAGCACCTGCAGACAGAGCTGGTAAATGTATTCAGCTAAAGTGTCAGATAGTTGGTAGTGAGCCAGTGACTAATACTGAACTCCTCCTGATTCTATGATGATGTTCACTCTGCTCATTGTTGCTTCTAATGGCTTGATACAGGTTCATGCAGTTTCTCACTCAGCTACTAAACTACTTCACAAAGAGGCTGAGAGTCACATGACAAACAATAATTGTTTACTCCACATACTTTCTGCAGATCAACAACTACACACTGTGAAATGTGTGGTTTGAAGTAGGGAAACGGAACCAAATCTGACATGTTTATCCACTCCACTGATTTCAGATTCTACCACAGCTATTTTAGAACAAGTACTACGCTCCATTTAGATTTTGAGTCCCCGGCCATATGTCAACACTGGCTCACTGATGTGGTTTATGGGAATGCTTCAGTGTAAAAGAGCCATTGTTGACAGAAGTAATCACACCTGTGCTGTTCTTGCTAACAAAAGAAAATGAATTCGCTCCAAATTGTAAAAAAGAGTTCCCACCATACAAACACGTGTTCCCAATTACCTCATCAGCACATGTCAATATGTGCCCTTCAGCTCTCGTTTCCTGACAGACTTTCTCTCGAAGTGGTCCAGCCTTGTTCGCTTATGTATATATGCCTGTTAAAGGATGATTTCTTTTATTTGGCCTCTTTCTGGTCAAAACAAATGTTTGTTTTATCCTGCTTCAGATACGATGAGGGGAGGAACATGCACATCAACCCGTGTGTCCATAATTCCAAATACCTGCCAGCAGCAGTGTCATCAAACACTTTTTCGGGTATTTGGTTACATTTTGTTCATGAATGAATCATGCAGTATTTTCACAACAAAAACCCAGTTGCCAGGCTGCGCACGGTGCAGTATGGAAGAGAATGGATGGAGCGAACATAGGACGAAACCAGACGTTTACCGCTCGCCACATGTTTCCAGTTTGTGTGGGTATTGCTGACATGCTGAGGGCCATATCTAAGACCACCCTGTGATGATTTAATTACCTGCAACAGGATGTGCAGTAGAATGGATTGTAGGGGATGCTTCCTCAATGCTATAATGCTTTCACCTGCCTGAAGACATCTGAGTGAGATCTAAATCCACTCTCACGCTCTAATCCAATCGAAATAGCAATAATAATATTATCTTATATCAACATTGATTAAATGTATTGTTTTAAGTTACTTACTGTGCATAAAGTAGTTTAAGTCATTGTGCTGTTTTGTTTTGAAACAAAAAAAAAAGATTTGATTTACTTTTATTTTGACCAGTTGCTGACATGTCGTTTAGCAACTAGTTTTTCTAGTGGCTGACATGAGCTTTTTTAAAAAGTGCTAATCCAGCCTGTGCACTGAACATCACATTTCTTTCGTGTCCAGAACTCACAGTTTGATCAGGTTTCCTGCATCAATGTCTCTCTCACAGTTTAATGTGACTTATGTGGGCAAACAGGCTCTTCACTCGCTGACGCGGTGTGGTTATGATAACCAGGGGCCACCAGGGGCCCTCTGCGCTACAGCAGGCAGTCTGTGCCTTTTAGGCGACGGGGGGCTGTGTAACATGAGTCAGGGGGAAAACCGTGCGCTGAGTCCGCACACAAGTTCAGATGCTGTTCGCCAAAGAGCGAGAGGAGGCGCATGATGGATCCCGTCCCACTGCTGCTCATCCTCCTCACGAACTTACCGCTTTGCTCGGCAGTGTACGAAGGGCCTCTTCAGCCAGAGATCTCCAATGGCACTTTCCATCACTTCTTTGTCCCCGACGGAGACTACGACGCAACGGAGGACCCGGAAGTGTGCCAGATGCTGTTTAAATTCTCGGATGTGTATCCATGTGGAGCCTCCGAAGAGAGCGACTCCGTGGTTCGGGACGACTTCATCATCACTAAGCTGCAGACCGAGGACGCGGCGCGGCTGCTGGAGAGCATCGACCGCACGGTTGCGCACGACCTGGACGGAGAGGACAGCTACGGCAAGTTCCTCCAGCGAGAGATCTCCCAGATCAGCGAGGCGTTTTCTACCGTAGACAAGTCTCTGCTGGAGCTGGAGGTGAAGTTTAAACAAAGCCAGGAGACCGAGCTGAGAGAGGAGCAGCAGCTGAACGGCCATGTGGTGAAACAAGTGAGTGACATCAGGGGCGCGCTGAGGGAAACGACGGAAATCTCTCAGGGGCTAAAAGATAAACACGAGCTACTGTCTCTGATCATTCGCAGCCACGGGACGAGACTGAGCCGCCTGAAGACTGAGTTCCTCATTGTTGGTTCATAGTGGGGATAATGCTGCTTAGTGTGAGACAGACAGACAGACAGAGAGGATCCTCCAGTCCCAGGAAAAGACTGGAAGGTTCTGTCCGAGTATCTGAGTATCTCTGACCTTTGGTTTTCCTCATTCCTTGGGACAGTGTAATTTCAGGAAGCTCTAACAAAAAGATCAACACATTCCTGTGAGTCAGGAGGGAAAATGGAAATGTGAACATAAATTATGTCTGCGAGGAGCCTTCTCCACCACTTCTGAAGAAGAATTGTATCCAGTAGAGAGAACATATTCAAATAAAAGCACTCCAGTTGGACGTACTGGCTTCTGGATCAATAAAGCATCTAAATTGTGTCTGAATGTAATACTTTATGATGTGTACAGTCTGGGGTATTATAACTGATAACAAATAAATGCCCAATATTTATCACACGCACTAATGTCACTTTTGGTTTTCCTGTTGTCCATTTGTACTGAGACATACAGTAGTTGTGAAAACGTTTAGTTTCCTTCAGTGGAAAGTGACCCTCCTCCCGCGTCATATCTTTACATCACCATGCTTTTTGTTGCAAGTGGCAGACTTGACTGTCCCTTCACGTGGCCCTGGTTAATTGGTGTCTGGAGTCTGCCACTGCCTCCCTCTTCCATCTGGAAGTCATCTGCTCAAGTATGAAATATGTTTGTCCAAATGTGGCCAATGCCGTCATTATGTATTCTTCTGTGTGACATGGTCTATAAAGTTTGTGGGTGATATGAAACATTGTGTTGAGGTTCAGAGCTGGTTTCGATGATGTCATTTTACTGAAGTAGATCCGCTGCACAGCTTGTTTGAGTCTCTGTCAAAACGCTTCGACTTGGGTTTGGATATGCGTCTTATTTCACATCCCATGGGAGAAAAGTAGTTTTGGATTCCTAGAAGGCACTAGCTCTGCCCTCAGGGTCACTCACAGAAAAAAACCAATGTCAGGCTGTTTAAAAATTTAGTGCCCAGAATTTAATTAGACAAATACCTTTAGCAGTAATCTGTGGGACATTTCTCCGTCCTTAACTACTGTTTAGAGCATCTGAAGGAGCCATAAAGTAACTGAATACGCATGCCCACGTTTTACAGGGATATTGTCTCTGTAGATGCGAGCGAGCCAGATGTGCTGCCATGGGCGCAACTGGGTGTGATTTCCTCTGTCTGGATTTCCTCACTATCCAGCTTCCCCTGAGGGACCCCTTTTTAAAAACAACTTTCTGTAGCTCAGCTCAGTGCAGGCCAACCCTGTCAGAAAACCCTGGACTGCAGGAGTTCCATGTGCAGAGAAACCCTATATGTCTCTATGGTTCCTTATTTCCAAGGCCTCCACACAGGGCTCAAAAGACTTGATTAAAATATTGGGTTCAAATTTCCACTGAGCACAGTAAGTAAAGTTAGAGCGTGTCACAAAACCTCTCTTATGCAACCCCCCGTCTTAATTTGTCTGCATTAATTCCACCTACAGAAAACTATTTTTCTATAGATTAGTTTCAGGCCCCGGATGTTCAGAAGCAGGAAGGATCTGAGTGTCAAACCTGCTGTTAGAGAAATGTATTTTCCAAGCGGACATATTTAAGGACAAACAAAGAAAGGTCAGGAATGTTGACCTGAGAACACAGAGATCTCCCTCTGTGCACAGCACAAAGCCACAGGCTTCTGTAGCGCTGTTATTAGACGGATGAGAGTTACTGGAATAACACAACTGCTTCTAGTCTTACTAGTAGTATCACTGCATTCAGTAATCCTTCAGCAAAAACAGTCCTTGTTTAAAGAAACAAACTTACAAAAATGATGTTCACAACATCATTTTGATCACTTACTAAGATTTTCTGGTTTTCATTAGCAGACTCCACCACCACAACCAAGCTTTTTGAAGCTACCTTCAAATAAGATAATTTTATCCAGCTGCTCTTCAGAAGACCAGGAACAAATGTTCCCACTCACTGAGTCTTTAAGAAAAAAAATATCATCAAAATATTCTCAAAGTACCAAATATTACATAAAAACTCTGATCATGCAGGAAGGCATTGAAGGAAGGAACTATGGAGAAATGGGTGTGTGAGCAGGACTTTACACAGACTGACTATATGTGTCAGAGAAAGGCAGACGAGGCAAAATGCTAAATTTGCCTCTAAAATGTCATGATAGCAAGAAAAACTTTTACTCTTCTATATATATATATATATATATATACTGTAGTTATTAGTCACTTTGCAGACATAGTTTTACAAGAAACAAACCTCCACTGAGTTCAGAAAATGAAAGGTTGTGATAAACTAGCATGACTGTGTTTTTTCCAGCTACCATTAAATTGTACTTCATTGTCAGAAGATTTCCTTCCTCACTGAAGCTACAGGGAAAGTAATTTCACCTCGCAGTGGCTGGTATGTTGTTCATGGAAACAATATTACCCATAATCAATCATCATACAAGGCAGTATGTTTCAAGAGGGATTTTAATCTATTTAACTCAATTCATTTATTTTACATTTATTTTTCACTGTTGCTCTGAAAATGACGTTTGTTTTCTCTTGATTGCACAAAACACAATAACTGCAGGTTGTCTGTTTTATTTTTGTGAGTGTCGTCACTTGGTTTCGGTCACTGACTCAGCTTTCCTCAGAAGTGGTTGAATAAAACAGGCGCCTGCAAACTGCTGTCTGTTACACAAACTGATGCTGTTTAAAATTAACCCTGTAAAAGTTTGGACTCCACTCACAGGCTGCACTGTTTACTGACATAGAAGTCAATTCATGTCGTAATCCCAGGGATAAAACTAACTCAGAGAAGTTCATATGATGTGTCTTCGTTGTGTAGTTTTGCATGACTGTTTTATTTTTCAAAAATATTTTGATGGGATTAAGACCTCAAGAACAACAAACATTTGCCTCAAACACAGTTTGCTCTTAATGCGCATACTTGAATAAACACAAATGCATCTGCATACATACAGTTTAAAAAGTATATGTACATATAGTATGGGCATGTGATGACACAGTTTCCCTTTGAAATGTGATAATACACATCCATAAATTGATTTTCAACAGATTTCAAAGTTGTGCTATTGATCGTCTGCCTGATTTTTTTTTTTCTTTTTTTCTTCTCAAACTAGCAGATTTTACTGGAAGGTATTTGTATAACTATTCTCCTCTTGAAGAGCAAGCAATAACACTGAACAGTTCATTCATAAAGAGGGACAGAAAAAGCACCAGAGGAACTGAAATCTTCTTCAGTCAAATGTCACCTCTTGTTCGTGTTCATGTGTGTGTGAGAGCCGGTATCCTGTGCGTTCTTCGTGCTAAGCTGTGTGAAGGCTCTCTCTGCTCTGAGTCCCTGGGTGAAACTGCCTCTGGTACATGGCTCATCACTGTTTCAGGATGAGACAGGTGTCTGTTAGATGTGCAACACCCTGTCACACACAGCCGTTCTCCTGCCTAGGTTTGTGCACCACGGGGGTTTGTGGAGGGTAGAGAGAAGGGGCCAGTGTGCACAAGAAACCAGCAAGCAACGTAAGGCCCAGTCCTCCCCATGCGCAAAACATGGACCAGCCATAACCATGACTGATGTCCTCTGGTATGCCAAACATGTAGCGGGGATAGCGGGACAGTTCAAAGTTGATCCCAGCCACACATGTGCAAAGAGAGATTATGCAGCATGTCCCTGTCAGAGAGAATGAAATCTAAGTCAGTCACAACAGCAACCCCAGTTCATCTGATGACAAGCCCCGTTTCACCGCCGTGTGATTAACAAAGACCTTACTGGCCCCCAGTGGTGGCTCGGGGTAGTGCTCTTTATGTGAAGTACGTCTTACCTCCCATGAGGAAAAGGAGTCCGGCGACATACTGCATCAGATCATGCTCCTTACAGCAGCCCAGCACGCCAATGACCCAGCCGAACAGGATGATGGAAATAGCCATGCCTACGAAGCTGGCAGTCATCCTCTGGAGGTCTGCAAAGCCACAACAGCGGGGACTGTGTTTGGTTGGGGCCACGCCAAGTCCCTCCATTGTAATTTCATCAGATTATGAAAAAAGCATTGTGGGAACTCACGGAGCGCGTGCCACTCATCCTGCCTGATCGTCTTCGTCAGGTTGATTGGCAGGTTTCTGGGGAGCGCTGAGGATGAGTAGTAGTATTTTATTGGTGCACAGCGCGGAACCAATCCTGTGGATATAAACACGAAAAAAGAACACGCATAAGCACCGAGAGGGGATGAGAAGGATATCACAAGGCTCTCTGCTGCCACCCCCTCCCCACCACCACCACCACCACCACCCACCCATCCACCCACACCATTGTTGAGTAGCTTATTGTACGCATCTCGAGGATTCTGTTACTACAGCTTGCCCTTTTGTGCTGCAGAACAACACAGCGAGCCGCCCGTGGTGTAACTCCTGTGTGATACTGCGTAGGCCTCGCGGCTCCGTGCGCAGCATCAGCACCTTGGATAGCGCACAGACCGCTCACACATAGCGCCTGGCTAACTGACACAATACATGAGACATGTCACCCAATCAAACCTTTAAAGATCAAATCCTCTGTCTCCAAGTCAAATCCCTCCCGGTGGCACTTTCTCCACAGTCCGGTGATGGTGGAGTTAAATTGCCGACTGCATAGGGACTCCATGGCCGGGGCAGGAGGCAAGAAGTGCCGCTTGGCCCGCAGCAACATCTCGCCGCTGACACTCGACCCCTTCCTCTCCACATTTTTCTCCTTTGGCAACATGCGTAGCGGGAGGTTGTTGTTGGAGATGTAAATGTAGCCGGGGTCGTTCCTCTTGTTGGAATAATTCTTGCAGCGCTCCCGGTGCCTCCTCGCGTCAGTCTCGTACCAGTTATCAGTGCTGATGGCTATTGCAATCAGTCCCATGGCGCAAAATGCCAAGAAGAGACCTGCCACAGTTAAAGTCCTCATAGCAGCCATGTTCCGCGCGTATTTCGCCCTGGTGCCGTGGTAATTCACGGGACAGCCCTCCGCTCCTGGCTGCTGTTGTCAGTGTCTGAGGGGAGGAGGAAATTCAGCAGTACATAAGAATCCGAAATGCTGATCCTTCCCCAAAGCCCTTATTTCCTTTATTTGTGAACTTTGAAGAAAAGAAGAAGGATTTTTGAGGCACAGGATACATAAAATGGGGCCTGGACCAGCTATTTTGGTTGTGTCTCCCCGATGCCTCTGAACTCAGTCTAGCCTATATAGCCTACTGGTCAGTCTAACGTTGCTTTTCCAGTAGATGGAGACAGAGCAAATATTTGAAAGCACAACAAGCCCCAGGCCTGCACTGTGCTGTGATCATGATGGATCTGTAGAACGAGACTGGCAAAGTTAAAGTTACTTAACACCAGCCTCAGATATTTTTATTAGACCCTGTGGTCATCCAGAGTCTTCAGTTATGAAACACAGCAGATTGTGCCCCACACTGGGGCCTCGGCTTCCATGCTGTCTGCTGAACAGGAAACAGTTTCATCACATCCACCAGATTAACTTTCCATCCAAACACGGTGTCATACTGTCTGTTTGCTGTTGCCGAACCACGTGGTGTTATGCAGGATCTTAGTATTAGTTGTTGAAGTAGCAGTGCAAACAATGAGTTCTGTGGTTCTGACACATCTGTGTTCGTGTCTAGTTTTTATTCCGCCGTTTCTGAGGGGAAATTGTTACAGCACAAGCAAGTGACACGGAGACAACAGCTCCGACCTCTCAGTCATGTTTTCTCTAGTTTCATTCTCATGGTCAGCACTTCCTCAATTGAAACCATAATACCAAAAAAGAGGAACGACCCTAAATCCAAACATCACTTTTGGTTTCAGCTCCTGCCTGCAGTAACTGATGAAAAATTCCTACATGAATAAATCTTACTATACAATACTGTTGTGATTGAGACTAAGAAAACAAGTAAATCAGATGTTCCTGCACGCTGGGGCGTAGGATCAGCCTGGGGTGTGTTTAATTAATAAAGTATTGAATAAATTAGAGCAGGCACGACATCTGGGAGGCAACTAAACTGAAGAGTAGGGAAGTCAGACCATAGGAAACAACATACACAAAGTACACAAAATACTCTTTATTTTATCGGCATGACTTTGTTTACATGTGTTTAAAGTTGATGTTAGTGCAAAAAATAAGTTTTATATGGGACACACCTCAGATAGATGGTATTACTGGTATAACATAATCTGAGCCACAATAAATAGGACAGTTAATAATTACTGGTATGCTATTATTTATTACAATTTAGAGGAACTGTACGTGACTGCTGTTGGCCCACGTCTGACAGTCGACCGTCAGGAACTAGCTGACCATATGAATTTGATAATTAGATGATCTGAACATAAACTGTATTGGCTCCTGTTTGTTTCTCACTTTCAGTTCCCATTTGTCTGGCGGAGTCTGTGCTTGGCGACATTGTGTGTTTGTCAGTGAAGAAACAAGAAAAGTTAACACCAGACTGAAGAACTAAGATTTTCATGCTGGCTTGTTTACGTGATGGACAGTTATGTTATACCACCTGTAAGTGCTTCATTGTTTTCTGACCTGTGCAGAACATATCTGTTAGGTGCAGTAAGGTGTTTGATGATGATGTTTTTTTGTGTACTAGTACTGTTGTGTAAGTAATCATTCATTTAATGTATTTATTCACATGAGAAGGAAGAGAAAAACTTATCCTAACCATTGAGAGGTCTCTGTGTTGCATTAGGTCACGGTTTGTTGGGAAAGTAACGCCTAAACCACATAAACTTATGTATTTCCCCTGGGGATCTGATGTGTTTTATTATTTATTTATTTTTATTTATGACTTTCTCTCTCCAAAGTCCTCAGAGGAAATGATTCCAAATGAGCCGGAGAATTATCGACCACCTGCAGATCTGTACCCCTACCTCACTAACGTAGGGGAGATTTATGAAGGTGAGAACATTTGATTTCTTTCTTTCTAAAGAAAGGTAACTACTTAAGATGAGTGCTTACACTTCTCATGTCATGTTTCAGACCATAGATGGCCTTTTCACTCTGAGCGAACCCAGACATCAGACTTTGAGAACTCACCAGTGAATCATCTCACAGAGCTTCAGTCCGTGTCCCCTCAACAGCTGATTCCACCGTACCGCTACAGCGCTGAGTCTCTGCCTCTTCACCTGGACCCTTCAATCGCACCTCTCTCTGTGTCACCACAAGTAAGCTGACATGTAGAAATAAACAATGGCACTGATGTGAAACACATAATAAGCGAACATGGTTTAAACATTGATACACATGTCAAATATTACTGTGTGATTCACAGTCTGCACAAATCACATTACTCATATGTTTATTGATTGATGGGACATTTATCTAGAGTAGTTTAAATAGAATTACAATAAACAGCCAGAACATAAAAAGGCACAAGAAAAAATAATGATATAGTTCATTTTCAGATTACTTCTAGGTGAACTTTAATATTTTGACATGTGTTTTTACCATTTAAGTACAATTAATTAAATGAATGTGTGTGGTTATGCTACAATCAATCATTTCTAAATTAAATTAAAATTTGTGATTTATTTTGTTCATAAATATGAACTGAAAATGAAGATTTTAATTTTATTGGAATAGAATTCAAAGGAAATCAGACAATGTTTTGGGGTTTTTTTAACAAAAATTATCAATCAATTAAAACAGTTCCAGTTCATTTTGTTGACTATTATTATATTATACAACAAGAACTTAGACAAAAGGTTTATTTAAAGCAAAAATGCCGTTTCATCTCAACAAAAACAGCCGACGAAGCAGACAGTTGGGGTATTTTCTCTAAAATGTCATGTGTACCACGTGTTCTTTCCGGGCACTGAACTCTATTTTGACAGAGCTACTTCCTCTTTTAGCACAATGAGAGTTTTTAAAATGTCAGTTGATGAATAATTGCTCAGTCCTTTAATGCAGCTCAATTCTGTCTATGTATAATCTTGACCTGTGACATACTTTTAAATTCCCCTACAGATCCCTTTTTATACCACCTCCCTGTGCTACCAGTATCCATCCTCTTCCTCGCCTGGCCATTACTACTCAGAGGAGGATCATAGGGTCATCAGTCCCCCACTTGAGGTGTCAGAAGGTGAGGATGAATTTGAAGACCACAACCACTCTTTCAGGAAAGACACTAGTGAGTATTTCCCAACACAAATTTTCACATCCTAATGTAGAAAAAATAATTGTGCACCATTGTAAAGAAATGTATGAATATGAGGTAAAACAGCTTAATGTCATATTTCACACTGCAGGCAACAAGAGAAAAATTCGCCTTTTCCAGTTTCTCCTGGACTTGCTAAGAAATGGTGACATGAGCGACAGTATCTGGTGGCTGGACCAGGACAAGGGCATCTTCCAGTTCTCCACAAAACACAAGGAAGCTCTGGCCAACCACTGGGGCATTCAGAAAGGGAACCGCAAAAAAATGACATACCAAAAAATGGCTCGCGCTCTGAGGAACTATGGAAAAACTGGAGAGATAAAAAAAGTAAAGAAGAAGCTAACCTACCAGTTCAGTGAGGAAGTTCTGAGGAACCTCTATATACGTCAGTATTCCCACTGATAAGGATAATAACAGCCTGTCCACTGCTAAACTGAAGATTTTGTTTTGGTTTTGGCTGTACATGCGCAACTTTGGCTCCGATTTTCTTACTATTTATTTGTAATGGCAGTGAACATCCTCTGTCCTGTGTTCTAACCTACAACTGCTTTGTTTCATACTCAAATGAAGTATGTGGATTAAAGGACACTTAAAGATCAGGAGTGGCTAAATGAAAACACAAAGGTTTAAATGTCTTTTTATCTTGTAACATGTAAATAAACATTTTGTTGCATTCTTTCTGCAAAATTGCTTAAATTACCTGATTCCACCTTTCTAAAAAGCATGAAACATTTTCTGATTCACCGTTCATGTATGCAGATGGCCTATTTTCTTTAAGGGAGGGAGAAAAACAGAGAGTAATGTCTTCTCCCTGGAAGACTTTACTTCCAGGACTGACAGATGGTCCTGAGAAGATAGATTTGAGTTGACAGTCTTACTACATTCGCACTAAACAAAATGATCTTCTTACTGAAATCATTAAGACATGAATAGATATTTTTGTCATCCAAAGTCAATATAGTATAAAATTCCCTCAGCAGTGATTCTCCGTTGAGCTGCATTAGAAGTAGAATTGCCGCAAAGCTGAAACTTTGAACAGTAATTATATCAACATTTTAAGGATTTTCTCTATTTTAAGGTTGTTTTTTCTTTTTTCAAAACAGCTGTTACAGTAGGTCTGCACTTGCTTTACCAGGATAACGTAAAATGGTGGGATATTTGTTTGAAACATACTATTACGTTTACACGAACATACATATGATCTAAACACAGCACAGAGGGTTAATCGTTTTTCCAAGGCGGAAGACGTGCCCCGACAACAACGTCACGTGACGTCAGTTCAATCAGCCAATCAGAGCGCTGAAGTGGTTCGGTGCAAATTTCAAACAAGGTCTAAACGACAAACGAAGAGGCAGCCGATAACTGCAGCCGCACCAACACCATTTAGCTTTACTAAAAGCCTGGTTTTGTATTAAGTAATATTGTTTTTAAATACACCTCAACCGTCTGCGCTGGCAACATGAGAGTGAGGTTAGTACTTTTTTATCTTTATAAATTATAGGAGCCTAATTATTTACGTTAACGATGGTGTATTTCCTGAAAGGCTGTTGATCTTAGATAAAGCTAACTGTTAACTGTGAGCAAATTATTTGCATCGCCCCTTTTAGATAAAGTAGATCTCCGTTTGTGCTTTAAATTGATTAAATTGAATGTTAACATTATCTGTTCATTTCATGTTACCCGTAATCTTATATTATATAAGGTTACCTGTACTTTTGCTGTTGGGCGCAAAAAGCTAGCTAATGTTAGCTAGCTCAGTGGATGAAGGGTACCGGCACCTAACATTTACTTGCTGCTAATAAACAATTTGTTAAGTTAAGAGATGATAAAATCCACAATAATGTAAATAAATGAACCAGTTTGACTGTTGCTGCTGTTAAAACGTCACTACAGTGACTCACTCGACCACTTGCTCTTCCTCCAGTGAAGTCCACGCAGCCGAGTCAGTCGCCTACCTCAACAGAGCACTGGTCAGGTTACAGGATATTTGGGAAGAAATCGGGATCCCCGAGGAGCAGCGTCTGCAGAGAACAAATGATGTTCATAAGCACATTAAAGTGAGTCAGAGATCAGTTTAAATGAATTAAACTCTCGTTGGTGAACTAATTAACAGATACATGTTGTATTTTCCTTGTCCTGGGCAGGGTTTGCTGGACCTAATGATCGCTGAGGAAGAGGAGCTCAAGAAGAGATTACTGAAAAACATAGAGTCCTGTCGCAAAGAACTCAGCCATATGTGCAATGAACTTCAGCTGCCCCCGTTTGAGGTACAGTCATGATGTTTCTTCCTCCTCAAAATGGCAACATGCTTAAACATGTGGATTAACTTTCGGGATTTGCCTGTAGGAGGAGGATGGCTGCACCATGTTGCAGATTGAAAAAAACAGCCGCACCCGTCTAGAGATGATGAAGGAGCACAAAAAGCAAAGAATGGACGAGCTTAAAACCCTCACTGTCAAAGACCGTGAGCTGTGTGATATAATGTGCACTACTCCTTTCAGCATTGACAAGGATTCAGTCCCATCACTTAAGCAACTCGAGGCATATCATACTTACATTAATGATCTGACCAAAGAGAAGGTATTACTAATGTCTTTCGTTTTTTTTTTCTTTAAAAGATCTTTGTTTTCACCATAAATTTGAGTTGCAACATGTCTAACTGATTGTCCTTTCAGGAATGTCGTCGTGATGAATTTTTGAGTGTGAAGAAGGAGATTATTGTGTGCATGAATGACCTGGAGCAGTCCCCTGAGACCAGCTTTGAGACGGATGTGATGTGTGAAGACGAGGAGGCATTTTGTCTGTCAGATGACAACATTGCAGCTATTAAACTGCTCCTCAGTCAGGTAGTTTTTGTGATTATTTGAAACTATAATCTTGTTAAACTGATTCTATAAACTGACTGGCTACAGTATTTCATCATATTAAAAGGTATGTATGATTTCCTTTCAGTTGCAAGAACGAAAAGCTCAGAATGAACTCTGCTGTTCAGCTTTGCGCTCCAAGATCCAGGAACTGTGGGAGAGACTCCAGGTTCCCCAGGAGGAGAGGGAAGCACTATCTGAGCATATGGTCAAGTCAAAGAAGAGAAACATTGACGCAGTAATACATTTTTTGTTGTCTTATACCTTGATTAACCTTAAACCCTCTATAGCAGTTGGTATTAACGTTTATTTTGTGTTTCTAGCTCCAGGCTGAGGTCGATCGTCTGTGGGTGCTGAAAATGCAAAGCATGAAAAGTGTAATTGAGGCCATCAGAGCTGAGATTGCCCTTCTGTGGGACAGATGCTTCTACAGCCAAGAGCAGCAGCAGGCGTTTCTTGCATATAATGATGGTAAACAGATGTTGTTGAGTCACTAAGACATTACACTGATCATATGCAGTTACAATTATTTTATTTATTAATGGTAGTTATTCAGAGACGATTTGTGGGTAGCATGGTAAACTGTAAACACAATGTAATATTATATTTGCAGTGCTCTCAGTGCGTGTTTTTTGCCTCAGATGATTTCACAGAAGAGCTTCTCAACCAGCACGAGGCAGAGGTCCAGACCCTAAAAAAGTATTACGAGGACCACAAGGACCTCTTTGAGGGAGTCACAAAATGGCAGGAGAACTGGACCCTTTACTTGGAACTTGACGTGAGTAATTGTCTCATGTATTTCTTTTTGGGGGGGGGGGGGGGGGTATCAAAGATTAAATTCTGGTTTTGTT
>JAUMTR010000024.1:13255663-13283498 GCA_032270685.1 Microctenopoma stevenorrisi
CCCCCCCCCCCTCAAAGATGAACTTCTGGTGTTCTTATGTCTGTTGATGGATGTGCTTTCAATCCTATTAGAAAAAGGCTAATGATCCTTCAAGGTTCAACAACAGAGGGGGAAACCTTCTGAAAGAAGAGAAGCAGAGAACTGACCTGCAGAAAAGTTTGCCTAAGGTGAGGGCTTGTTAAAATGCTTTTTCATGTAAATGCAAACAAGAGTTACGTTTAAGCAGTTACCTGCTTCAAAGTGAAGTTGTCAGGGGAGGCTTCAAAAGAATCAACTTGTCAGATTAGATTGACAGTAAAACGAATTGGCTCAAGTAAACCAGTTAGTGCGTTACCATTTTTGCCCACCAGACGGGGATATTACAATATTAGCCATATTATTCTGCAGCTCCTGTGTTTGATCATGGTTCACAACACTTTTACAAAGTGAATCCAATTATCATGGCAACAAGGTGACATTGGTTTTCTTTTTTGTTCCAGCTTGAGAAGAGTCTGAAGGCCCAGATTGACGACTGGGAGCAGGAGCATGACACAGAGTTCATGGTAAACGGACAGAAGTTTCTTGAGTATGTGCAGCAGCAGTGGGATCACCACCACACTGAAAAGGAGAAGGAGAAACTGGAAAGGGTATTTTAATTAAAAAACGTACAAATATTCCTTCTGATAATTTAACCGTTATTATATTAGTCAATCTTATTTGGTTTTAAATAGCAAATGAAGAAAACTAAACAGATTCAGGAGGAGATGTTATATGGAGCAATGAGGACACCAACTAAAAGGCGAATAGTTGGGACTCCCACTCCTGGAAAAGTAAGAAAGGTAAGATGCTGCTGCAGTTTAGTTTGGTTCATCAACTATGTGTGAATGTGACATGAACAGAAACACTGACTTAACTTCAGAGAATTACAAATTGACCCACCTTTCTGTCTCTCTCCACTTAGCTTAACGGCACGTCAACCATCTCCACTCCGAACAGCTTCCTTAGTTCAGGCCTTGGTGGAACTATGTGTCAGACATCCATCCAAAAACCGCCTCTGTCTGCCAGCAAGGTGTGTTCAGCATTGTCATCTCTATTCATCCTAACAAATCTCACATTCCATTTTTGAAGCAAAGCAGACACTTGCCTGTGCTTCAAAGAAGCTTAAATGTGTTTGCACTGTTGTTCTGAGAGTGTTTATGATGATGGTTTAAACCAGGGGAGGGTGTTATTAAATTATACACGTGTATAAATTGTTGGTGTAAATGTATCGGTTGTAAGGAAACATGCCTCCTGATTATATGTAACAAAAGATTAACCTCTAAAAATTATAATTTAATTGATTGAAATTCTAATGGGTCTTATTTTAGGGTCATGGCCTGCGAACACCTGGACATGGAAAGACTCCCCGTGCACTTGACCGAAACAAGGAGAACATCTCCCATCTTAATAGAAACACTCCGAGTGGCACTCTAAGGTCTCAGGATACTCAAGATCACACCTTCACCATTAACTCCTATACGGAATTTGCGGTAAATTCGATTTTACCTTTTTAGTACTTAACTACAAATCCAGTTTACATCCAAGTTTTTAAATACAAGATGTATCCAAAGTGTTCCTAATTTCCAGAATAACATAAGAATTTGCTTGTAAACGCTAGAAACCAGACATAATTTCTCATCACAACAAACTATTTTAATCTTTTTCAGACAAAATTAAGTAATTACATTCAGCTCTGAGACGATGTGAGAGATCAAGCATCTGAGATTAGGATGACCACAAGAATCGCTAGCATTATAACAAAACTTTATACAGTCTTTAGCAGAAAATTATATGGAGCAACCAGTAAAAAATGCACAATGTCCATACATTTCTTTATAAAAATAACAGTAGGTCATGAGAACGTGGTGCATGTTCTCAACAAAATGTTCAAATTCTGCTCTATAAATCTGAAAAAGATTACTTGTCTTGCATGTTCATTTAACACATACTTATTACTTTACAGAGAGACCTCACGAAGGCTTCAAAAACGAATGTGAAGTCGGGATTTCTGAACTCCACCGTGAGTCATCAGTGAAAGCTGCTCTGGCTCGAGTCTCTCAGCTCAGCAGTGCTTTGCTTCTTTTTTTTTTTTTAAGTCGGGACATGGAATTTTAATGTAAACTTCTATAAAAAATGTAAATATCCTAATCTGTATGAACCGTTTTTGTCAGATTCTGTCTCAGGGTAACTGCTAGAGCAGAGAAAACTGCTCCATGTATTTTTTTTTGGGGGGGGGGGAGTTGCTATCAGCCACATCTAGAGAACTACTTTTAGTCCTGTATCTAGTGCACAATAAATTTCCTCCTCCAGCTGGAATGACACCTAATTTAGCTCTTCAGAAACTACATAGCTGTTTTGTTTTAAATCCTCTTGTAAATAAAATTTTAGGAAAGAAAATCTATCCTTACTGTTGTCTTTTTACTTATAGCTGGATATTTTCATTATAACACTTGTTGAGCTCCACAGTCAGAAGGCAGCGTCTCATTAAGCCATGCGTGTCATGAGTTCTTCAAGAGCCCTCTCATGGTGATTTTCGTGAACAAGCAGCACTTCTTTGATCGCACTTTGCTGGAAACCCATCTCATTGAACTGAGTCAGGAGGCGCAGGAACTCTGCAGCCTAGAATGAAATGCTGTGTTAACATGTTAAGTTGGACTAAGGTCCGTCTGTGCTTCTGTTATTGGTATAGTTTGATAAGACACCTTGCTTTCGCAGTTCTGAAACATCTCCAAAGCCTCTTCCACCTGTGCTTCATCGTAACCCAGCTCACACAGACGATCACTGGCAACCAGGTACTTTAAGATCTGTTGATTAAAGCACGAATAACAATATATGACTCGCATGGTCTCATTACATGATTTATAACTTGATTGCTAAATTGTGAGCCTACAAAAAGGGAAGAGAAATAAAGTTATCTCAAACTTTTATGTAGACGTAATCAGAGTGTGAAAGTCTTATTACTTCTTGATAAAACCAATATTAAAATATACTTCAGGTTACAACACTAAAGGTTAGTTAACAAAATAAAATGGCCAATTTCAGATTATGTAAATTATTGATTGTATTATTTGTGGTTATAACTGTAATTGTTTGTCTTATAAGTCACTTTGGATAAAAGTGTCTGCCAAGTTAAGTAGTAACTGCACTATAAATACATCTCCTGTGATTATCACAGTTGTAAACTGCTAAACAGCCACTGATGAACATCTACAACCAAAGTCTCCACCTTCTCTGGGCTGCGGTAGCCTGTTTTCTGCAGAGCTAGAATGGCTGTGTGTAATGCGTAGCCCTTCTCTGTGACGCTTTCAAGCAGCTCCCTCTCTTCCTGGCTGAGCGCTGAGAGCAGCTCTGCTGCTGAGTCAAAGAAGACGCCACGAGAGCTGCCGGTCCTCAGGGCCTGATTTCAATGACACAGAAGTGGGTTGTGAAGAAAGCAGAACACTGATACAGGTATGTTAAATATTCTTAAGATACTGTCAGAAGAAAAAAAACCTTTTGCCTGCAGTTTTTAAAAACAGGCCCTGCAGAGGAGGGTCGTTGCTTCTGCAGATTGGATGGAGAGGCGGAAGCAGGTGGTGTGTTTTGAGAATACTTTCTACCCACAGACACCAGTGGGCGCTGCCTCTTCTTGCCATTCTTCTGGGCATGGGGGAGTGGGCTGGCCTGTTGTGGCCTCTGCTCCAGCACTCGCAGAGGCTGTCTGCCATCTTGCAGAGAAGATAAATTGCCTCTATGGCCTCTGATGCTCACATGTGAGTCAGGCTTACAGTGGTGAGGAGAAGGACCGCGGTACATGTCTTTGAGTTTGGAGAGTGAGGCTTTGGGTGCAGCGCTCCGAGGCCGCTCTCTACTCTTCGTGGTGTGAGGAGCATCTTCAGTAGAAGAGCATTCATTATCTTCGATGTAACCGTCCTCATCCTCAGAGTCACATATGAGAAACTTGACAGTGCGATGATGCAGCCTCCGGGCATCTGCAGAGTTCAGGCTGTGACTGCGGGGCCGAAAGCTCGGGGCCCACGGGTCGCTGCTCCTACGATTGGTCCTGTGACTCTCCTGAGGGCCGCTGAACATCAGCCAGTAAGGGGGGCACGACGGGGCCTCACACAGTAGCTGCTGTCCACTTAAAATCAGTTTCTCCAGGTTGAATGCATACTGTGGTGAAAAAGAATCAACAGTTTCACAGCATGTTTAGATTTGTCAAAGGAAAAAAAGTCTCCTGTGCTTTTCCTCCTGTGGTATGTCAAAATATTTTCTGTAAAGAAAGAAACTCATACAGTAGGAGGTTTAATACAATAATTATTAGGTCTCATTTGTAAATATGTGACCTCAGTTTCTCGGAGAATGTGGTGGCAGTTCGGCACGGTGACATCTGGAGCCGTCACCATTTGAAAGTCCTCCTGCAGTGGACCCAGTGGAGTCTGAAATGGGACGTCCTCAAGCATGTTCATTGTTCCACCTGCGTCAGAATAAGCATAACGCGTTTGGAAGTCGATGGTCACAATCCAGCTCTTTATTGCATTTTCTTCGTTTCTTACCGTTGTGAGGTATTTTCTGTACAGTCCGCTCTGAAGCACTCAGTCAGGTGGAGTGAATGTGTGATGATCCACAGACATCATCCCAGGTGATAAACCTCTTCCTCACTAAGCCTCTGACATCATCTAAGAAGCTGTTTACCAATAATATCTCAGGGAGCTGCAGAGGTACAGCACATACACATTTAAATAGCTGCCAGTGTTGTGCTAAAATAAAAAAAATAATTTTAAAAGTATTAAAACAATACATTTTTCTTATGTGTATATAAAGTTATTTTATACCTTTTATCTTTTAAGATGACTGAGGTTTGCTCGTCCATATTTAAAGCAGCCAAATTTCAGACAGTGCAGCTGTGTTTGTGTGGGCTTGAAGGGGGATTAGGGAAATGCTGAGGTATTGGGAAACCAGGAACAGCAAGACACTTTCCAGAGATGAGCTGATTACATAAAGGTGACGTCGTGACATAGCGGGACAACATTGTGATGCATGTCTGTCATTTCCTGCTTGAGACAACAACCTCTGCACTGAAACATTTAATCCACGTTTCAAGTGCACAACATTCTCGTAGGAAGACACATTAAAAGGTTAAAGACAATTTCAATTTTGTACAGAGATATACATTTTATTTATATATTTTAAACAATCACAATAAATTCAGATTCACAAACTTAAGGGGGGGGATACAGGCTCTGTAACAGACCTCTGAAAGCAGACAGCAATTTTTAAACTTAAAGAAAACTTAAAACAAAGGAGAACAGATCTAGTTAAATCTCATTTGGGTGTATAACAGCATATTAACAAGTATGCAGTGTAGTTCAGGCAAAGCGTATTTAGGTAGAGACTTGATTACAGACATGTGAGTTCAGGTACAGGATAACACATCACTAAAGGTGAGAGGAGTCTCCAAACAAAAGTAAAATATTGTTTGACAAAGCAGGTTTATGATGGGAGCCAGATGATTTTTAAATTTTGATGGATTTTTCCTAACACTTCATAGTTACCTAGCAAATGTGCTCATCCTGCTTCATCAAACTCTGACTGACACGTGAGGAGGTCTGTGAGTAAAAGCTAAAGGAGGGAGCAAAGCACTGGATAATAACCATTGTGGATGTTTCAAAGGTCACTATTACTTTAACTGTGCTGGTGCATTATGCAACATGTTCTTCTAATTAGAGGTCATGTCATTCAAACCTCTTACAACTGCTACCTAGTCAGTGTAGCTCGTCATTTACAGCCTGATTTCACTGTGAGCACCATTATCACAATGGTGGTAAAGAGGAAACATCAAAATATTGATGAGCTCATGGAATATTATGCCTGTATGATATAAGGCATTACTTGACATAGTAACATCTCATCGACACTTTCTCAGCACCCCATGTTTTCAAGTGTACAGTTATGATCCCAGAATTTCCATTAGCTTCCCTCTTCATTAGAGCCCATCACCACAAAAAGAGAAAAACTAGCTACCCATCCTTTCGTGAATAAAACTGAATTATCTTTATATAGATAAAATGTTAACAATCCCCAGAGATTGAAATATTTTATAAAGGTCCACTCTATGAGTGCACCACTAAAGAATTAACATCTGATGCACAGGACCAAGGGTTCATAGGTTGTTCCTCAGGAATTAATTCCTCAGTGAGAACGAGCAGCCTTCATTACCTCTAACACTATGTCCATAGCTTGTTTGACAGGAGCTATAAAAAACCCAGAGTTGGTGTCCAAAGGGTTATAGTAATAGAACTGTCTTTGAAATGAGCGACAGGCATTTCAGTTGTTAGCAGCGTCTGCCTGCCGAGGCCAGTTCTCCTCCTCAATGCCCGAGTCATATTCCTCCTCTGTCGACTCCTTGGCCGGAGCTCTGAAATCCAAATAGAGCCGGTTCAGATTTAAAAATCACACTAGGAAGGAATCAGATCTCAGACATTATCAAAACACTGACCTGATATATCTAGGCTGGGATTTTCCATGGACAACATCTTTGTCCAGTTCAACGGCCATGATGTCAGAGTGTGGCACCTCAAACATGGGCTCGAGAAGGAGCTTTTCCTGCGTATGAAAAGAGGCACAACATCAGTATCACAAGAAATAACATTTAAAAACAAACAAACAACGATGACAAATCCACATACCATGATGGATCTGAGCCCACGAGCTCCGGTTTTTCTCTCCAGAGCCATTCTGGCAATGGCCTTAAGGGCATCTTGAGTCACACTGAGTTCACACTGAAACAAACAGAGAACTTTGATTAAATCAGCTGTAAACTATCATCCAAGAATCCCACACCCACGAGTAGTAGATCCATGATTTTTAAAAGCCCCTTTCAGTCATGCACTCCTTTCCATTATGTAACGGCACCCTGGACACTGTGCCATGCAAGTCGTGACGACAAACTAACTGGGTTGGATCTAATAATGTATACGTATCACTGTCAACACAAGTGTGAGTTGCATTTAGTCACAATTAGGGATTGGTGTCAGGGTTAATATCATTGTCTGCCTAACAATTTCAGATTAATGGTGAAGCAGCAAGAAAGGTCACTATCCAGCAGCAGCAGGTTGCGCTGCACAGAAAAATCAGGAGCGACCACATGTCTGATTATGAGCCAACAGTGTACCGTTTCAGACCCCTTACTTTGTCCATACTGAACAGAGCCTGGTACTGGGGGACCACTGCGTTGCGTGGTTCAGTCAAGATTCGGACAAGTGTTTCTTCATCCAGGCTGTGCAGAGGAACCACTACAGGAAGACGACCAACAAACTCTGGTATCATTCCAAATTCAATCAGATCTCTGGCCTCGACGTGCTTCAGCAGTCTGTCCTTCTCCTCAATTTCTGCCACCGTGTCTGTTTCGCCGCTGCTGTTGGCCAAGTCTGCAGCAGCCGCTGCACGCCGGCCTTTCCCCAAGTTAGCGGGAGTTCCAAAACCCAAATACTACAGAAAAATGAAACGCGAGCATCAAGTTAAAAGCAAAGCAGCAATCGTGGCTGAACATCTGCTGATGGCAAACACACAGGAGCTGTTACATGTACCTTTTCATTCTTCCGTCTGCTAATGATTCGGTCAAGTCCATTGAAGGCACCAGATGCAACAAACAAAATATTTGTTGTATCTACCTGCACCGTTTCTCCTCTTAGCTTCCTGGAGTTTTTCTCAGGAACATTGACAATTGTGCCTTCCAAGAGTTTGAGCAAACCCTGACAAAGTGGGAAAAGGTTTTTAGTCTACACTAGTAACACATCTGGGACAACCAGCATAAGGAAAGAAAATAAATACTGACCTGTTGGACACCCTCTCCACCCACATCTCTCAGCTGATGGATTCCAGGCACGCTGCCAATCTTATCAACCTCGTCCAGAAACACAATACCTGCATATGAATCGAGATGGAAACGGATACACAGCGGCGTTACGTTAGACTACTATGAACCAACTGAGACTGTCTGTTTCTTATCAGCCCTCTGTGCCTACATTTAAAGCATTTAGAAGTTTCTGGTTCCTTTTAAAGAAAATATTCAACCAAGACCAACACATTCTTTACACATTAAGGCAGCAAAAGTAGATTCGAACAGTGTGTAGCTGAGTGAACATCATAGACCCTTTATCAGCATAAAGTACGACACACATAACATGACTTCAACACGTTTCGTTGACACAACATGAATTTCACGGATTTTACCTTGCATGTAATTTCTAAATTTAACATCTTCCCTAACAGGTATTTCTTCTGTTACACTACACATGGGCTCATGCAGGTATTGTTGTCAATTACGCTACTAGTAACTTGAACATAGCTTGAACAGAACGTCTCAGTCCTTGGCTGTCGCCAGCCTGGAGACACCGTAGAAGACGTCTGCCCACCTTGCTGTGCTTTCTCCACTGAGTAATTGGCATCTTGTAGGAGTTTGGCAATAACTGACTCAATGTCTTCTCCAACATATCCAGCTTGAGTTAGTGTGGTGCAATCACAAATTGCAAAGGGAACATCCAGACAACGAGCCAGTGTCTGTGCCAGCAATGTTTTTCCTGTAAAGAATTAGAGGGATGATGATTTAATTTGCCATTTTGGCAACACAGATCCATATTTACAAATAAGCGACACGTTTGGCCATGTGATCATCGAGGAGCCACTGTGCAATAATACAATTCAGGAAAATGTGGAAACACTAACCCGAGCCAGTTGGACCCAGAAGTATGATATTGCTCTTCTCCAGTTTAATGTCAGTGTGTGTGGAATCCAGGACCTCACCACCCCTCCTCTCCTGAGGTGCCTGTTGGCTTGCCTGCTGCTGCATTGATGCTCCCAGAGCATTTCCATGAGGACTGATCCCTGCAATCTGCAGCAGCTCTGCAACAGTAAACAAACTGCAGTTTTAAGTACAACGTTTCTGGGGATCGTATGTTCAACTTACCACAAATCCTACAAGCAACTATTCTTGTAAAATGTAAACATGCCAATCATTGATAAGATGTTTCATTCTGTACAAGCTAAAAATAGAGATGTTCCCCTCAGTGTGGAGTTACTAAGTGAAGGGGGCAGAACTGAAAATAGCAAAAGTACAAATATGGGTCACTAGGCTACTTCATCTTATTGTCTGGTCAGTCACAGATTTACAGGTTTTAGTAGTGCTTCAGTTTCTTTCCATCTCTGCACCTCACTCCAGATCCTGGTTAATAGTTTCCTAATTATTCTTTTGGTTGATCACATGATACTAGATACTAGAAGTATCTCACTGATTACCACATAATAAGGCAGTAATTGAGGATCTAAAGAGATCTGTACACTTTGGCATTTGCGCAACGAATGAACCGTATGAAAACAATTAACAGAAAAACGTATTCTTGAGTGTTGACTCTTGACTGAAAAATAATAACAGCAAAGAGGACCAAACACTTACTTGTGAATCTGTATTCATCCTCTCGTCTCCTCATCTCTAGCTCTACAGGGAGAGGACGAAAGTGTTCACATCAATATGATAATTAATCATTATCATTATAACCGAAGCAAAAACAACTCTATGTGACAAATATTGAACAAATGCCAAATAATACAGATTAGGACATGTTGTAACCTTTTAAACTGCACATACAGAAGATGCCGTTGTTTCCAGGTTTATCCCAGTTCCTCCATGTGCCTAATTCATTCCTGTCAGGTGTAACCCTATAGCACCTAAATATTTACTTGACCAGAAGCTCACTATTTACACTGCCTCAAACAGCAAGTAATCACAACAGAATAAATCCACAGACCAGTAATACTGACCACGAGGTGTTAGAGAAGGCTGTTTTTCCACTTCCACCTGCTGTCGACTACCAGCTGGGATGTTGTTGTAGATGCGTTTATAGTGATTGTAGACTGCAACTGCTAACACCTTTTTTGCGTAGGACTGGCCGACAACATACTTGTCGAGGTAAGCGTATATCTGGGAAAAGATTGTTTACACTTTAACATAACATTTTATGTAAAAAAACAACACAACACCTTTATCAAGGTCATTTAAAAGCGTATGGTGACATCGTTCATCTGTTTTTCTCACCTTCTTGGGAGGAGGTGGAGGTTTTTGTGCAAAAGCCAGTTTCACTGCCTCCGCAGCAGATTCTGGCTCTTTGTTTAGCCCCTTCTTAGAGTCCGTTTCTGACAGAACCACAAAAAAGTGATGGCATTTCTCACACTTGACAAATCGTGTTGATGCTACAAAAGAAAAACAAATTTAATGAATTATTGCATTTAACAAACTAGGGACATGGGACATACAGCAATAACAAACACCTGACGATATTTTCTGCTGCAGGAACGTCATTTACGTGTTTGAACCAACAGAGAAACCTGTTAATGAAATCCGTTCGCTCCACGATTGGTCTAATGTTTAATAAATTATGAACACTGCAGTAGGATATGTAGTTACCATCTGATAAGGATAAACAGTAGCTTCTATGATGATGTGGAAAAAGCCGAAATAGAGTGTGAGAGCATAAGCTAAACAGACCAGACAACAGTGAAACACACTGGACCAGTAGACAGTCACAGTACTGACTAGTGTTCACAAATAAATGGTGAAAATCCTGAAAAATATAACTATAACAATTCTGATAATCCTGGTTGTGATTGTCGGCACATTCAGTACTTTGTTGATCAAACTGTGACTGTGAAAGTTTGCGCAGCTGGTGTTTCTGTTGCACTGTGTTTATTGTGTTGTTTCAGTTCCCTCCCAAGGTTTGTTCCAGAGAAAAAGATTTTAGCACTTTAATGATATCCACAACCACCGGGCCATCATTTGGTACAGAAAGAAAAAAAATGTATTTCCATTTTCACATAACACTTTTTTTACTTTGAAACATGAGCATGTTTTTGCTCAATACACCAGGAATGTTTACAAATGGACGACATTAGGAGGAGAGGAAAATGTGCATTTACTCTATTAGACAGGTTTCTGTACCTTTTTTTAATTCAGACAATCTCTTCTGCCTTAGTCCACATACTTGGCACATTTCTGTGTCATCTTAAAAGGTGTGAAATTAATAAAGATCTGTGACAGATGTGTTTTCGCATACCTAAATGCCATATTCTTTTACACCTCATTTCTATTTTTCTTCTACATGCACACATCACACCACTTCTCTTGCAATGTTGATTAATAACATTCAATGTCTGAAATAAATAAAAATATACATTTACTCACATACAAAGGTCTCTACATGTGTGCAGGGGTCTCCACATTTAGGGCAGCGGAGCTGGTTCCCCCCCTTGCCTGATCCCCCAGAGCCAGAGAGCCTCTTCCCCTCGCTGACGCTTTTCTGTGATTGTGTCACAATAAATTATTACAATCTTTACATGTGATGTTCTACAGTGGAAGAACATCCTCCAACAAGATTACCTTTCCACCATCGTTTCCACTGTCCTTTGTCGTCCCATCTTTAGTGGCATAGCAGACCGCAGTCTCTGAAAATGACCTCACCCGTACCCGGAGAGGTAAATGAGTTTCCCGAGACCCCTGACGACTCAGAGAAAACCACTGAATCCGAGAGCATGACAATCCTGTAACAACAGATACATCCCGTTGGACTCCTAATAATGATTTGTAATAGCAATGTAATACAAAAAAAACAACCCAGGTCAACTGCAATAAAATTAATCTGCAAATCAATTTTTGTCTTAAGCTGCACCATTGTGGAGTTCTGTTCCTTTTCTTTGTCACATCTATATGTCTAGATGTCTTTGGGCTTTGGATTGAGCGAGACATTTTTGTGTAGAGAATTAAGTGTAAATGTATTTACACTTAATTGACTAAAGAAACAGTTGACTGGCTAGATAAACAGCTAAATAGTTGGTAACGAAAAATAATGCTTATGATGTAATGACCTAAATTACTTCAACAAATGTTTCATGAAGAACATATTGGCCCATAACTATTCAGAAATTTAAAAAAAAATAGGAATAAAGTCCATTGAGTATGTATGTGTTTCATAACATGTTAGTTTAACAGTGAGTAACTTACAACACCATTATGTGCCTTTAATTTGAAGAATCTCTATGTATTATTACTCTAAAACTGGATGACAGCTGTCATTAAAAATCTACAAAAAAGTAAATAACGTTGTTCTCTTAGCTACAGGTATTAAACTTTTAATGCAAGTTTTCCACCTGCTGTCGACATTGCACGACTGTCATAACAAGCAGCGATCTGGGTTAACTTGAGACCTACTTTACAGGCTGTACCAAAAAGCACGCCGTCATGCAGCTTTAGCCCCATGACTTTGTTTTCCTTACCTCTGTGAGCAGTGTTTAGAAACAGCCTGGCAGCCGAAGTACAAGGGCAGGACATAACTCCTTATGTTTAAACTCCTGAAAATAAATCACAAAGTTACCATGGTACAGAGAGACCCAACAGAAGGTGGCTAAATTAGCTTGTGGCTAACAGACTGCAGTGGTAAACAGGAGAGCCCGGTTAGCATTAGCAAAACATCTCAGTAACTGGTGGAGATGGTCGTCAGTGCTGTTTAGTCCAGTAGAAATCTATGTCATTTAACCACCGTAACTGTGTTGAGTGGTTGTGTCATCAGGGCCAATCACCCCCTGCTAGCTAAATAACGCTAACGACATATCACAAAATAAACAATAAAGTCAACTGGGTTGACGCTAAATCAATAGCTGCGAGCTATTTAACGCTAAGCTAGGCCCGAAGCGAAGCCACCTAGCCTTAGCGTATCTGCCAGAGGAAATGACAAACAGCAGAGTGGCTGAGATGGACGGCTTCACGCAGCACAGTACTACAAAGCTGACAGTCAGGCACACAAGCTAATATAAACAGCCAGACACCTTTATTCTAACGTTATACCACCAAATGGCGAGGCAACGTTTAACTAACGTTAGCTTGCTAGTTTTACTCACAGGGCGCAATGAAACCAGTCGAGTCTTGAAAGGGACACCGCTTCGGAAAAACAAATGTGTTAAGTCACTGCAGTTTTCGCTATGTTATTTCAAATGGCCTGGTCAGTGTGTCATACTAATGTCACAGTACCTAATACGTGAATTGTGAGGCGCTAACTTATTTAGACCGCTGTTTCCCAACATGGGACACGACCCAACGTGATATAACGCCCGCTGTTATAATCTAGGTCGGCTATCTGCTAGCTGCTAGCTAGCGTTTCTTCTGCTTATAGCGTAACAGACGTGATTTCATTAATGTAAACGGTCTAAGTAGCATGGGGGCCTCCTGGATGTCCATGCAGTTCACACCCATCCAGATATTGTGAGATCCGCAATAGGAACTGGTGCGTTCAATGTGCCTCGTATGATAAAGAGATGTTGCATTATGGTGATCCTCGTGAAACAGAACATTTAGAAGAACTTAATTTTGAAGTCTCGACTGGTCTGTTATGCTCACTGCAGTCTGTAATTATTTTAAAGCTAAGACCTAGGCTCAAAAAAGGGATGTAGTGATAAAACAACCAGTAGCCAGGTGCAATGGAAATAAACATTGGCCTGGGATTTTGGTACATGGTTACAACTAAGCATTGTTAACCTGATGCTGTTTGTACCCTTTCCTCTGTGGTGTTCTGTTATATGCATAATGATATTAAAAGCCTTCAGATTTATTATTTTTTTTAAATTCTGTGAGACGTTTCTGTTAGAGCTCAGTCAAGTCTTTGTGGGGTCTTTTTTTATCCCGGTTAGCCATCTTAAATGAGTCAGCAATAGTGTACGGCTGTACTACTCAGTGCACATCATATTTCTAATCACTGCATCTCACTTGGTGTATGCAGGACCCAAGATCACTGATGAGAAACAAGACAGACAGCAATAAAAAACAAGCAACAAGCCATTTTATTTCTCTTTCTCTGTCTGTGCAGAGAAACCTTCTTTGGATATTAAATCAACACAAGTGACCATTTTTACATTTATTGACAACCTGTCACCATTTTAACCCGGTAAGTAAAATTGTTTACTGTGAAAACTTAATTGTTCCTTTCTTTGTAGCAAAGGGACTAAGGTAGAAAAAGAGCATCCCTAACCCATAGGCATGGGCCTGTGTCAAAATGTACTGTAACACTGATAGCCCACTTAGACATTTCTACAAAGAGTAAGTATTAGACACAATGTGATGGGAATACAACTTTGAAAAACAGATTTGAGAAATATGGACAACCTCCATATACGACAGACAGTGAAGGCGGAGGTATACCCGGGTCCCGGCCCCCTCCTCAGTGCTGTGTTAAAATCAGGTTAGTGTTTCATAAAATACATGTAAACCAAATGGGATTTAAAAAACATTTTATTGGTCTTTTTAGGCTTTTGGTTGTGTTTAAGTCATTTTAATGTTACAGTATAACTCTGCATGTTTTCACACTGCTGTTGTCCCACATATACAAAAGCTTTTTGTTGGGATTGTATGACACCATAGCCAAAATACCATTCGCTGGCCTTAAATCAAAACTTGCATTACGAGGAATTTGTGTCTTTAAATCAAAGACATATGTCACTCTTTTGTCAGTGTCATCTGTAACATACAGCACCCCACAGGCAATAAAAGCATTTCCTGCTTTAGTTGTGGGATAGGAAGTGCTGATCATAGACTCCACGGAGAATGTGTCTGAGTTGAGCTTTGCAACCATTGTATCATCATCTGAGTCTGATGCAAAAATGACCCACAGTCCATTTTCGTCCACTGCAAACTTGAAATATGTTTTTGAGTTGCGAAAAAGATAATTCAGTCTGTGAAATCTGGTATTTTCCATGATCAGATTGTCTGTTTTCCCAGTGTTCAGGTCAAATCTGTAAAATCAAAATATTGATACTGTGTAAGCAGAGCACAGTCACATGTTACAGCAGCACAAAACACTCACATGAGAAATGTCAGTATGGTTAAATTAATCAAGCAAGAATCAACTTTGATGTATGTTTAATACAAACTCTTACTTTATAAGTCTATTGGTTCCTGCATTGTGGAAGTAAAACGACTTATTGTACACAACATGACCACACCCCTGGTAGTACTTCCCAACATCTATAGTTCTGTGGCTTCTGCTCTGAAAAGCTGGATTGCCCCTGTACTCCACCAAAACTCGACCTGGGGAAGAACAACATGTTAACTAAGCAATAACTTAGAAAAGTCTGTGATGAATGTCAGAGTTTTTGTTGCTATTTAAATCACCTGAAAAATGATCTGCCACCCAGTATCGACTTTGATTCAGCCACGCCACATCTGTCATCCAGGCTCCAAATGTGCTTTGCATTTTAGGGACTTTCTCCTTGCATTTAATCATTTTAATAAAGCACTCTAAATGAACAAAAACCTGTTTCAGTATGGGATTAAAATGACTCAATAGATACATAAACGGAGGACAAACATAATTTGAACTAGAACTCAATGTTAACCTGTTGTTGTCTCTCTGTTATTGGTTGTGACATCGCTCTTGTTGTTTGACAGTGAAGGGGAAGAGTCTAAAGAGAAAGTGAAAAGGCTCCTCAATATTTTAACAAAGTTTAAAAAGACAGAGACAGGTGTTTACTCTGTATGTTGGATAGCAAGCCATTCTACCTACTATCACCTCTAGTTTTAGGATTAATCAAACCTAAAATTAATTTTTAGGGATGACTGATGACAGTTTCTTACCGCTTTTAATGGCTGAATCGATGACTTTTCCATTGTTACTGAGGGCTTCTCTGTTTTTAGGAAGATCTACAGACACTAAAGTTCAAATGACATTTACTCACTGTATGATATACACATTTTTTCGTGCAGTGTCAGATACAAAATACAAAAGCATATGAATTTACAGTAGGTGTTTTCTACCTGTTGACGATTTGTTTGGTGTCACATTCTCTGTGTTTGTGTCATTAACGTTGTGGCCGTCATCTTGATGAAATAAGACTAAGTCTGGAAGACAGGACAGTATTGGATATAATTGTACTCTGTAATGAAAGTTAGCTCGTCTTTGCAGTCGTTCACACCATGTTTTTTTCTTTTTTTTTTTACCAGGTTCTGTTTTTGTGCCAGAGTCAGTAACATTCAAAGTATCTCCATTGATGTCGAGTGGATGTGGGGTTGGTGGTCCTGCAGAAAAAAAGATACTTTTATTCTACTGCTACTAGACCTTGAAACTTAACCTGTACCAGATGGTTTAAACAGTATCACCTGGCTTAAATCGCATCGCAATACATGTTTGTAGACATTTATTCTGCTTGCTGCTGCTGTAACTATACTACACACATAGTATAATAAAATACAGCACATACCACTTGTGGGTATTTGGTCCGAATCAGGTGGTGCTGAGTCAAATAGAAGAAACAGGTTTATACTGATGTTAACAAGATATGTTATTTTTAATTAAACATATAATTCAAAACAACTTCCTACCTGGTAATAACATAATTGGCACCTCTGTAACATTTTCAGTGTCGTGGCTGTCGTCTCGATTAAATAATACTGAAGCTAGAAAATAAAAAGTAACTTTGATATAGTCAGGGTTAGGCTTTGTCTTTGCAGTCCTCCTACAACTCCAAATAGTTGTTTACCAAGTTGCATGGTTGTGTCTAAAAGTCCCTCAGAGTCAGTACCATTTAAATCATCCATGTTGTTTATGGTCGATGTTGGTGGTTCTGCATAAAAACATGGTGAGTTGACAACTAGAAGAGATGAAACAAACTGAAATAAAATATTGCTAATAACATGCTAAAGTGTTCAGTGTTTACTCACCGGTTTCTGTCTCAATGGTAGTTAAATGGAACTTGTTGTCCTGAGGTGAATTCGAAGAATCTAAATGAATATTAAGAAATTATTATGAATTAAAAACACATTTTAAGGAGAAAGGTCACAATAATAAATTATTATAAACTTTAGATTTGTATTTAAAATATAGAATTGTCTAATACCTGCTCAAATACAAACCAGTGTTACTGGTAAAAAAAAACCTTTTCTGCAGAAGAGGAGGATAGTTCATACCAATGCTAATGAGTTTCACTGATCCTTAAACAGATTCAACTTTTAAATAAGTTAATTAGAAACTGCTGAAGCTAACTGTGCAATTTAGTCTGTTTTAACATACACATAACACAAATGATGCTTTCTTACCGCTTTTTGTGATTTTCCCAATAATAGTTGCTGTCATTTGCATTTCTGAAAAACATTATTTTCAAAAGAGCTTTTACCTGTTAATAAACGTACTGGTGTATCTGTAATATTCTCTGCGTTGGAGTCATTCAGGGCTTCGTGGCTGTTGTCTTCATAAAATAATACGGATTCTAGAAAATACAATGTATGGTATTAAACAAGTTTATTCATATATTCAAATATAGTTAAGGTAATCACTGAAACCAGCACAGTGGATTATAGTATTATAAATAGTATTATATATTATATATAAAGTAATAGATTTTTGTTCTGTTTTACTCTCCCATAGTGTCACTCTTGCACAGCCAGAGAACAATAATAAAAAGTCATTTGTGAGCTTATAACAAAATAGAATAAGAATGCAAAAATTTTACCCATGTAATCACATTTTTTTGTTTTGAACCAGTTTACAAACATTTTACAATACATTGATTTCCAATATTAACAAAAGACTGTGAGGTAAAATGGAAACTGGAAAACCTTGATAAAACAGTAAATAAACCCATCTATGAATTATTTCCATTACTCAGATGCTTGCGTACCAGATTCCTCTCGATGTTCAAAATCAGTAACATACAAAACATTTCTGGCATCATGAGCTGGATTCGCTGTTGGTAAAGCTATGAAAAGAGAGGTGACATTGAGTTTAGATGGGTAAAGTAAGAATGTAAGATCAAATATATGTTTAGTACCAGTAACATTTACTTGTTAATGAGTTGACATGTGTAACATCCTCTGTGTGGATTTTTGTCCAGTCATGTCGGTAGTCTGGACTAGGTGATACTAACGCTGTCAAAATAAACAGGATTTAGTTGACTAGCTATACAACACCAGGCACTATGTGGTGTTATTATTAGATAATATTACATCAATAAAGGCGAGGATATTTAAGCTAATTAATATTTTATTAAATGATTAATTGTGTCATTTAGAATGTCGCTCAAAGTGAAAGCGGATACAGGACAGATGTTTTTACCACTGTTCATTGTAGCATCAGTGACGCCTTCACTGCCACTGAAGGTGTCACTCGTGTGATCTAAGACTCCAGAAAGCAGGGCTGCAGAATTAAATGAGACATTACATTACAAATACTGATTCACTTATAAGGATACAAGAGACATACATAAGATAGTTTACAGTATGTTTCCATATATTTAAAATTCTGAAGTACATTCATGTGTGGTATTAGTAAAGTTTCCCACCTGTTGTTAATTTCACAGGTGCCTCTGTGACATCTTCTGTGTTGGTTTCATCTTGGCTGTAGGTTAGATGAAATAATACTGACTCTAGGAAGTAAAACACTATTAGTTTGATTAAATTATGAATATTTTCATGTAATCAAAGATAAGTTTGTCTTTGTTTACCAGATTCATTTTCTGTGCCTGGACGTTTTGTAGAATCAGTGAGATTGAAGACATCACCTGGTGTGGGGGACCCTGCAGAAAAAAACACAATAAATAAACTTACTACAGTGAGTTGTACAGTACAATATGCAAATTCTGAATGATGTCCTACCACGTCTATAAGTTGGTGAGCTGCTGATGTTTTCTGTGTCTAGCTCATTGAAGGCTCGGCTGGTCAGGAAAGGAGGAGAGGAATCTAAATACGAGCGATTCAAATTTAGCTTTGTGATTGATTGTACTTTGGAACATAACAAGAAGAACAACACTAGGAAGACAGTGACCAACAGCACACTAAAAATAATGAGCAACACTAAAATGGTAATGCAGGATCTTCCTCCGTGTTGTAAGTATTTTTAACGTGATCAGAGTCACAGAGAGACTTCGAGGTCAAAAGACACAGGATTTATTTATTCCTCACTAGAATTGTACAGAGGTTTTCAACCCGTGGTCTGCAGCCCCCTGTTAGTCTGTAAAGGCATTTATGAAGTGCCCTCACCAAGACAAATCCATGTATGTTTGTTTGTGTTTGAATAAGCAAATTAATGAAAATGTAAAGCATTTAGAAAAGTCAAGGTGACGTATGAATGAAACTATGTATTTTGATCAGCTGAGAAGATGAATATCCCCCAGGAGTAATAAAGGGTTCAGTGGATATATTGTCTTTAACTTATACCTTCACCCAAACCTTTAACACTATTTTAATATACATTACCATGAGGTCAAGGTGACCACAGCCAGCATAACGCCAATCATGGCACAACGCAGGAATACATGACACAACTCGGTTGTTTTTTCTTTTATTTTAAACTTGGAGAGTTTTTATCTGCAAAGATTAAAGGTTTTCTGATTTACTGTGGATATGAAAATAACTTCTTACCCATCAACATGTTGGTTTGAATGTGGTCCCTCGTGGTCTGGTTTTTCACTTCATTAAAATAACAACAGAGTGGATCAGGTGGGCCTGGTGGGCCAGGGGGGCCAGGTGGACCCCTTGGACCAGGAGGACCTTTAAATGTACAAATACAATGTACAAAGGTCAGACAGGTAAAATGTCTCTAACAAACAATGCTGTATATCTGGTACATTTCTTACGTTCTTTACAATAACAACAATAAAATTACAACAAGTACAAGTAAAAAAAGTAAAACAAGACAAAACAATTACATTCAATTTTCTCATTTGAGCTGGAGAAAATGATTCACATTAAACCATAATTTTAAATGAGAATAATGAAGTTGTGGTTCTTCTTGAGGGTTGTTTATCATTTTGTGAGATGTGCTGTTTCGCTCCTGTTAGAGACATTATTCATATCAGTTTCAAGTATGACGTCACTCTCACCTTCCATGTGAATGTTGTTGTAGGTCTCGCCTTTCACTCGAGGGGACCCAGGATCTCCTTTAGGTCCTGGGTCTCCTTTTTCACCAGGGGGTCCTATAGTATACATAAAAAGTGTGTCACTTTAGTGAAAACCACTGAGGTTACTGTGAAAGAACAGGAAGATTATGTGGGAATTATAGTACTCGCAACCTGTCAACACATGGTCAACTTTTCAAAGATAAAAACTCTGCTGGACAAGTCTGCGATACCTGGGAGAAGATGAAAGATAAACACTTTGTCCACAAAGTGTACTACAGCAAAATGCAGCACATTTAAGGTACAATCAGTCCAGTAAACATTCTCCAGCGATTCTGTGTGGGAGCCATAAACAGAGTGTCTTTGTAGACAGGGAGTGGGACACTCATGTTTTCAAACCAGTCTTTCACAATAAAAATTTGTTTCAAATCTGTGACTGGCTTTTGTTTCTGGCTTTCCTTTTATGATCCACAAAACAGTTCTCGCACCTCTTTTTCCTCGTCTCCCCTGTGGCCCTGCCACGCCCTCCGGCCCTGGTGAACCGGCTCTACCAGGCAAACCTAACGGGCAAAAGCACTTTGTTATGTACCGTTTAACAGAGGTTTGTTTGATATGTGACAGTGACGGTGTGTTACAGTTACTGTAAAAAGGTAAAAAAGTCTTTACCTGGAGGTCCAGGTGGGCCTGAAAGAGAAACAAATCAAATTTCACTCTAAGTGAACACAGTACGAGCATCAGCGACTGTAAATATATGATGCAGCAGTGGAGTAAAGTGCACCTGTTAAACAAATCCCTCTGGAGCTTCCACACAGATCTACAAAGGCCTTGACCTGAAATTAAGAGACAGCACAGTAAAGGAAATGTTGATTGTTAAGGATGATCTCTATGTTATACACTTTACTGTACTATATTTTCATTTTCTCTTCAGGGACATCACAGGTTAATCATCACTATAATGTATGGAAACTGGTCAAATCTGTGTAGGATATATTGGTCTAAGTCCATGTCCATTGGATCAGTTTGGAAAACGTCTAACTTCAGTATAAAATTAGTTTTCTTTTCTATCAAAACATGCAGCAATGCCCACTTTATCCCAGAGGATGTGAGTAGGGTTGAGGGCGGAGCAAACGCGCTTCACTACTCAAAGTATTTTCAAAGTACAGGAAACTCCCAAAGGAAAAACAGACCGCTTCTTAATCACTGCAACAGACTTCAGAATTCTTTGCATTGTATGAATGCACTTCTCATCCCAGAAGGGAAGAAAGAGAGGACATGTTTCTGTTTATATTAAATTCAAAAAATGGCTGGTTTGCCCTGTTTTCTTTCATAATTCATAATTAGAACGTAATGACCTGTAATATTCACAGTCTCACAGTCAAACCTTCTGGTGTCCTACCGGGACCATGGAGTATGTCATCATCATTATCCTATCGTCCTTGTCATGCTCTTGGTCTGTGGGTTCTTCCTCTAGGTTCCTCCTGCTGCGCTGCTGCTTCTGCAGCTCTCCAGCCTCTTCAGGGTCGGCAGGGAGGATCACCGCCTGCAGCCTGCAGATCTGTGATAGCTCCTGCATCTGTGTGTCCAACCTGACCAGCTCCCGTGTAAGCTCTTTGTGCCAAACTATCTGAACTACTAAACCCCCAAAGCTCAAGAGCAGCAACACGCACACCGCCACCAGAAGTACTTTCCATGTGATATAAATTCCACCGCTCTCCTTCATTTTCATGTCCTGCTTCCTGGTCCTCCAACGCAGAATGATCTGGGCTCTGAAATCCACAAGCGCATACAGCACATGTCTGAAAGCTTGCCAACAGACAGAGATGTCAGCGTGAGACTACAGTCAAGACGTTGGAGGGGAATAAACATGTCATAATCTGTCTGTAACTACAGGAGGAACCACATGATGCATTGCGCAACAACCAGCATCTGGTAAACAGTTATCGTAAAATCTGTGGGCTTGCTTGATTTAGAAGCAGCTAAATGACATATTTCCAGAATGACACATGCTGCAGACAGTGTAGTACTTCACATCATTCTTGTATTCGTCCCTTGATGTTGTCACCAGCCTGCCCTACACAAAATTTGATGGAAGTGGAATGAATAAGTTGTAAACAAAGGGAACATTCTTTGAAACTACAAAAGAGCTTTCAGAGTACTTTCAGTTAGAATCTGTAGACATGTGTGTCAAAATATCCTCCTTCCAAAGTGGGCTTTAATCATCTCAGCATGCATTTCCAACTAAATAATTTATGTTATGTTAAGTTTCCTTACTTTGAGAAAAGCCCTGATTATTCACGTTTAGTCTGTGTTCAAAGGAGAAATGCACTTTTTGCAGCACATTGGGAATAAGAGCCCCATTTAAAGCCCTAAACGTGAAGTTATTATGTTGATCAACAGCACACCAGCTATTCAGAAGTACTCAGCTTGACAGACAGACATCTCACTATAACAACACAACCTCTGCATGCACACTGTTTATCATTCAACTTTGTTTATATGTATATTCAGTAGATAATGCAACCATGTGATCATTTTTACACAGGTCTTAAAATATATATTTTTAAATAGTATAGATGACATTTTCTCTCATTATTAAGCTGCAGGGAAAGTCCCTGCTTCCTTTGTTGCAGGTCAGTCTCACCCAGCTAATTAATTTCCCCTGAAAAGCCTCCTCAGGGATGAATCGAACAGTGGGGTTTCTTTCATTTGAACAAAGCTACACATAAAGTAAGCCCAGATGAAAAAAAATAATGCAGAGCACAGCCAATGGAAGATTTTCAGCATTATTGTGAACAGAAAATAGCTTTTTTTGGTTCTTTTTGAAGCTGCCTTGTGAATTTGATGTGCACTGTTAAGTAGACTGTTCAGTGTTGCTGCCTTGTAATGGTACTTGTAACTAAAGTGGTACTGTTTCTAAGCAACAAGCAAAGTGAAGGCTTAACCAAGGATGTACAAATACCTGAATCACTGTGATTTATTTTGTAGGAGAATATTGGTGAAGACAGTGGTGAAGCACTGGTTTTGCCTCAAACTGCACCTGTCACGAGCAGCATTACACCAAGAACAGTAAGTAATTTCCTAACTAATTGCTTTACAACATACTGCTGGAAGGCTAAAATGGATGTAAATGTGCATATGTTTTTGTGTGTGTATTTTGATTTAACCTCCTAAAACCTGAACTCTTTCATGGCATGCATTTTTAATTTATCTTTGCTATTTAGGCTAATTGTGGCATATTAAATGTAAAAACAAAGAATTGTCTTTTTTCCTGATGTAGTTTCTGAGAACATTTGTTTAAAAAAACTATAAAGTCTCAGTTGAGTAAGGATGCAAAACTCAACATTTGTCCTGAGAACAAAAACATAACGAGAAACAACAATTGTTCCCTTTGAGCAACGGCTCATTTGAAGTGCTGCTAACAGTTTGTCTAAAACAAGTACACACAGTAAAAGTGTAATGACCTCATACGTGGATATCAGGACCTTGTAGAGCAAAATCTTTTGTTTTGGTCTTGACAACCCAAAATGTGATGTCCACATATGTGGACGCCAGGTCCCAGGAGGTTAAACGTGTGCCGGTGTTGTGTTACAGGGACAGATTAAGGTTCTTCTGCTTTATTTGATAAATGGATGAGCTTAGTTTGTCTGCTGGTGTAAGGTGACAGAAACATTATGAGCACAAGTCAAATGTTCTACTACTGCAGTCAGACAGAAAACATATGAAGGGGATGCTGCCACTGGAGACACTCACCATTAGCCCCATGGTGGTTGATATGGTGTCTGAAGTCACTGGCCTTCTACTTCTGCTTCTGCTACTGCTCTTTATCGGCTGGAGGCAAATAAACCTCTCACGCATACCAGGTAAGAGACGATAGCTGCTGCTCTCTCTCTCACATCTCTATTGTGGTTTCTTTGGATTTATTTTTCTCCAAAGGTGTCTGAAGGTATAAGCAAATTTAGGTAACAAATCCCTTTTTGGTCTTTACTGTAATGTTTTTTAATTTGTACTTGATATATTAATTTGCAGACTTACAGCAACACACTAAAATAAAATTCATTCAGTATATTTTATAAAAGTCTTAAAGGAACAGTCCAGTCTAAAACATCTGTTCATTACTTTATTAATAAAATTGGATAAAATAAAATAAAATAAAATAAAATGGAACATGAGTCATTTTAGCATTATAAGCACAGGGGTGAGCATGAATCTATTATGACCTGTTACTCATAACCTCTTTCTTTCGGCCAGGTCCTCCTTTTTTGGCAGGACTCGGTCCTATTCTGTCCTACACCAGATTCATCTGGACCGGGATTGGAACAGCGTGCAACTACTACAACAGCAAATACGGCAGCATCGTAAGAGTCTGGATTAACGGCGAGGAGACCCTCATTCTGAGCGGGCAAGTCTTTCGAGTTAAAACTCTTAAAAGCACTTACAGTTTAATCTGCGATGAGATGTGGTCAAAGCCTGGTTTCACTCACAGGTCCTCTGCGGTGTACCATGTTTTGAGGAGCGCTCAGTACACGGCCAGATTTGGCAGCAAAAAAGGGCTGGAGTGTATTGGAATGGAAGGGAGGGGTATCATTTTCAATAGTGATGTCCTACTGTGGAGAAAAGTGAGGACATATTTCTCTAAAGGTGAGTTTTGAGGAGTGCGTTGTTGGCATGTGTTATAGCGTGTTATTATATGTCTTATATTTGTTTTCACGCATGTCCCAGCTCTGACAGGCCCTGGTCTCCAGAGAACTGTGGCAATCTGTGTCAGCTCCACAGCCAAACATCTGGACAATCTGCAGGAGATGACCGACACCTCCGGACATGTGGACGCACTCAATCTGCTGAGAATCATAGTGGTGGATATCTCCAACAGATTGTTCCTCAGGGTGCCACTAAACGGTCAGCTGCATTTTCAAACCAAAAAAAATAATATTTTCAGTTCTTGTTATGAAGTCTGAAGCTTCTGATTATTCCTTCTTAATATAATCCAGAGAAAGACCTGCTGATGAAAATCCACAACTACTTTGAAACCTGGCAAACAGTTCTAATAAAACCGGATATATTTTTTAAGATTGGATGGCTGTACAACAAGCATAAGAGAGCAGCGTAAGATTCTCACGCTCAACACAAGTTCACACGTCCACGTTTGGCTTGTGAGTTCTCAGTCTCTGTGTTGCTGCATGTGCCAACAGTCAAGAGCTGCAAGATGTGATGGAGAGCCTTCTAGAGGTCAAGAGGAAAATGATTAGTGAAACTGAAAGGCTGGATGATGATCTTGACTTTGCAACAGAGCTTATCTTTGAGCAGGTCAGTTTCTGCTAACGAATGAAGAGTTCTTAATAATACTGGACATTTGCTGCGCTCTGATTGCCTCCATCTTCCTCTTCAACAGAACCACGGAGAACTCTCAGCAGACAATGTCAGGCAGTGTGTGCTGGAGATGGTGATCGCTGCACCTGACACGCTTTCCATCAGCCTCTTCTTCATGCTGATGCTGCTCAAGCAAAACCCAGATGTAGAGCTGAGGATAGTTGAGGAGATGAACACCGCATTGAGTAAGTGCATTTGTTCTCATCAAGATGTCAAGTGATGAAACTGTTGTAATAGTTAATAGCTATCTAATAGTTAATGTCTGTGTTTTCATTTCCAGGTGAAAAGTCTGCTGAGAACCTGGATTACCAAGCCTTGAAAGTGTTGGAGAGTTTTATCAACGAGAGTTTGCGGTTTCATCCTGTGGTTGATTTCACAATGCGAAAAGCGCTGCAAGACGACAACATCGAAGGCATCAAAATCAAAAAGGGAACCAACATCATCCTCAACATTGGTCTAATGCATAAGACTGAATTCTTCCCGAAAGCAAAAGAGTTCAGTCTGATGAACTTTGAAAAAACAGTAAGTCGGGGGGCTGTCATGTGACTCGTGACTCTGAAAATAGAAACGTCAGTTTAGTCATCACCTCCTCTGTTTCCAGGTGCCCAGTCGATTCTTCCAGCCGTTTGGCTGCGGGCCTCGTTCCTGCGTGGGCAAACACATTGCTATGGTGATGATGAAGGCCATCCTGGTCACTCTGTTGTCTCGTTACACAGTGTGTCCTCGTCAAGGCTGCACCGTCAGTACCATCAGGCAGACCAACAACCTGTCACAGCAGCCTGTGGAGGACGAGCACAGCCTGACCATGTGCTTCATCCCCCGAAACCCCAGTCAGCTCTGAAACACAGTGATGCTGGATACTAACATAGTAGTGTATAAGTTGACAGAGCTAGGCCTGCTAAGCTGTTATGTAATAGCAACTCTTCAAGATTCTGCATTAGTATAAAAAGCACAACTTTACACTCCTCATCATATTCCTCTATTTACCTAGAACAGCACTAGTAAATTAGCAGATGTGGTTTTACGGGGGAGCACACTCTGAGGTTGCAGCCCAGTGCAACGGTTGTAGCAAGTGTAGACATGAGTAAGAGATTTTGTTTTGTTGTCTCCCAGGAACAGGTGAAATAATTACGTGCATGTCTTAAACAGTAACATCAACAAAGAGACACAAATAAGCTCTATGCTTTCCGTTTTGTACATGTCTGTTATTTCACATACTGTACTGTTTACTTTCCTGCTCATTTACATTTTATAGAAACTTTAAGTAAATGCTCATTCACTAAATACTTTATATAGTTCATATAGCAAATAATAAACACGGATCACTATGAAGGATCAGAAAACATTTTTATGTCCATAAGATCTCTTTTGCCTCAAGTGCAGCACATTGTAGCCTCTGAAAAAACAATCACAAATGTCAAAATGAAATAAGTCAGTTGTTGAATTTATTCATAAGTTAGCATAACATATTGACAAGCACTCGAAAATAACAACAATTTTTCTCTGTACCACAGGCACAAAATAAACACGCCACCTTGGCATTAGAACATAAGCCAACGGGTTAAACTAAGATTAGATGCAAGTCACGATGCAAGAGAAAAATAAACATACCTTTCCTTAATTACCCAAGTAAAACAGGCCAAGACATGTACAAGAATCAAACTGGAAACTGTACAATACAAGCACAATCATTTTTTCCTTTCAGTGAAATTAATAAAATATTTTTTGTAAGAATATAAACCCAATAAATATGTTTCTAATACTGCGCTGATAGAAAAATAGAATAATCAAAAACCACTAAAATCCACCTTTCAATGAACCTGTCAGACAAGAAACATGAGTGCATAGATAATAATTCCACACAGAAGGCAGCATCTGCAAACAAATGATAACTGGAAAATACAGACATCACTGGTATATTTAAGACTCATCGATTTAAAGTAGAACAGCTGCAGTGGGAGATTAACGTCAGCATTAAACTAAGGAAAATGTAAACCTTTCCCAATGTTTTCAGACTTCAGCAGAATCTGACAAAGAGGAGAATCTTTGATTATACAAAACTTAGCAAAAAATATTGATCTAAATATTATGTTTTAATTGCAGAGTATTGATTTAAATTAAAGTAAATGATTAAATGGAAAATAAATGAAATTAACAATTTGGTACTTCTCTACAGGATTTCAATGTCTTCCCTGTGTCTCTCTCAAATAACAAATCACTACAAGGTTGATAAAATGGAGAAGATCAAAGAATTTCTGTATAAAATTAAGTCTTTGTCGTGACAGTTCTAAATTCTTAATGATTATTTTTTGAATACTACCATCCTCTAGATTTTCCTCCTATGGCTTTTGCACCCAACATATTCATTTAAAGACACTAGTGTTATTCTGAAGAAAAAGGGAATAAGGCTAGACAGACAATCTTTTGGCCCTGAGATTGTTACCTACCATCACTTTCTAAACCAGGGGGGACATTCCTGGTCCTCGAGGGCCGCTGTCCTGCTTGTTTTCCAACCATAGTTGTTTGGAGAACAAGCAGGACAGCGGCC
>JAUMTR010000024.1:13298348-13321453 GCA_032270685.1 Microctenopoma stevenorrisi
TCAATATTAAAACAATGAAAGGCCCTGAACTACTTCAATTGTGTGTAATGAATCTAAAATATATGACAGTCTAATGTATATCAGTAAATTACAGAAAATAATGAACTTTATCACAATATGCTAATTTTTTGAGAAGGACCTGTAGTTAACCTTACCACGATGACCTTTTTGACCCCACCAATGACTGCATTCATAAGAGTCTTGAGTTTGGCTTCATCGTTCAGGTAGTCGGCGTGACGGACGCACATGAAGAGGATGTAAGCTGGCAGCCCGGGGATCATGTTCACCACCACACCCTTGGGCTTTAAGTCTGTGGGCAATTCGTGAGATGTTTGCAGGAGAATATTACTAAGTTAAATCGTATATTTCTGAAAGTCAAAGATCGGAGCTGTACTAACATAAATGGACAGCTTTATTATGACTGAGTTAGTGAAGAGGTCAAATACCCAGAATGATGTTTTGAATGAGCCTGGCTTCATCCTCCCTCTTGTACTCCAACATGCCAAGATAATCTTTAGGAATCGCAGGTGAAGACGTTTGCTTGGCTGTGTGACAGACCAAGGTGATTAACATGGAGAAATGAGAAGTATTTAACAATCCACACGGTCAGGCCACAGCTTTACCTTTCTGTGACGTTTCAAGGCTCTTTATTTGATTCTGGAGTTTCTTTATTAACCTGTCTTTCTGGTCCAGCTGTTCTTCAAAGTCCTGGAAAGACAGGAGAGTTTCTTACTGCCTTTCATACAGACTAAACTTACATTCACACATTTACAATATAACTAATCAGTCATACCATGTTCTCAGCTGTTAACCGCGAAGTCTCCTGTCTCAGTTTGCTCTTGGCCTCATTCTCCATCAGCTGCTGTCTCTTCAAGTGATCATTCTCCTCTTCGAGCTCCTCTACTTGGGTTCGAAGCTCCCTCTTCACCTCCTCCAGCTCTTCAGCTTTTTCCTGAAAGTGCCTAAAAGCAGCAATAATTTGAATTTACACAAACGACCAGTCAACCTTCAAAGCTCCAATGTGACTGTGTTACCTGCGCTGTGAGCTCTCTTCTTTAATCGTTCTTTGAAGAATGTTGGTGATCTCCTCCGTTTTGTCTTTCAGGTGACAGACAAACAACAGAACCAGTTAAACAGCTCCATTATTACATTTCTAATGACAAGCTAATTGAATACCTACCTGCTAATTCTCTGGTCTTCTCTTCAACATGGATCTCCAATTCTTGTTTTTGTCTCTGCAGCTCTGAAACCTGCAGTTTCAGCTCAGGTATAACCTGAATCCCAGCAAAGAAAGGACAGCACAAATGGTTTGTTCTGCGCCGCGTCTATCCCAAAACATTTAACTTGGACTTTAAGAATGAAGTCACGCACTGCGTTCTCACTGCTGAGCCTTGAAACTTCCAGGCGAATATTCTCATTGACATTACTTTTCTCCTGGAACAGGTTTTGCAACTTGCTGCTCTCATTTTGAAGATGATCCATTTTCAATTTCAAGCCCTCCACTTGGGTCTCGTAGCTTTCTTTCTGCTCCCTCTGATGACTTTCCAATATTCTGTCAACAAGAAGATCAAGTATATAAAACTCTACACAACTGATATTAGGAGGAATATTTGTGGACCTACTGTAAATACCTGGCAGCTTTCTGCAGTCCTTCAAAGCCTGCCAGCAAATCTTCAACTTCATAAATCTTCTCGGAATCATCTGGAGTAAACCTTCAGAGAAGCAGTTTGGCAGATTAAAAGACATAATCAGATGTACATCTACTGAAAGTGAGTGAATAAAGAAACTCAAAATTATTCTGATTACCCCGAAAGAACCTCCTCTTCAGCAACACCTCCAAGAAGTTGTCTTGTAATCTCGTTAAATTTAACTAGAGTAATAAAGACAAATATTAAACTACTTCTAAATTCTCCATTCATGAATTAAGATGAAGTCTTGTGCGGGCACCTCTTGCTTGCTCTGACTGTTCCTTCATCTTTCTGTCCGCGCTACTCCTCTGATTTTGCAGGTTGTTCAGATCTCTGCGCAGCTCGGGGATGGCCTTGACATGCTTGGTGAGCTGGATAACTTGTTCCTGCAGGTCCGAGTTCAACTGACCAGCCTCCTCTATCCTTCTGTGAAGACTGACTCTCTCCTCTTTCAATCTCTTTATCTCTTCTTTGAGAGCTTCCACTTCCTTCTCATGGTCGTGTCTCAGGATCTCAATGTTGTTCTCTGCAATTCTACAGAGAATATTCCCATCAGCAATCTGAATAATTGGATGAGCTGAGCCAAGAATTGCGTTTCGTTGAAAGAAATATATCATCCGTAGATGGGTAGACTGCACATTCTCATTACTTACTTTCTGAGCCTTGCTTCATTTTCTTTCTCGTCTAGAAGACTCCTCTTTATCTGATCAAAGTTCTCTGTAGGAATGTAAAAAACGCTTATAAATTTGGTATAAATTATAAATAGCGTAGCATACCTAGAGATCTTTTCTACCTTTGGCCTCTTTGGTGGAAGCTTCAAATTTCCTCTCCACATTTTGCTTTTCAATGTTTAGTGCATCTTTCTCCTTTTGAATGTGTGCAATCATCTGAAGCCAGAATAGAAACATGTATTTAATGGGCATGTGAAGTCCAATACACAAGCTGCAAAGGTCAGCAGAGGCTAACTGTATTGACATCGTGATTTTGTCCAAAACTGACCAAACTAGCATCTTCTTTCACTTGCTTCTCCCTCGACTCAAAAGATGATTTCAGGTTGATTAATTTGTCCTTCTGTGTTTCCAGGATCTGAAGTCTGTCCACAGTTTGAGAATGAGTGTTGGCCAAGCTGGTCAGTCTCTCCACTAATCCACAATTCTCTTTATTCTGGAAGGTAAAAGGAGTCATACACCGAGTGTCTGGGTAAAAGCCACAGCTGAAATGCCTCCAGAAGAACTTTTACCTGTTCTTCGACCTTCTTTCTGAGCTGCTGCACCCTGTAGGAAAGCTGGACATTAAGCACCAGTCGACGCATGGTTTGAAATCGCCGCCGAGCCAGCCAAGCTCTGGCATATTTCTGGAGAACGAGGACTTTGTGCTCCTGCATCATCTGATACATAATAAAGATCAAGTCATAAATAGGTAAAGATATTTGGTAATTTTGAAAACAAAGGAAGCATTTACAAGGAAACAAAGTATTGGCAAAGGTAAAAACCATTAGGAGGAGGGCAGTGGGGTGAGCTGGAGGACAAATACGCTGTAATGATCCTGAGCTGTACATTTACTATGTACATGGTTGATTTGAGGTAGTTCTGTAGTGTGTGACAGGGGAGTGAATAAGAACTGGCTTCTTCCCAAGACAAGACTAATTTTCACAAACTACTACAAACTGACCTTTTTGTATTGTTTACGGGCCATCCAACCTCGGGTGAAGGCCTGGATGGTGACCGTGGCCAAACGGACCAACTGGTAGACCTGTCTCATGCGGTAGCCTCTCCAGTGCCTCTGGATCACAATTGCTGCCCAGCCCTGCTTCAGTGTCGCAGCACTCACCGTTTTCCTGGAGGTTTACAAACAAAATAAGTACATATACACATCAAACCCATAATACATTCTACTGATCATACTGTACATGTACATGTATTACTATAAGTCTTACCGAATTGTTCTCTTTCCACGGATGTACTGTTGGAGAATGATGGCAGCCTCTCTCATGCGCATGTACTTCCTCCTCTGGCTCCAGCCACGAATGTGTTTCTGGATGGTTATACAGCCTCCTCGAAGTCGGTCCAGGCGCAGCTTCTCTAGATAAGCTACCTGACCAGCTCGGAAGAAGATCTTTGTCCGACCAAACTTGTACTGGTTGGAATCCTGGAGATCAAGCCATGAGGGCGAAGTACATAAACATGTAGGACACATAAATGCAGACAGCATTGTTGGGTGGTTAACAGGCAGCTTACCTGAATCAACCTTGACAGCACATTCTTGCAGGTCTGTTTTTTATCATTGAGGTGCGCCTCCTGGGGGGACATTAGGATACTGTATCGGCTGTAAAACTCAATGTATGTCCACCTGAAAAAACAAATATGTAAGCCAGTAAAACACTTGCATAAAGAAAAATCTTTAAATATTGCAATTTGGGTAAGACAATTTACAAATAACCTTGATGGATAGCTCTGTGCACTGATACGAATAGTTTCAAGGACGCCACAGGCTCGCAGCTGCTGCACAACCCTCCTGGAGTCATATCTTAAAACATGAACAAGCACTCACTCAAACCAAATAATACAAACACGCACATGACTCAGGACAATATAGAGTGGATTATTTTAATCACAGACTCACAAGTACTCACTCAAATGGAAGCTTTTCATCATTCGGCTTAATGCAGCGCACGTAGTGAGGTGTTGTCGCATTCAGTGTTTCCATCAGTAAAGAGAGGGAGCTGCGGAACTACATTCGACAAGTTCGAGACAAAGATTGGGAAGCATCAAATGCATGCACTGTCAGATTTGTCCTGTGAATACAATACAGCAAAATACTGGACTGGAGCTGAAGCTGTATCCAACGAGCAGTGGCAGAGTAAACACTTTCACCTTATCTCCCACTGAAGTTCTCAGCTGTTTATTGGTTGGTTTCACTAGAGGCCGGGCAGGTCTCACTTTGACGCCTTTACTGTTCACAGTGTTGTCCTCCTCCTCTTGAAAAAAGTTGGCTAGAAATGGAAACTGATAACAGTTGCAAGCAAGCAGGAGAAGTGTTAAAATGGGAATAACAACGTTGCCTGAAAAACTAAAATAAGGGCATATGATCACCTTACTGCCTCTCATCATGTCAACCAGTTCTTCATAGAGAGCATCTCTGTTCTTCTCAAGAAAACCTCTGCACTGATACTCAACCTGTTAATGGAAATAGATTAAAGTACATAAAATATCTGCAAGGAATCCAAAAGCATTCGCCCTGAATACAAGAAGAGCTACTATATTTTATGCACTCCACTACCTTATCTGCAAAGTGTTGTATCACAAATGCATCGTTTGATAACCTGGGCTTCTCAAACAGAGTATTGGCTTCAAGGTAGTTGTACAACTTCTGCAGCCAGCTTTGATCAGTGCCCTGAGGAAACTGTAAAGATATATTTATTTTACAAGATGAACAGAGACAGTTCAAATACAAAACAAGAAAAAATGCAGCGAGGTTCGTATCACATCTACTTAATCTTACCAAACATTCTTCATCGAGCAAGTCGAGGATCCCCATCTTTGCTTCAATCAGGTCAATGACGGGCTGGTTGTCATAGAAATCTATCAACGTCCATGGTATGTCCTCTTTCATGTACTCCTCCTGCTCCAGCTTGAACACATGCTGATTGAAAATAAGACGGATTATTCCTCAGAGCTGCTAAACGTGTAGCAGTGGGAATAGTTTGGTACAGTGGTGATGCTTACCAAGTTAAACTGCTGTTGAAGCTTCTCATTTGCGTAGTTGATACAAAACTGTTCAAAGCTGTTGATGTCAAACGTTTCAAAGCTGAGGACGAGAAAATCTACTTCAGGTCTAAAATGGCAGCTATAGACAGTTGAATTTAGAAATCAGAAACCAGAAGACAAACGTGTAGCCTCAGGATTACCCATAAATGTCCAGAACACCTATGAAAGTGTGTTGCTTTCCAGGAACCTTCAGCGCTCTGTTTATCCTGTTAATAATACAGTCAAAAAGATGCGCATAAATCTGCTTAGCTAGAGCATCTCTGGCATTCACTGCTCGCTCCTTGGGCACCGGCTTCACCACCATCTCAGCAACCAGAACAATCCTCCGATGACACAGCCAACGCACCAGCCCTTCTACGCTCACCCCCAGCAGCTCACAGAACACCACCAGGTGGGGGTCGCTGAGCTGCAAGATATTCAAATCAAGGTTTGCATTTAATTCAATTGAGTGTTGGAAGATTTAACATTACACAAATACAGAGAAACAGATCAAGGCTCACAGGAACTGATGATTTGTCATCTCCTGAGTTTCTGATTTGCACATTTCCCAAATGTAGAATGGCTGCCAAAACCCTGAAGACATCTGACTGAAAGTCCTCCTTCAACCCTGGAGAGTCCGAGAGAGGAGGGCAAAATAGCAGAGTCGCACGAAAAGCAAGTCACGGTGTGACAGCTGACAGTGTCCTTACCCAGCAGCGAGAAGGTCCGTTGCGTCTCCTCCATGGCCTTCTTGTCATCCACACCTTCAATGGTGATGTCACCACCCATGCAGGTATACCGGAAGTTATCTGCACTCACTGCAGGAAAGAATAAACATATAATTATGTTATTAATCATACTTATCCCCACTTTTAAGGCTTTTAGCCTGTGAATTACACCACACTGACTCACACAGTCTTAGGTTCTTGAACTCCGGCAGATCAGCACAGGAACACATCTGGTAGAAAATGTGATAATTCCGCTCGTTATCTGCCTGAAAAAAAGAAACAACAACAACAACAACAGTAAATTACTGTCATGGCCACACAAACAACACAAACCTCTTCTCATACACTACCTGAAAAATGACTCTGGATTTCTCTAAGAGATAGGTTCTCATGTTGGCGCCGATGATCCGGTACCTCTTGTCAAAACTGATCTCGGTGTATTTCCCAAATCGGCTGCTGTTGTCATTCCTGGTGGTCTTTGCGTTTCCTATTGCCTGATAGAAAACCAAGCTTTATAATATCTTCACATATCTTCTTTTTTAAAATGGGTTCATAACATGGCAGATCATTCATTCAACTCTGAACTTTAGTCAGCCCAGGGGAAAGATTAGTTACTTGTTTCCATGCGAGCGTCGATCCTGCTTGAGTAAAGCCATACCTCGGTTATTGGATTGGATGCCAAAACTTTGTCTTCAACTCGAGTCTTGCTGCCAGATTTGCTTACAACAGCAAAGTATCTCATCGCGTATCGAGCAGACACAGTTTTACCAGCTCCAGATTCACCACTGACTATGATAGACTGGTTCTTGTGGTTTCTGAGAAAGAAAGAAGAAGAAATACACGAGTCTACCTACGTCGTTAACCCTCCTTTAAGTGGTTATCTGAGGTTTTACTTACCTGGCCATCTGTTTGTAAGCCTCCTCTGCCACTGCAAATATATGAGGGTCCATGTCTCCCATGTTCTGGCCTGAGTAAGCATGAATGATTGCATCTCCGTAGATAGGGAGCTGTTTGTATGGATTTACAGCCACCAGTATAATACCTGAAATGAGGAAACAGCACAGGCTCAGCAAAAAGCACAAAGTGCCTAAAAGCTACTCTGCAGCTACACCTGTGTTTGACAGTACCACAGTAGGTGTAGATGATTCTGGACTCCACAAATCGCACTTTGAGATTGTGCAGGACTGCAGGTTCGTGTAGGTAGCTGAGAGCGGTGAGGTCATTCTCCCCAACCAAGATGTCCGGGTTGCGAAGAGGAGGGAGCTTTGGTGGTTCTGATGGGTCCACAGGATAGTGGTACTCCTGTCACAGTGACAGGTTATAGAAAGAGGTCAGGTCAGCTGCTTCTCGCCACCATAAATCCATTTAAATCCATTACACAATACTTACAGAGCCATCTTCAAGACGCAATTGAAGAACATTATCTCCAAAACGAAAGTCTCTTATGATCTCTGCTGATTTCCAAACATGTTCTGCATCTGGAATCCACACTCTGTTGTACTGAACGGAAGAATTTCAATACTTGCGGGTTATTAAACATATAATTTAACACTACAAATTCAAAAATTATAGAAACACAGTCAATTAGTTCATTAATATTAACATTTTAAGCGTTGAATAAAAGCGTTTAGATTTAGTATTCACTTACTATACAGCTTATTCCACATGCCGGAGCACTGACCAACTTTCCATATGTCTCAGCAGGTGAGTCAGTGTGTAAACATTGGGTCTATTGTAACGACATGAAGCTTTTCTCTTACCTCGGTGTACAGCTCCAACAAAGCCATGGTTGTTCATTATTCTCACACCATCTCCTGTTTCTCTGTGTTTGTTTATCCCTGTACTTTCCAGGTTACCAACGAATTTCCTTCATGCCCCTCACAACTATCCTGGTCTCACCAAAGCAAGGTACATGCAATTACATCTTATTTTCCGGTCGTACTTTTCAAAATAATATTCACTTCAATATGCATTTTTTATTAATTTACTGCATACAGTCTTAAAAAAATATAACTAATGTGATTTCCGTATATTTGTCACGTTTATCAAATTTTTGTAGCTGTGTTTTCATTGCAAATGTATTTACTCACTTCTACTTTATTTTCGGGTCAAACTAATAGCGGCTTCATTTGACAACTTATCATCGTTAAGGCATGGGGACACATTTATCAGCGGCCTGGGGCCCTCAAATACAATTATAGGAATACAAACACAAACGAATCCCAAAATGATTATTTCTAGGACTTTCATTATTAGTCTCCTGAACTATTCAACGCCTGCTTCTTTTAATTTGAAAAGCACAGCACACATTTTTCTTGCCTTCTTCCTGGATGACTTTCCACACACCTGCAGCCCACTTTGACTCCGCCCTCAAGTCTTGTGACAGCAGCTTGACAGAGTGGGTGTGCTCGTTTAATCAAGGATTGGGACAACAAAAGATACCGGATACAGATCTCAGCCAACTCACCATACGTGAACACACTCAAGCCTCTGCTTTACCACAAGTGGTTAAATGGAAATGATTAAAAAAGTAAATATTTCACCACCTTATACCAACTTAACCCAAATTATCAGTGCACTTGCAAAACAGTGGGAATACTGGTTTTATGAAAATGTACTTTTACAAAGACACACATGAAACACTTTCATTGTGTAGACAGCAGAGAATCTTTGGTCTAAAACGTTGATGCTTTTAAGGCCTTTCCATATCGAAATAACAGATAAAGAAAATAGAAAAGCATAACACCGTAAGCATGTGCAAGCAAATGAGATTATGAACCTTCTCTCTTTCGCATACTCTCAAAAGCTGTTTTAAAATCTGCAGCATGATTCCAGATACTTTTTTCCGCCTATGTATAATACTTAGTGGCAAATACAAATTTATACTTAATACATGACTTTGTGCCAGTGTCAATACAAAGAAACATGATTAAAACCTGCGATCTGTAAAGATCTTCAACTAAGATTTTTTTTAAACGTAGCTGAAGAGGGAAAAGATTAAAAAAACATTGCTCCTGAAATACATCAAGGTATTTTTTAAAATTTAAATATGTGTCTAGTTGGAGAAAATATTTCTGACTTTGCTTAGATAACATGGAAAAGACATACTCATGAATGAGGAATTAAACTTTAGATGTAGCAGGAGACCTGCATCTTTGCATGTTAACTGTTCATATAGTTAATACTCTTTGGCTGAAGAGCTAAACAATCCATCTATCAAACATAAATATCCTTATTGTGCTACAGCACTGTAATAACCAGGTACAGACTTTGAAGAAAAAAGTGCTTTTACTCTGGTAATCAAAAGTCAGAACAAGTGTTGGTGTCAGACATCTCTAGTCTAGATGCGAGTGAGGAAGCTCAGATTAAGGCTAGCAGGGATCTGAATGGTGTCCAGAGCCACAGAGGAGGGTGTGAAGGGGAGGCTGACAGAGAAGATCTTCTTGGCATCCATCATCAAAGTAGACGACTCGACTCTTCCCTTTAAAAGGTTCTACAATACAAACAAATAGATATTGTAAAAAAAGATGCCAACCATAAGAATAGTGCATAAAAAAAACACAGTTTTCTTGTCCAACTACTCACTTTAATAGTTGTGATGAAAGTGTTTGACACTCGCTCTTCAAATTCAATCACTGGGGTGTATAAGGTCAACACTTTCACAATCTGCCAGAACAAACAAACACAAAATAAACAATAAAGCATCAGCAAATTAATATGATGTCATATTTGGACGGCTGAACTTTGACGGATATCGGACCTGTGCTGTGGTGAGAGCAGTACACATGGTGCAGATAGCTTGGGCATCTGCCTCCGTCTTCTTCTTGATCTGCAGAAGCTGTGCAGCCTGTACGAGAGGCTCCAGAGTTTCCTTGGCGCCACAGTCTGCCAGCTCCCTCTCTGTCAGCCACTCCTCCAACTGCCAAACATTATATCTGAAGCCAGGGAAACAATTCAGGAATCAAAATGTAAGATAAGTAAAGAAAGAGCCTCCTCAAAAGGTCTGTGCACAAGACATTATGTGTGGGTGAGTGGTTGCTAGGGTAAAATGTCTCCGTTTCCATTTGCTATTTTACATTATAGCACCCTCATTAGGCCTCTAGAAGAAATGCACCTGCCCATCTCTAATTTAGCATGCCGTGGCAGAGGGTGTGAATAGCGTGATAAATGTGATATTGCACAATAAATCTGTACTCTCCTTTGCCTCACGTTACATATTATGGCTACTGTCTGCTCCTCTGTGTACCTGATCTGCAGGCCTTTACTCCAGGAACACATGTCTTTCCGCAGCAGCAGGTGGTTGAGGGTTACTGCACAGATGATATAAAACAACTGCTTGACCATCTGCTTAATAAGGTCTGAGTCCATCCCATGCTGACTCATGGTGGTGTGGAAGAGGCCAAGTCGCTGCAGGAGGGTTTCCACTGTAACAGACGCACTCCCTGAGAAACTGGTGCTTCTTTTCCTCAGGCCTGTTGGTTTGGACCCTAAAACACCCTGGATTGCCTCGTGCTCCAGCATGCTTGCCACTACAAAACAGAGAAGCAGACTGTTACGTTGAGACTTTTGAAGAATGCAATATTAGTTACGTATAGTTCGATTATGACTTGTCACCTATCATGGGCTGCAGGATGTCGTCCATGCATTTGATGAGCTGACGATAGATTTGAATGGCTAGATCAGCAAAAAGCTGCTCATACTCTGACAGTTGAAAGTTGGTCAGACAGTGTTCATTCTGTTTAGCAGTGTTGTGTGTCATGGAGACCTGCAGTTTACAAATGATGTCCAGGGTTAACTTCACACATGCAGTAATCATAATTCTGATATCAAAACATTTTCAGGCTGACCTCATCTCCACTGTACTGTTTCAGACAGTGCATTAACCGACACGTGTTGGCCAACCAGAAAGACACCACTTCTAAATCGTCCCCTTTTCTCTGTAACACAGTGCAAAAAACACTAACTAAATGAATCAATAATAAACTTTATTTATTTATACAGATCGATATACAAGTTATATACTGCACCTTAATGACACCTTTGATGCTGGTGATAGTTGAATTGAGCAGAGTGCTGACTCTCTTCTCGTCATTCACGCTGTCTGCATATCGTAGGCACATTAAGAGGATGTAGGCTGGAAGACCGGGAATGAAGCTCACTGCTACACCACGAGGCTTCAGATCTGAGGGGAATAGAACATTGTGAAGCTAAATAGTCAAATAATACGGTGTCTATGCTTATTGCTCAACCACAAACAGGGTTAACATACCTACAACCAGATTTTTAATCAAGCGGCTTTCATCCCCCTGTTTGTACTCCAACATGCCTTGGTACTCTTTCTCCTTGCGAGTGATGTTAACTGTTCTGACAGGTTCGTTCACTGTGGAGGCATTATTGTTCTGCTGGCCGCTTACTAAACACAGCAATGACACAATATGAGTAATGACAGGATTGATTCTGATCACCCACAACATGTAGAGTTGTAATTACCTCCAAGATCCTCAACTTTTTTCATGTAAAATTTGAGTTGTTTCTTCAACTTGCGGATCATTTTGTCTCGTTTCTCTTGCTGCTCCATGAGGTCCTGGGCATTATCAAAAGAAAGAAAGGAGCTCTGCTTTGTGAAACTAATACCACGGTAGAAATGAACAGGCACAGTTGAGGATCAGTAATCAAACATACCAGGTTCTCATTGGTGAGACGTGTGATCTCGTGCTTCAGGCTTGCCTCAATTCGAGCATCTTCAGGTAGGTGGAGGCTCTGAGTTAAAAGCTTCTGCTGCTGCTCCTTTTCCTCCTTTAACTTGTTCACCTCCTCATACAGCTTCATATGCTTCTCATTGTGAACGCGTTCCTGCTCCTGCATCTGGCTCTCTAGAAGCCTGCAGGATGTAGTAGTTGCACTGTGCATCACCGTGTGTATTCAAATACACAAACCAAGTGCACAATATTACTTCATTACCTGTTTGTCTCTTTCAAGCCTTCATAAGCCAGCAACAGCTCTCCATCTTCATTCAACGTCTGAATATCTGAGAATCTGAGGAGGAACATCAGAAAATCAGGACTAGACATTGATTCTCACAGAGTTAAAACAGAAGAATATTTCTTTAGGGATCCCCAGGTTCAAAGTAATATCATAAACAATACAATGAATAAATTCCAGCTAAAGCATTATAGGAAACCAGAAGGGATTATATGGCTTTTTTCTCAGTACTTTTCCTCAATAAACAAAAATAACAGCTATAAATGATAAGACTTGGATCAGGACAAGCAGCACAAATGTGAGAGATGACGATGTGTCTAGTATAATCTGCACATGTCCATGTCCAAGGTTTAATTAAGGTTGCAGCAGTGATAGTGTATAGGTGTGTAACACCTCCCAGCACTCAGCTATTAAAATACCAATTAAGATACCCTGTAGAATAAGAGAAGAGTGTTACCTTTCAACGCGAGGGAATGAGGAAATTTCACCGAGATCTAATGTTACACTTCCTCCCAGTGGAGAATCCTAGAGGTCATGGGAAAATATATTTTAACGGTCAGATGTTCATTTTGTCAAATACAAAATATTGGAGGTTTTAAAAACATAACCTTTTTACCTTATGTTTAAGAGCCTCTTGGCGAACCATATGAGCTCGTAGAAGAAGCACTTCCTCTTTCCGCATCTCCAACTCTTCATTGGAAGAGGTGAGATGTTGCAGCAGTGTGTTGTAGGGCGGAGAGCCCGGACTAGGAGGTCGCAAATCACTCTTCTCATTGGTCAGAGACTTTCGCAGCTCATTCAAGTCCTGTTTCAGCTTCTTGTTCTCGGACTCCAGTTCTTGCCGCTGTGTTACAAATGAGACAAATATAAACACTTTAAGCTTCTTTGTCTCTATTCATCTACTCCTTCATCTCCAATACAAACTCTTTCAATATTGCTAATAGGACAGTTCTTAATTAACTGTGCTCCAATCATACCTTCAGTGTTTCCAAGTCCAACTCTGCTCTGCCAACAGTTCGTTGCTTCTCTACTTCCTTTTAAACAAAACATACAAAAAATCTTAATATCAATTTCATTCAGTCAAGAATTAATCAAAAGCTTTACTGACATAAAACAACAGACTAATAAACAACAGTGGTGTTTTAGTGCCTACGTTTGCCTTTTCTTGTTGGACTTCTTCTCTCTTATCAAGCTGCTGCCATAGTGACTGTTTCTCCTGCTCCAGCTCCTTTACTCTTCTCTGGAGCTTCAGAAGGACAGGCAAGTCCATTGTGGTCTGGGTCTCATCCTAACAAAACACAAACATGATTGAAGAATCTCCTCACAGACTAACTAGAATGCTGCACTAAGAGGATTACAATGTGCAAAGCCAAAAAAAACATAGCTGTCCCCAGGAATGAGTGCCTGGGGGCGTGTTCCTTGTAAATTCAAAAATTATCAATGGCAATATAGACAGAAGATTTCCTTCGGCTTTTTTGTGGTACTAATTAAATGTTTCCTGTACACTTCTAGACACCAACTATCCTAACCAATGCAACATTATTTTAAGGTATTACTATGTAACTTAGCAGTACCTCTGTTTGTACACAGCTGTACTCTCCTTCAGTGGAGCCTAGGCTCTGACTAAACTCAGACGAGTTGCTGCTGTAGTTGGAGTCTGTCCTCTTGTGACCAGACTTCCTCGAACTCTGGAGAGGTGTAAAAAGACATAACACATTTTTACAGGTGGAATACTGCGAACAACGATGTCCTGGTAACATTAACCTTGTTTTTTTGACTAGTACTGGTTTGCTTAACTACAGTAAAAACTATAGCATATTAGAAAATTCTATCAATCAAATAGTCTCAAATGACAACAGTTGCTATGTCAATATTATATGAAGCCAAAATACAGCTCCTCACAATGCTGAGATTCATTTCCTCCTTCAGGTCTTTGTGCCGCTCCTCCAGATGTAGGTGTTCACTCAAAAGACTTTGGTAGCGAGTGCGTTCTTCCGTTAAGTCCTTCTCCATCTGTTTGGTGTTCTCAATGTTGGTTTTATTCTCTAAAAGATTAAGAGTTAGTTAGCCTTTAGCTCTTACTAGTAAAATGTAAAGGTGTGAAGGGAACTACTTAGTACCTGTTAACTGGTTTGACTGTTCAAGTATTACAGTGTTCAGTTCTTCTTTCTCTGTGTTCAACAAGGTGTTCTTCATGTTAAGCTCTTCTACCACCTTGTGAGAGGAAACAAACGTTTATATAAAGGACTGCTACATTATTTATTCAATGCAAAATTCTTGCCCATTAACTAAAGATTGCAAATTTAGTTACGACAGCAGGAAAGATTATGAGAGGATTTACACCTCACACTCCCCGGGCTATCTTTTAAGTGGCTGGTATTCAGCAGGCCAACGTGATTCTCTATGATTCACCTCATGCTGAATGCTGAGTATGTAATAATACACTCTGGAAGGAGGTACAGGGTTCATACTGTTATATATATTAATTAGTTTCCTTGACAGCTGTGAGATATCAGAGATAACCGAGGATTTTAATGATGCATGCATGTTAGGTGTAATATGTATGAAAAGTATTTATTTATGTTATTGGCCTGACGTGATACTTGCCATATGTGTCAACCTACTCTCCTTGCTTCACAGCAATTTCTCCTAATGAAAACAACAGTCACCTGAATCTGAACACATCATACAAATAAAGTAAAATACCAATACATAGAATGAAAAAGTATAAAAGATAAGCTGATGGCAAGGAGGAAACAAACACAGCTCTCCTGCACTGCCCGCTATAAGAAATAACAACATGGAGGTTTGGGCCACAAAATTAAACATAATATCATTAAATGTATTTATACATCTCTATCAATAATATTTACTGAATCCCATTTATTAATATTCCAGGTATTTGAAGAGTCAATAATAAAAGTGTGATACATTTAATAGACCTACCTGTTGAATCTGAGCCTTGTAGACATTTGTCTGCTCTTCTAGGTTTTCTTTCTCTCTGCAGGTGTTTTCCAGCTCATGTTGAAGAAACAAGAGTTGCTCCAGAAGTGAGGGAAGTGTCTCTACTTTGGCTCTGGCCTCCTTCTCTGATTTCCTTAGGCTTTCAATCTCCTTGCACTGCTTCTCTCTCTCCACAGTCTGGGCCTTCTCCACAGCACTGAGCTTCTCATTGAGCTCTCGGTTTTCTTTTTGCTGCAGGGGGAGAGACACACATGCTGTGCATGTGATATGACAACTCCCAAAGACCCAGTGTTTCTCCACAAACAGAGTGTATGGTAAGTTCCGGAGTACAACAACAACTATACAACGTAAACAACTTGACATCAATACTCCCACAGCACATACCTGCTCGTCTATCTTGTGCTGCAACTGCATAATCTTGTTCTCCATGCCAACGTTGAGCTTCTTGAAGTGCTCCACAGAGCGTGCCTCCACTTTCAGTTTCTTTAATTCCTTCTTGGCCCTCATGCGTCGTACGCAGCTCTGAAGCAAGACAATGGCTCCCACAGTGCGTCTGTAATGCTGCCTGGTTAACCAGCCTTTCACCCACTTCTGGATGACCACAGCCTTTTTCTCAAACATCAACTGTATAGGTCAAATACAAAATGATATGTGTAAAAGTAAAACATTTAAAAAAAAATTGGCATTAGCAAGTATGAAACATTTTAGTAAAAAACAGAACCGTTGCACCAAATGTATTATTTCTTAAAATGTATTGTAATCATTTACATAAGACAGTTTCGTATACATCTGTGAAGGTCATCCAGGTTTTTGAGACAGTTTTGTATACTGTAAAACAATTGCACTAACGATGTGTCTCAATCTTATATTAACAGATTCAATTAAAAGGCTGGTGATGATATTGCCTCATATGCAATATTCGATTTTGACTACATTACCTTGTAGTAGGTCTTCCTGGCCATGTAGGCCCTCAGGCAGCACTGGATGGTGATAGCTGCAGAACGCTGTTGCTGGTACCGTCTCCTGGTCGCCCACATTCGCACGTTGCGCTGAATGACAACAGCTGCTCTGGTTCTTCGCAGAAACTTGACATAACTGGCAGAATGAAAGTGAAGGTTTTCTATTGCCTATAAACAAATTATTCTGCTGTTGTGTGAGGTCCACATACCTGCGTGCCTGGTGACCTCGTACATGTCTCTGAATGGTGATTGCGAATTCTTTCATCCTGAGGTACTTTTTGCGGGCCAGCCAGCAGCGGATTGTCTTCTGGATGTGGACACAAGCCATGCGCAGCTTATCAGAGCGCAGTTTCTCCAGGTAAGCCACCTGACCAGCTCTGAAGAAGATCTTGTTTTTTCCAAACTGATACTTGTCATGGTCCTAGGGGGCAAACAAAGTGACATAATAGGAATTTGTCATATTTTAGTGGGTCAATGAAGATTACATTTATTCATTTATTACAATTAATGTGAATGCTTTTACAAAATATATTCAACATACTTTTATAAGTTTTTCCAGGAGATTTTTGCAGGTCTGCTTTCTATCTGAAAGCACATCCTTTTGCTTCATGAGGACCCGATAACGACAAAAGAATTCTTGATAGGTCCATCTACAATTTTCATATTAGGACAAGTTAGGTAGATCATTTTAATAATATACAAGTGTGTATATAATTACCCATGCACCCATGGTATGAACTGGCTGATGGTGTTGATGCGATACCTAGATGGGAAGCCTGCGGCCGAGATCCGAATTGTTTCGAGGATGCCACATGCCCGGAGCTGCTGCACTGCTCTCACAGGGTCCAAGCTTCATAAAAGATAACAAAAACCTGTTACAAAAGTTTTTGTACAACTCTTTCATTTGTGCTTTTTGTTCTTGACTATTGACTAAATCATCTTCCTCACGTGAATGGAGCTTTATTGTCATTTGGTTTGATGCAGCGTACGTAATGTGGAGTTGTAGCATTTAGCGTGTCCATCAGTAAATGTAAAGACTGTCGAAACTGAGGAAAACACAAGGAAGTTATTCACTTTAAGACAACTACACCAAACTTAAATCAGATGAAAAGCATCACAACAGTTAAGGACACACCACAACATGCTATGTGTGTCTTCTACCTGAAGACCAACAGTCTTCTTATTGTCCCTCTGAGTCTGACCGGCTCTTCCAATCATACTGGTAGGCTTGTTAAAATTTGTTGCCTTCTCATCATCATCAAACAGCTTCAGCAGTAAGTCAAACTGAAAAGATAATTTTTTAGACATCAATGCACCAGAATACAAAGTTATCACTAAACAGCAGATGGCAGTGTTTAAATCTAAAATAGAAAAGTGAGTGTATTGCATCAAATAGTTGTGGTTAAACAATTCCAGGGTGTGAACTTGAGACTCACAACACACTCACATGCTCCTGACAGGCGATAGGTGCTGACATGAAATTACATTGAATATATTTGTTACTCTACACTAATCAAATGGCCCAATAACTCAAAATATAATAAACAGCAGATTAACTAATGTACCTTGCTGTTTTTCAGCACATTTATCTGCTCCTCGTTGACTGTGTCCTTGTTTTTCTCCAGGAATCCCTCACACTGGTACTCCACCTAGGCACAAAAGACCAGGTTGCACAGTGTTCTTCAACTAAAAGAGCAAAGGTAATATTCATCACAGAGTTTGAAGAAGAGTGACAAGTCGTGCTTTAATAAATAGAATCATAAAACATCTATGTTGAAGGAACATAATTCCAACTCACTCATTTTAACAACTTTAGGCTTCACTCTCTTTGGCTTTAATAGGGAAAACATGAGTCACTCATCCCTACTTCCATTTTCCAGACTGCCTCTTCTGTTCAGGCAGCTGGAGCCTAACCCAGCACACACTGGGTGAAAGAGTGGCTTATACCCTGGACCAGTCACCAGTCTTTCAAATGGTGAACACAGACACATCTGCACTAGACATAATTTACTTAATAATAATTCTAAACTTCATCTGGACTGTGGAAATGCCTGAGTACAAGAAGAAACATGTAACAAAGCTTCATTTTGTGAGACATGCCAACATAAGCAACACAATACCTGTGACACACAACAGTTTGCTGAGAAAAAATAAACACCTTGTCTGCAAAGTGGTGGATGATGAAAGCTCTATTTGATAGCCTGGGTTTATCAAAGTGAGCATTTTGCTTCAAGAGGGTGTTGTACATTTTCTGGGCCCATGTGTCATCGGAGCCTTTAGGCATCTATGGAAAGAGGAAGAGCTGACACATCAGTTAGTCATAGCCTTTCCTCAGTTGGAAAGTAACAAAAGTAATAAAGATTTGGGAAGAAAAGGTTTACCTTGCACTCCTCATCCAGAAGATCAAGGACACCCAGCTTAGACTCAATTAGATTTATGCACAGCTGGTTGTCATAGAAGTCAATCAGTGTCCACGGGATCTCCTCCTTCAAGTATTCCTCTTGTTCCAGTTTAAAGACATGCTGCAGGGAATGAGAGCTGAAAATAACTCACTTGTACATCTTGACAAACGGATAAGACTGTTAAGTAAGAAAAGATAAATACCAGATTAAATTGTTGTTGAAGCTTCTCATTTGCAAAATTGATGCAAAACTGTTCAAAGCTGTTGACATCAAATGTTTCAAACCTGAAGACAAAAATGTTTAAATTAAACAAATATATCTGGTGATTAGTGGAACATCAAATAAAAAAACAAACAAAACATACCCGTAAATGTCCAGCACACCAATGAAAGAGTGTTGCTTTCCTCCAGATTTTAAGGCACTGTTAATACTGTCTACAATCCAGCTGAAGAGTTTGGCATAAATGTGTTTAGCTAGAGCATCTCTGCCATTGATTGCATTCATTTTGGAAAGAGACTTGACGTAAGTTTCTGCGGTCGTCTTGAGCTTCCTGTGACATAACCAGTGGGCCATTTCTTCACAGGGTACCCCCACCAACTCGCAAAACACCAGTAGGTGGACGTTGTCTGGCTGAAGAGCAATAATAAAATTCTTAGACAGGTTAAGTTAGACTCAATACAAGTTCCAAACACAAATTTAACCACATTTACATATAATGTAATCACATATTTACTTGCTATGTTCAAGTTTAATCAGTATTTACCAAGATGCTGCTTCTGTCTGCCGACTGATCTTTCACCTCCACATTACTAAGATGGAGAATAGCTGCCAGAATTTGATAAATCTCCATTTGGCCCTTTTCACCAATCCCTACAATAGAAAACAAATCAATACAACTCTAAATTAACGTAAATTAACATTAAATCGGAACATGTACAATATAGTTTCTTCAAAGTGTAACTAACTAACTCACCCAAAAGTGAGAAGGCCCTTCTTGTATTGCGCAACTCTTTGGCATCATCAACTCCACCTATGGTGGGGTTCTGACCCTGGTTAGTATAGCAGAAGTCATCTGCACAACCTTCAAACATGAAGCACATAAGATAATGTACTAAAATACCGAGACTTCTTGTCATAACGGCTTCTACAACTGCTAATGTTTCAGATATGAGAAACTGACTAGCATACCCAACTTGAAGGCTTTGAACTCTGGTAAATGTGAAGAGGCACAGAGCTGGTAGAATATATGATAGTTCCTTTCTCTTTGGGCCTAAAAGTAATGCAAACAGATTTAAAATAGGAACCAAGTAAATTACACAAACAAACACAATCAGTAAAACGGATACCTCTTTCAACTGTAGGTGTATTCATGAACTTTAAGTGCTCCTAAATCGAGGCTCAAGCAGAAATATTTTCAATCATCATTTTGTCTTGTAAAAACTTGCTTATTGCTCAACTAAACCCAGTATTTAATATCTTAATGAGTCAATGGCCAGGCAGGCTAAACAGGGGTTTGTTTCCTATTATGTTGGTATGATAATATATGTTAAATTGTACATGACCACACTAAAAAAGTAGATCAGACAGGAGGGAGGGTAAATCCACAGCAATGACACTTACCTGAAACACAACTCTAGACTTTTCTAGTAAGTACGTTCTCATATTAGCCCCAGTAATACAGTGCGTCTTGTCAAACCCAATCTCAATGTACTTCCCAAAGCGACTGCTGTTGTCATTCCTTGTTGTCTTTGCATTCCCAAAGGCCTAAAAAATATACATAGATGTATCAGTAATCTCTTCTTTTTCTAATGTATATTGAGGTTTTAAACGTTAAAGGTCACCTCCATGATGGGGTTTGAAGCAAGAACTCTCTCCTCAACATTGGCCTCACCCGAGGAGCTGCTGACTGTGGCAAAGTAACGCATAGCATACTTAGCGGAGACGGTTTTGCCAGCCCCAGACTCACCACTCACAATGACAGACTGGTTTCTTTCGTCTCTGCATGCAAATATGAAAACATACAAACAAAATCCCAGCTTAAACAAAGTATCTAAAAAAAAAGCAAATATCACTTATATAGAATTTTTAATGAGAAGTATCAAAACCTCGCCATCTGTTTATAGGCTTCCTCCGCTACTGCAAATATATGTGGGTCCATGTCCCCCATATTCTGTCCACTGTAGGCGTTTATGATCTCAGTTTCATAAATAGGCAGGTTCTCGTAAGGATTGATAGCAACCAGGATAATTCCTAAATACCAAAAGAAAAGAAAATCTCAGTTAGAGCCTACTAAAACAACAGAAATGTATTTATCCAATCATAAACAAGAAATAATGATTACTGTATCTACAGGTTCTGCCGTATTTATGCCAAATGTATGAAATGGAATTTGCTGTGTGTTCCTTTAACAGTAGCCTATGTCTGGATAATCAGCTAAATGTGCAGCCGATCATGTTAGAGCACAGAGTGAGCAGGGCTCCAAAGTCTACAGTGACACTGAAAGTGTGAGTCAGAGGAGAAGACGCTCATTACCGCAGTATGTGTAAATCAACTTGGAATCAACAAAGCGCACTTTAAGGTTGTGCAACACCGCTGGCTCATTGAGGTAGCTAAGAGCTGTGAGGTCATTTTCAGCCACCAGGATGTTGGGATTTCTTAATGGTGGCAGGTTGTTGGTTCTGGAGTCTATTTTGTATTTCACCTCCTAGAAAAGATGATAGACGTTAGCTTTGGGTAACTGTTTATTTCATTTCAATAAAAACTGACACAGTAACTAGTAAAAAAGAGGTTAAACACGACATAATAGCAGTTCTACTACACACTGAACTGATCTAGACTAAACTAGGCTTGTTCGTGTTCTCTCGTGATAACACTTTACCTTATTTCCATACCTGAGGAGCATGCCCAAACTCGAGATTACAGCTGCAGGCAGCAACACTTCTGAGTGAAAACTTACAACTGCATTGCTCAGACATTTTCACCTAATTTAAAGCCCTTACATTATAGACATTTTGTACAATAGGTTTTGCAGAGTTGCAAACAAAAGCACTTTCCTGGGAATCTACGTGTATTTACCAAACACCACAGCATTGAAAGATATACGACACTCTATTGTAGTACTCTTTTTGAAAAATATGTTCATGGCCCTCTGACCGGACATCCCACACCCTTTTCCATTCTGTGCACATTTCTCCCTTAGGGTTTCTATATGGTTGTATGTGAGTATGTGTGTCATTTCCCAGCCTCACCGTCCCATCATCCAGTCGCAGAGACAGCGTTTGGTCGCCAGGAGTGTAATCTTTGATAAGCTCTGCTGACTTCCACACTTCTGAGGCATCTGGGAGCCATACACGGGCATACTGATGGACACAGGGGAAACCGGGTCAGAGCATGCAACCACTGCACTTACAGACAAAACTCCAGCAAATCGTGTAGTGCTAGCTAAGCTGATATCAGCAGATATGTGTTTCATACGGATGGATACTGCGTATTTTAAGTAGCAGACAGATAAAAAATCATTGTAAAAAGCATAATACGTAAATATTACTATCGTGCACTAATAACATTAAACCTCCATCACTGACAGATATATCCAACGATATATTAGCTTGAGGAAACCGTTGTGAATGAGCTGGATAATTTAATTTGCCTACCTTGGAGTAAAGTTCAGAGGCTGCCATGTCTTGAACTCGTTTGGTAAATCCACAGAAACTTTATCTGCCTGCAGAGACGGGGATTAAACATTTTACTGCCCCACACAGTATAAAAACGTGAACTTGTCTAAACTCCTTCCGTTGCTTCTTCGCTCTCCACCGGGAGGAAGATTCTACTGCTACCAATGCAGTTGTCACTCAGCTGCGCGTGCCTCGACACGTTTCGCTCTCGTGCCTCCCAGCGGCTAACACGCGCATGACAGCTAAAGCCAGTGCAGGTGGAGGAGGAGTCCGTGGTGGAGGTGTCAACATCACTGTACGCCACAGTACGGCAGAGGAGAGAAACACCCGGTGGTGCGAAGTAATTAAGTAGATTTACTCCAGTAATGTGCTGAATTTACAAATATACAAGAGTACAAATACCTTTATAGTCATCTCATCACAGATAGACTAACCTAATACTTTTGCAGATTGAGGTGGACAGTGGTGTACTACACTAATGATAACACTAATAAAAGGGCCATGCTATATCGAATATTAAAATATCAGTAATGAGAAACCCGTAACTCTGAATTAACATATATAGCAGTGTTTCTGGATTTGTTCTGTTATGCTTACTTACTTTGCAGTTTCTTCACTTCATGACTTACACATAAACTTAAACAATGAATAAAATTAGGGTAGACTTTGAGGCAAGCATGCTTTACTAGAGATAAGTTTTAACAAACTAAACTATTTCAAATTATGCAGATATTACTATTACAAACAATGTGACTCTGGGGCCAACGGACATTTACCTGCTTGGTACATGAAAAACAATTAGTGTGAAATTAATTAGCAATGAGGTATTAACACCGTTTCTTACAGCTGTCTCATTTGAATAACAACATATACAACACGTTGGCCTTATATACAGGTCCTTCTCAAAAAATTAGCATATTGTGATAAAGTTCATTATTTTCTGTAATTTACTGATAAACATT
>JAUMTR010000024.1:13322906-13439151 GCA_032270685.1 Microctenopoma stevenorrisi
ATCATTAATATTAAAACAATGAAAGGCCCTGAACTACTTCAGTTGTGTGTAATGAATCTAAAATATATGACAGTCTACTGTTAATCAGTAAATTACAGAAAATAATGAACTTTATCACAATATGCTAATTTTTTGAGAAGGACCTGTATAGGTATAAAATATAAAACATGGTCAACTGTGTTTCTTCACAGTATATTATTTTAAATTATGAATGGATGGAGCCCATCTGGTTTCACTATAGCTCTTGGAGAAAAGAAACCAACTCTGGCATTTTGAATTGTTAAGATAAAAGATACATTCAAATAAATGTGGACACAGGAATACTGTTGAAATAATACATTTGCCTTCGTTTGGCACCTTGATTTTGAATTAACTTCTCCTGTAAGGAATTCAAAATCATTAGTGCAACGTATAGCAGGTTTCTGTTGGTGCAGTTGATTTTGTATGGTAATAAAATACAGAATGCAAGAACACATTCGACTGAAAACTGTAGTTATAAGATATTATGCAAAACTATTTTATTTACAAAACAAATGGCACAGTGTGACTGTACAGTAAATGCACATGCACACTGCAGACATGTCAAGAGAGTATTTCTAACCGATTCCAGTCAGACATTTCAGGCAAGATTCACAACTATGATACTCACTGAGGGAGCAAATATTGCTCAAGAGGAACAGTTTGTTACTTTTAAGGCCATTTTAGACGTCATCATGAAACGGAAAGCAGCAGTAAGTCTTGGCAAACCAATGTCACTAAAATTAATCAAAATATAAATGACTACAGAATGTGTGTGTGATCTAATCTTCAGTACAGAATCAAATAGCTTCACAAAGATCACAATCAAAGATTAGGAAAACGAGCAGGATTACTTCACTTGTTCATTTTTTAAACAGATATGCCTCCAGGTGAGCATGTAAACATTCAAAACTGTTTAAAACTGAGGGCATACCTGCAAAATTACACGTCTACTTCACACACCTCAAAGCAAAATGTTGTGTTCTGTCTGTGGTGATAACTAACAGGGAAGATAAAATTCCTTTGTGCTAATGAACAGGCTCTTCACTCGTGCAGTGGCAACTGTACAGAGGCATATATCCTTAAAAGTGAAAATCTCCCGAGAAATTAAGTTAGCTTTAACATGCATTCATATTCAAATGTCAAGTTTCAATAATCAGTCACTATTCTATGTTCTTAATCTCTTGAGAAACATTTTCGCGTACTATTTGGGTTGACTGTGATGCCTGACAGTAGCCAATTCTTTTCAAGTATTTGGCTAGATACATAACTTTACCCACAAAGAAGGAGCATAATCAAAAACATAAAGAGCAGGTAGATATGAAATAGGGGTTGGAATGATAATATAACAAAACAGTAGACATGAAATGATCAACCAGCCAGTTTGCTAGCAACAATTGATGTCTTTCTTTGAGGCAGGTCCTGAGGTGTTGGGATGTGCCCTCCTGTGATCTCAGTCTTCTCCGTTGGAGCTGACGGCAACTGTTTATTCTTCATTTTTGCCTTGGCCATGTTGTAGTCTCCAGAGTCAAAGTACTTTGGCTGGACAAACGAGACAATATAAAGTGAGACTTCTCTAACAACGCTAATGTTTAATGATTGTGTGGTACTCACCCCCTTCTGAAGCCTTTTCCTGAGTAAGTCAGAGCCTCCGGGTTTTGCTCCAAGGTTAGGATACCTGGCCTTCAGTTTGGCCTCCTCAGCTTTTTCTGGACTGATTACTTTGTCATCCATTTCCTGTTGAGAGAGCACAGATATATGGATGGCAAATTATTCACCATTATCTGGAAAAACTCTGACTTTTTTCGGGGCACATACATTATGATACGTGAACGTGAAGAAACACAAAGGATAGTTGTGACTAACAAACGATGGCAGCTAACTAGCTAACCGCTACTCAGTAGCATCGTTGATGACAGTAGCCAAAACCAGCTGCTGGCTACTAGCATGCTGCTAGCCGTCTGCTAATTTACCAGCTTCGACGTTGAGCTAGCGCTGTGAAACTAGATAAAATGTGCAGTTTGTCGTTGCAATGTACCTGCTGTTCTTCAACAGTCCTCGTTTCTTCAACTTCCTCGGACATTGCTGTACTGTAACCTTGCTTTGTTCACCAAACTGTAGATGTAACGTTAGCCGTCCGACCTGCTCTTGTGGAAGATGAAAGGTACCAGTGTCAGCGACGAGGCGGGCGACCGCAGCAGCCAGACCAGCAACAGGCCGGAGAATCGATGCCAGAAAAATGATTCTTTAATTCAGACCTTTTTGAAGGTGCATGAACATAAAATCCTCAAAAAATATTCATGGAAATATAAAATGAATAGACAAATTCCTATTTAACTAAAATTGACCTCGTCTCGTGTTTAACTACGATATGTCACAAACGGCTTAGGATAAGAACTTTTCTCACTGGGCATTGATTTACATTAAATCCATTAATTTTAGTTTTCATATTTAGTGTTTGTCAACTGTCTATCCTCGGATCTAACTGATTACTGATTATAAATCCTTAAAACTATCTAGATTAATGCCTCATATTTCAAAATAAAAACTGAAAAAAAGACAACTTACACTTACATATTTATTATGATATATACTTGTTTCTTTTTAAAACTGTAAAGTACTTGAATGAGAAAGATGTAAATCAGTTTTGCAATAGCATACACTATAATCCATATTATAGATATTAGATGAGAAATTCTATTTGTTGGCATGTTCGCATCACCATATAGGACACAGCTGCAACAGATTTAATTTCTCACAGAGGAAATTCAGTCTATCACAGAAAATCTATATGTAAAACAAAATAAAATGCCTTGTTGTCTTAAGAGTCTTGGTAGCTCCATGAATTTAGAGATGGCTAATTGTGCAGCTGTCTTGTCACATCACCACTCAGAAAATAACACAGGGAAGGGCAATTCCAGAAAAATGTTATTTAATGTATTTTATTTGTCCGTTACATTGTTCTACAATTTCTCTGTAACTGTAAAATGTTATAATATACAACAAGATATAATGATTATTAGAGCCCCAGATATGGCACTCACTTGGTGACATGTGGCTGATTGCTGCTGTTTTGAAGGCAGATCTTTGTTATGTCAACGCTTTCAGTTATTTTACAGCAATTTAAAACTGAAAGCAAGACTGTCAAATATCTGCCATTTGGAAATTCAATTCCAAAACAAAAGTACACAATAAGACATGGTCAATGTCCTCTTCAGCTGCATAACACAAAGACACCCCGAAGGATTAGATTAATTATCTTCATCCCCCATGTTGACGTCCTCTTGTAACTTTTGCACCATTTTGTCTTCCATTTGTTTGGCCTTTCCTGTAAAAAAGACAACATTTGAACAATGCTTCAAACATCTATACTATACATCTGTACAACAGAAGTTCAGTTTTTGCATAAAGGCAATTTTTACATTGTTGAGATATTAGTTAGACATAACAAAAGTCCACTATGGTGCAGTTGGACACTCAAACCATGTCAGATTGCATTTTTTCAAAGGCTGCTACATTGTGAACAAGACAAGGTTCCCTTTTACTAGTTAATGAGGACAAAGAAATGTAGAGAGTACATTTAAAGCTTAATGAACAATGTGACTCTTTCCCACCTGCATGTGGTGCTTTGATAAGGTGAATATTTTTCTTCACTTCGGTGATGGCCTCCTCCTTCTCCAATTGTTTGCCCTTCTTTAATCTATAGTGGAGACAAAAAAACAGTTAAAGTGAGGCAAAAACAGTTTTCCCCGCAAATAATGTTTTTGTCACATATTAGACACATAAGAAGCAGCAAGACAAGTGAATTGCTCACCTGTTCATTATAAATCTTGCCTGTCGTTTCTGTTTGATTTCCTCCACCCTCTTCATTGCTTCCACTATAAAATAATAATAAAACATATTTGTCCTGCATAAATAACAAAGAATCATATGCTCTGAGAGGACGTACTCTGTGGAAGTAAATTTATAGCATACCTGTCTTGTCCCACAGATCCCTGTTATATTTGACAGGAATGTTTCTGCGTTTCTCAAACTCCAGAGAGTTATCCTGAAAAAGCAGCAGTTTGTTGTTTAAGTAACAGTAAAATAAACCAATGTACACTGAGATAGCGTTCTATAGATAACCAGCTCACCACAGTCAGCTCCTTTCCTGATGCCTTTCTGAATGCTTTGGTCCATCTTGTTTTTCTTGGATTACGCTTCTTCTTGAAGTTCTTGTGGCATTTTGATCTGCAGAATCTGAATGTCTACAATTATATAGAGAGAAAGAAATTTGTTTTAAGAGCAACAAAAACATGTATATGAACAAATGAGAAAAGTAAACACCATCACTCTAAAGTAAAATTTTTGTATACAAATTGCTAGGACTGAGGAATAGGAGGAAGAGCTGCAACATTATAACTTAGTAAAGTACATTATTAACCGTTATATTTTGGCCCAGCTTAATTTATTAAAGGTTATTAACGATTATATTTGTGTATTAATAATTTGTCTTAAATAACTTAGGTTACCAAATGTACAACAGTTCCTCTGAGATTTAACAGAGTAGCTAAGAATTTTAATCTTCGAGTAAAAAACAAGATTTGCACTTTGTAGTTTCCACAAGTATTTATTGGAGAAGCAAAGAGTCTATATATGTTTATAATTTCTCCAGTGGCCTTTAGAGGGCGCGGTTACTCCTCTAAGCACGACAGAGGCCCTGCTTCTTAAATGTCCAGGCACGAGATGTACCCTGATCTTTTTGACGGAGTTAAAAGTCAACATAAATCTAACATTTATAAATTATGACGTTAACAATATGTGCGTTAACAATTTCTGCTCTAACCTATTGTCATTGGCTGAATTACTGATTTATTTATTTATTTTGTCAGAGACTATGTTTAAATCCCACGTGAAGGAATCCAACACGAGCTAGCATTGACCAGCTAGCTAACGGGACAACGCGCACACGCTGACTGACTTCTGTTAAAGTTACACAAATATCAGGCAGACAAAAAGATGTATTACCTTGCAATCGTTCCGTACAAACATAACTCCATGCCCGGGGTACACTGGCCCCGAACAAAAATAACATTTTTCGATGCGCATTTTCGCAGCAGAGACGCTGCGTGCGACGCCAACAAAAACAAGACCGCCCCGTCTTTTTCTTCTTCGTGTTGTCAGTTCGCCGCTGAATCTTCTGTTGGAGGTCTACTGCCCCCTGCTGGTTCTGCTGCTACACATGTACCTCAACATGATTTCCCAAGGCAGTGACTAATACATTTTAGTTTAGGTTTTTTTAAAATATGAACAATTAAGTTGTTATTTTAGTGGTTTACTACATTATTTAGTTGTAGTTCTTTTTATAGAGGGAATTAAGTGACCTTACTTTCCTCAATTCTGCACCATTTTATCTTCACATTTCTTAATCAGAGAATACTACATGCCTTTGTCTCAATTTTCCATATTACTTCACATTTACTGTACCTTATATCTATAAATTTTTAACATTACACATATGTAGCAAATATTATGTCTACAACAAACCCATTTTGTTTGTGAGTCCAGTTTTCATATTTTTACATTTAACTTTCCAGTGTTTTGGTTGTAATAAAAACATAGATACAAACAAATAGCAAATTACAGTACCAGCAAAAATCATTATATTGGTAAGACTGTTTTTTAGTTTTATCTGTTTCCTGTTTAGTTTTGCAGTGACCTTTTTACAGATGTTGAGTTGGCTAATGGGGGCAGTATAGAAATGCCACCTAGCTGCTAAAGTGTGTCAACATAAACCGGTTGTCATATATCTATATTTGTGTCAGCCTCAAAGTACAAGTCGGTCTATTCCTAACTTTTCCTTGAACACCTGATTGAACATTTGATCTTAAATATACACATATATAGATAAACCCAAGGACACAAAGTGCAAGACAACATTTATTTTTCCAAAAGAAATTTTATTTTCTAGTTTTTGTAAATCTTGAGAGTATCAAAAAAGTCTATTGCAACATTTTAACACCAAAAATATTTTTGCTTTGTTGCTTACTTTGGATTAAAAGATTCATGTTATTTAAAATTCAGCAATATCAGAAAACCATAACTTAAATAACAACAATTAAGTCTACACTATACAATCTATATTTGGCACCTGAGTTAAATCAGTAAATTTAGAAGTGGTTTTCAAATTAACATGGTATATGAATCAACAAATTATTAATTTAAAACCAGACTTATTAATTTAGACAATTTCACATTAAACTTGGAAAAGCTTTGTTTACAATTCTATAATTAAAAGACAATGTAAATTATAATGTCCAAACTTATCTAAATATTGTTCTGGTGAAAAACAGCAAGAACAGTTTTTGACATCTCAAGCATAAAAAAATGAACTATGTAAAAATTACTTTTTTATCAATCAGAACCATTGGAAATCATATTATATCATATCACATTTAAATCCAAATAATGTAAATGAAAACCAAAGAAAATCACTAAATAACAGAGACTTCAAGTTTCTTTGGTTAGGATTATTTGTATTACAAAGATATAAAAATTGATTATGTTGCTCTTCTCACATAGGGTTTCCATGATGATAGTCAGAATCCTTCATTGTCACACTTAACCTGGAAACATAACAGGGAGATTAAATGTATTCTTCCCCATTCTGCAGTACTGGTGAATGGTGACAGTTGATTCTCTAAACAAAAAATAAATAACATCATCTATCACTGGTGGGGCACAGTGGATCTTTGGTTGGGTCAATAATTTCCATCTCACTGTACCAACGATCAACTGAATGAAAAGTCATACCTATGTGAGGAAGCAGACAACTCTTTGGATAATAGCATCGGCATCACCGCTGCATTTAGCAATGGTCTTGAAGGCAAACGGAACACAAGCTTGGGAGACTTGCGTTAAAGCTTTCACCAGAATAAAGCATCAAGAAAATTTACACTGAGAAAATCATTCAGAACACCATTATAGGAGAAATTTACATAATTGGTAAGAACAATATTTGGCAAATCCATCCTTATTCCACTATACTTTTACCTGCTTTATAATATTTACTGTATCAAAATCTCTTTGTGTATAATTTTTCTTCTTTGGATCTCAATATCTATAGTATACAAAGCCCTTTTGATATTAAGGCCATGTTAAAGCTTTGAGTTCAGTGCACTGAGAATGCCAAACAATATGGTACGATAAAGCTCAAATCTGAGGTGAAACAAAAGCTCTTTCAACCGTGACATTAAAAGTTAAAAAAGAGAATTAAAAACTGAGGACCTATACATCATCACACCTCAACAGAAATAACAAAACATGAAACGTTTTCACCTTGTCCCCTGAGTCTAGGATGATGCTGCACAATATGTGGCAAAAAGGAGGTAGTAATGTATAAAAGAGAACAGATTCCTGAGGTAGATAATCAGTCAAACAACTCAACTGAATCCTCGGCTCCAGTGGAAAGTAATTAAATATAATGAGAACGTATAACAGTACATTTCTAAATTATTTTTAACATTCATCATAGGTGAGCTTTGGTTTAGGACAGACTCTGCCAAACACAGACAAACAGGTAGAACGGAGTAAAAAATGGTATAAGAACATTCATACAAAATCCTGAGGGAGATCCGAATCAAGGGCCCATCTCCCCAGTCACAGCAGCTGGTTTCCTGATCCATCATTCTTCAGGAAATAACCGAGGGGTCCTAACTCAGGAAGCAAATGAGGTAGAAGTGGCTTAGCTTCAGCTTCTGGGGAGCAGACGCAGGTCAGGTGATGTTAGCAGACAGCTGCGTGGGACAAGTGCAGGGCAGGATGAGAACACTCTGAGAAGCGATGGCTCAGCATCTCCTCATTTTCCACTCCAAAAGACTGCTTCAACCCAGTGACAGCGGTATCATCAGCCGACCCAAAAGATTCTAGTTTGGAGCTGTGAGTAGTTGAGGAGTTGCTCATCTCTTCATTGCTTTCTTCATTGGAGTACTGTCCAGAGTCTCCTGTCTCTTGGCTGCCCTCACTGCTGTGAGAGCTCTCGGAGTGAATGGGTCCATAGATGATCTCTCGGGACAAAGGCGTCAGCGATTCTGAGCCTAAGTGCTCCTCGTATCTCAGAACAGTTTTGCCAGCCTCATACAAGCTGGCCCTCCTCTCGACCTAAGGAGATGTGAAAGGATGACACAGAAATATTATTTTATAGAAAACGGTTTTCAAAGACAAGTGTTTGACCATAATAATGTCAGAACACTCACATCACTGGTTGAATCCTTTATCTCCCTCTTGAAAACCAGCCACGTGCCTTGATTTTTTCTGCTGACTGGACCATCGGTATTTCTAACCATGTTAGATCCACCCTGGAAAACATGTGGGAAAGATTTGTTTTGCTCTTTTTGTCATTTAACCGTCACTCTTAAAAATCCCAAGCAGTCACCTAAAGCCTCATTTATGTTTTCTTTGTCTCACCTTGGGCTCTAAGAGGTGACCACTTATCATGGGTATAAGAGCCTCAACATTATCTGTGTGGCGATCATTGGGCATGGACAAACCAGCACGTGGACATTCACCAGTTCCCACAGCAACGACTTTATGACTGGAGGATTTTCTGTTGGTCACACAAAGACAATAATGTAAACAAATGAAAACACTGTTTATATTTTATACTCCAGTTGTGACCAATTTTGAATTATTTCAAACAATAGTAATGAGCACCTCGGTCTCCCCTTCACGATGAGGATCAAGGCACACATAACGATACAGGCCAAGGCGATGCTCACACCAACAATGATCCCCGTCATCGACCTCTGATCTATGTGGTAGAGACCATCAGAGAACACTGCAAAATAAACAACACCGTGTTTCAGATGGGAAATAACACCACCTTAGCCCATTATGATACAAAGAGTATTAAACTAAACTAAAAATCACAATTATCTATTGATTGCATGGCCAGCAGTGTGCAGGATTCCTGTTTGATTCCCGCCAGAGAGAAACATTCATTCATTCTCTATAGGCCCATTTTAAATCTGATTTTACTAAGTGTAAATTCATAATCACAGATTAAAACAACATATAAATTCCAAACATAACACTACAGTCTAGTCTGAGACACCAGAATTTACCTTTCTTCATAGATTAATTTAATACCATATAATGTACCTTCCCATCTAGATGGCTCACATCTACCACGTACTGTATGCCCCAATGTTTCATGCTGATTACCTGTTGTGTCTGGAAAGCTGTCAGAGTGCCTGGGGTTCTTGCTGCGGTGGGCATTTCCACGCTTCAATGCCAGCTCCACAACGTTAGAGAATGGCCCATTACCAACCTGGTTGGAGGCAGATATCTTCAACAAATAGAGATTCCCGGGCTCCAGCTTCTCTAGAAGGGCCATTGTATGGGTCCCTGGACCAACAGCAGGAGCAGACAGTAAGGTTAAGTCAAGTTCAGTACTGGAATCAAAATGTCTTTCTTTTTGCCCTAAGGAAGGGCGACTTTTTCCATCATTGATTACACATCATTTATCCAGTCCATGACTCACCATCCCTCTGCAATATCTGCCAGCGTCCCACCATCCAGGCCTTCTGGGAAGCATACATGATAGTGTAGTGTGTAACCACCACATTGGGCTCTGTGGGCTCTCTCCAGGACACCAGAGCGGTGTCATCCTCGATCAGAGTTACGCGCACTCCTGCAGGTGGTTGGCTAGGTGCTGTACACAGTGCAGCCATATTAATAATAAATAATAAGCACTTGATGAAAATATTACTGCAGAATATGCAATTAACTAACTTCAGTCTGCGAGCAAATGGAGCAAATAGTGGAATAAACAGTTTTACCTGCTGGAAGGGTCTGATGGTAAACCACAGAACTCCAGGAACTTGACATGTGGTCCACATGGAGCCGTACAACAAACTCATAGCGAGTGTTTGGATGCAAATTTTGTAGCAATACACTTTGCTTGGTACTGTGAACAAACAACAACAAACATTCTATATATTGCACATAAAGCCCTCTATGATAAGATGCCTACATTTAGGGAACGTTTAAAATATAACCATCATTAACACATCAACATACGAGAAGGCATTTCTATGCAGCAAAAAGATCTCATAGATCAGTTACTCATTCATCAATATTTAATCAAATGTTTTGGTTTCCAGCTTACGTTTGCAGATAGCGTATGGCCGAGGCGTTGTGGGTGCCTACAGGTGTACAGCGAACTGTATAGCTAACAGCCTTTTCAGAGTGGAAATCAGGACAGCTCCAACGTAGGGACACTGCAGATGAATTGCTGGCCAAGACAGTGACATGATCTGGGGCTGGAGGAGCTGCTGCCAGCTGGTCTCTAGCCGCTGAATGATGCAAGCAAAACACATATTTTCCTTACAACTCTAAGTCTAAAAAAACATGTAGGGCTGAATTAAACAAATAGACAAATGTACTTACACACACATCCTGGAGTACTAACTGTTTGGTCTGTCTGATAACCATCTCCAGCTTGACTGAGAGCCATAATCTTGACATGGTACTTTCTTCTCGGATCTGGAATACAAAGAAGAAAGTTTTGCTATAACTGAAACTGGAGGTTTGTAGGTCACCCCCTGGCCACAATGCATCACCCCAACCTCTCATTCATCCTGTATTGTCACGCATCATGTGTCATGAATAAGTTCACCTTACCCAAAGCCCGATAAACTTAATAAAAATAAATTCACAATAAATTCCCTCCAATTGAGCTTATCTGCAACATGTTGTGCATTCAAACACGTTTTTACCTTCTAACAGAGAAACAGCATGGGCAGGTGATCTTATTAAGGCTATACACTCAGCTATATCAGACACTGGCCTAACACATCAGAAAGAGTTGGAGTTGATTTGAAAATATGCAACTAAATTTGGTGATTTAACTTTAAAACCTAGAACTGCCTTAGCAAACAAATCAGGACATTATGGTGGCTGTTAAGAATTGTTTTATGCTTCCAGTGTGAAAGGTCAGCCTATGCGTATTGACCAGCGAAGGTGGGGTGTCCGGGCCGCATGTGGGGGCAGGGCCAGGAAACATTCAGCTGCTGAGACTCATGGGACTTGGGGGGTTGACTGGGGTCAGCAGGTCCGGCCAAAATAGAACAGAAGGAATCTGGGCGCCAGGCCGTGGGATAGGAGCTGGGCCCCTTTTGTTCCCGGTTCACGTTTTTACTGCTGGCCTTGTAATATACCCTTAAACTTGGAAAAGTATGACAGTTATAAACTCATCTCCAGTACTATGGCATATTGAACCTCTGACAGTGGATTCTTTGATTATTACTATATAAGTATACAAAACTGTGTTTACATTTAATGAAATATCATAATATTAGAGAATAACATATATAATATTTTGATATTATGTTATTTATAATTTATCATACAATTACATTGTCATTTAACTATTTTAGCTTTGTTGGTATGAACTTGACAATCAAACTGTGGATGAAGGTTCACATCAGAAATAATCAAACTTTAATAAGGCTCTGGTTTAAATTGCACATAGATCTATGTGATTAAACAGACTAACACAAACAGCACAGATGACCAGTGGGGGCAGGGTCTTAATTCAAGACTGCTGTCTCACTGCTAGAGGTCAGTGCCTCGGTCCAGCTCTGGCCAATCCTAGTGGTCTTCGTTTGTGTCTGGCCAACACCAGTGAACAGTGGTGATGGCCAGGGTCTCACAGGGCAGTCATGGCCCTGGACACAACACAAAAGCCAAGGGTAATTATGCAAGCAGCATGATGGGAAACGGTGGGACGGACATCTGCACCCTAACCTCTAACCCTGGGAGCCAGATCTCACACAATACTACAACCAGGCTGGAGAGGGCAGCTGGAACGAGGTCAGTACATATTGATCAGGACACATGGCGAATGGACAAATAAAGCATCTAACTGGCCGCTGAAATAAACTGGGAAATGCAAGACACTCATTTGCCCACTTTCTGTTATCTCCACACCCGACCACAGAACTACAGGGTAGAAATGGAATACATGAATGTGCGTGTTTTTCATCCATTATCCTCTGGTGACCATAACAACACGAGTGCATCACTTACCAAGGCCACTAATGGTGTAGGTATAGGTTTGAGTCTGCAGCTGGATGCTGGGTTGCTCTGGTTGGCCTTCCTCGTGATAACACAGCCGGTAACCCTGGACAGCCACAGATTCTATGGAGGTTTGCCAGCGTGCCACAATAGAAGTGCAGTTAAGCGGCTCGAGTTGAAGAATAGGGGCTGAAGGCACTATGAGGAATAGAGACAACAGTATAAGTACCAAAAAGACAAAATATCTGACCAACAACAAACATCAGGATGGGGGCGTAGAAAAGTTTAAAGAGACAGAACACCACCTTTAACACAATAGTTGTTGAGAAGAGACAATTCATTTTACCTGACTCATTTAAATTACTTTAAATATGCAGCTGATTTGAAGTAATAATTACCCAAATCTAAAATGTCTAATACTATGTGTTCTGGCCATTTAAATATATAGCTAAACTTCTGAAAACAGCCAATCCTGCCGTGGCAAGCCTCCCCCAACACACAAGACCATGAAAAAAGGCTATTCTTTCCCCCACATAGATGCCTGAGGCCCTCTCTTTATGACCCATGACTGAGGCCAATCTAACATTACTGACAGAGAAGGGCAAAGGTTCCTGGGTAACCAACACAAAGACTGTGGGACAATGCTACGAGAACAAGCTCTAGTCATAAGCCAGCTACTCTGCGTGAGTTTTAGTGAGCCTTGGGATATTCCAAATGTGGCAAAGATGTGACAAAACCAAAAGCAGAGGCAGTTGCCAGTTTGCTTTTTTTGTGGTCCTACTCTCCTACCTTTCTCAGGTTTCTCTTGCTAAATGTTTTTCTGAAGTTTGCCTTACTGTGTAAATAACTGGTGCTGCTTTTGACCCTAAAGAAAAATGCACTTGTTTTGCACTTGTTCTGCACTTGCACAAACTTGTTTGAAAATGTAGGAAGAAATAGAAAAATAAAAATGTCTTTCCAGCCAGGTGGATCTCAGATGTTGGGACATTTCCCTTAGAGCCTTCCGCAGGTTTACCTTTATTACTGGAGGTCTTGGGGGTATGATGGGATGTCCATGCTGAAGGCTCACACCATCCCACTCGGGTGGCTGCAGCCATGCGGAGCAGGTAGATGGTGTCTGGCTGCAACCCCTCCAGCAGATATTCAGTGCTGTTCTGAGGTAGCTCCACAGAGGAAACAGTGCTGTCCGCAGCTGTACGATAGGACAGTCTATATGCAGACACCCGGCCACGGCTCACTTTCGATGGCAGTGGCTGCCAGCTAACCTGGATATGTGTTGAGCTGTGGCTGGTCAGAGTTAGCTCTGGGGTTCGCAAAGGCACTGCATGATAACACAGACATCACAGATTATATTTAACTGAAAAATAGTTGAATCCACCTGAGTGATGAGAGTGTGTAAGCTTTGTGCTTACCATCTTCCAGGGTGTGTTGACTGACTTGGTCAGACATACGACTGGCTCCCATTGGCATATAAGCAACAATGTAAAAACTGTAGTTTCGAGCTGGTTCAAGGTCATCAATGATATAACTGGTCGTGTCGTTGCCGATAACAACTTGGTATTCCTCATTGTTGAGGCCTGACATGCAATAGATGAAAAAAATATGTTAAGTAACACATGACACAGAAGAGACTTCAGTGGAAGGTTGTCAAGTATGTACCATGTATACAATCAGTGTTTTGAAAGGCTTGATGAAAGTCTAGTGCCTGACTATCATTCATCCTTTCTATAAATGCATGTAATACAAGGCATAGTTACATAAGTGATTCCATGCTTCTTAAATAGATCCAAAAACAACCAACAAAGTCAGATTTGACTTAGAATGTCAGAGTAATGTTACATATGAGTGGTTTGATTCCCGGTCTTTACAGGCTAAATGTTGAGGTGTCCTTAATCAAGTCACCAAACCTGTCTGACTGCTGGTGTTTAAATTATTATTATTATATCTTTTGCAATACTGGTTTGACTGTGTAGTAGGCTGTTAAAACTATCCTGTCCCTTGAACTGCAAACTGAATGAGCTTTGGAGTGGACAATAAGCCAGCTAAGCATGATGTCATTTCAGTGAAGTCGCCATTCTGGTCCCTCCTTGACCTCTGTATAGGAAGAATAGATGGCCTTCACTAAGGAAATCTGATCATATGTGGGAGAGTAAGAAGCTTATTATAGTTGAGTGTCATCCTAAAATACAAAACCTGAAACACAACAAAGTAGTTGCTCCTCTTGATCTTACCTTCAGCCTTCATGTAATGGATGGAGTAGGCAATGACTTTATCAGTATTGTACACAGGTCTCTCCCAGGCCAGTAAGATGGCAGAGCTTGAGATGGTCTCAGCATGGATATTTCTTGGTGCACTGGGTCTGTCCTCAGACATGACAACAATAAGTCGAGCCAAGGAGAGCACAGAACCCCGTTCATTCTCTGCCACGCACTGATAGATGGCATCATCCTCAGGGATGATCTGGGTAATCACCAATTTACTGTGGAACAAAAATAAAACAATATAACTCAACTCAACACAAATCACTTTATTCAGTATCATTAACTACTACTTCTGTTGTACACTACCTGTTGTACATCTTAATCCTCCCATTTAGGTGGACCTCTTCTCCATTCTTTAGCCATCTAATGCGTGGTGAGGGCACTCCCTCTGCTTGGCACATAAACCGAGCAGTACCTGCTCTGGGACGGGTCTGGCTCTCAGGTTTTTCAACAATTGAAGGTGGCACTGAAACAGCAGTGTAGGAGGAACTTTATGAAAACACAGTCTATTGTTCACTGTTTATTAACTCACAAAACGTGTGTCATGTAACACTTTCTCTACAAGCAAACACTGATGTATTTTCTGAATACAAAAAGCGTTTACTGTTATGGATATGAAATATACAAATAAAAAGCGGAGGAGGTTTACGGTACCTAGAACCGTGACATTGGCTGCAGCAATAGTGTAGTTGCGGGTGCCAGGTGTGGTGGCTCTGCACAGGTAGATTCCACTGTGTTTAGAACTGACATCAATAATAATCAGGTTTCCATTGCCCAGCACTTTGGCATTGTATACATCAATAGGTTTACTGTCAGCACGGCTCCAGGAGATAATAGGCGAGGGATTGCCTGTGGCCACACACTCCAACACCACCGTTTGGTGAACAGAAACTGTAACATTTTGAGGTCGAGCAATGATTTTGGGCCTCTGGCGTGGTGTAGGGCCAGCACCTTGAAAGAAAAAAAAAATATCAAAAATACTGCAACACTGTGATGACTTAGCGACCAGTGTGATAGTTTTATCAGATGCAGTCTGTGTACCTTGATTGACTGTCAGCACGGCCTCTCTACTCTTTAGGCGGCTGCCAATGTTAGTTGCCACACATCGATACTGCCCAGCATCTTCAAGTTGCACATTGTAAATCTGAAGGACTCCGTTGGGCAACAATGTAATTCTGCAAACACATAAGTAAAATCAGGTTAAACTGTATAAAACAAAACTGGCAGGTACAATTATATGTGGCAAATTACAAATTTAAAATAAGAAGACCACTGTATGACAGTGTCTAGACACGAAGTGGCACCTGTCTGTCTCTAGAGGTAATGTCCTTTGGTTGAGCTCCCAAGTGATTGTGGCAGGAGGGCTGGAGGTGACTGCACAGAAAAATCTTGCTACCGAGCCTTCAGTCACCACCGTGGGCTCAGGATGTGAGACAAACTCTGAAATACCTGTGCAAAAATAAATTGTGGATCATGTTTGGACGTATCAACAGTAGAAATCAATATAGAAATAATTTCCTTATTAAAAAATTGGGAAGTAAAATTGTTTTATTGAATTAGATATTTTACGTGATTATTTACACAGATCTGTTTTCCCTTGTATTTGTCACATATTCAATGTTTCTTCCACTTCTGTAAAACATACACAATACATGTAAATCCCATGACTTTGATAAATGTTAGCTGATTCTATGAAAGGGATTGATCTCTGTAACACACCGTGAGCTTTTGTGCAGATGATCCCATACTGACCAGCTGGCTCAATCAATAGATCAATCAATTGAAGAATGACACTGAATGATGCATTCTTATAGGTAAAAAACAACCAATTCACTTTAAGGAAGACTGTAAGCAGCCAATAGGAAGAGAAAACACCTTGAACAATGTAATAGGAAAAGAAAACCTGCCTTTTCAGAGGTCGGGGAAGACGTATGTGTGTGCAAAATATTCCGTTTTGTTAGTTTTAGGTTGCATGTGTTATGTATACACATGTAAAATGTGTTTACATAAAATCCTGCTATGAAGACATTAAGTGTAATTATTTGTCTTATAGTAACTAAACAGCTATGCACAATTCAGTTCGTGCATTACGGACGTCTTTCAATCATCACCACAAATAAGCAATCTGCATTTGTCTGAAGCACTCAGTAAGACATGACCGATGACCTTCATTAATTAAAGTTATAACTTCCACCCACCCCCCCCACTCACAGGAAGGACGTCAATATCCCGTTAAAGAAAATCAATTCTCTTCCACTGAAGCCCCACATTTAAATCTTTAGCTTTGGAGGATCCAAATGACAGAGAAATCCTTTAATTTATGACCTAATATCATCATATTACTCAAACACTATAACCCTAAACAAGGTCCAGAAATGATGATCCATATTCTGTGCTTGGGAATTATTCCTTTAAAATAATAATAGATTTTGGTTTACATTTGTACACAACAACCAAACTCTGTGGCAAATTACATTTAGTTATTTTTCAAAGGTCAGTTTAGTCAAGAAGGCTTGACCAACTATTCTGTCTCTAAAAAATCATAAAAAATCTTCCAGTGCCTGGTAAGAAGTTACATTATTTACTCTGAGATAACAGACCATCTCCACTACTGTGGGGTTCAGACTTCTTCCCTAACACGGCCACCTCCGTTGTAAAGCACAAATCAATGTCTAGGTCAAATAGCACAAAGGTTTCTCTAAAGAGGTCAAAGTTCAATCTAACCCCCTGTCCATTCAATTTTAGGCCAAAGTGGTCTGCTTTCCTTTTGTGAGCAGAGAACCCTGTGATTCCTAAATTTGTTTATATCCTAAAGCTGTAGTTTATATTTTATAGTAGTTTAAAGTAATATAAATGTCCTTATTAAGCTAAATACTGTAAGAACTACTCACTACTCTCTGCAAATGAAAGATGTGGTGAAACCACACTTAATGCAGTCCTAGGACCACAAAGAATACACCTTCTGAATGTAAACATGTTTTGCGAGGACCAAAGCTATTTGCTATGGAATATCAGGCCTGTTTATCCGCATGAAAAACTGGCCTTTCTTCAACAAAAGGCTTCTGCTTGACAGGGCAACACAGGAACCGATCCAGTGAAAGGCATTAAGAAAAGAGGAGAGAAGAACAGCAGGACAGCCCAGCCATAGCAGGCCCGTGACATCACAAAGCCTTTCTCTGCTGACCCCTGACCCCCAGGGGCCTCTGGACAGAAGGGAGGCCCATCCTCCACTCCCCACCTACAGCTGACCAAAGCCTTTAACCCTCACACTGACAAAGGCTGGATGTCAGGCTAAACTTGACTTTTGAGGGTTTTATGTGGTCATCTTGCAGAAAACTGATTTTTGTTGTTGTTGTCTGTTGTAATATTTAATCTAATTGAAACAAGATTATTTGAGAGTTCAAGTGTCTATTGACATGTAACATTTATTTTTTGTACTTGTATGTTTATAAATGTCATCTTGTAGTTTGGTAGTTTTGTACGTCTTCCTCACAGTTTTGTAGCATTGAGTTTTGGAAAATATTTCCCCAAACCTTTTATTATCTACCAAGGTCAGTGTCAGGGTCAGTATCAGTATTTTTCAGAAGGTCGTGCTAGTTTCCATGAAACCAATCATGGTATTACCCTTCTGAGATCTGTAAAAAGTGTCCATGGTAGACCAGGTCCAGTGAATAGACGCAGCTGTCTTGTCCACTGATATGTGGACAAACAAATGCCCTGGAAACCCAGCCTTTTCTTCTGTGATTTCTTCAGGGGCACTCCAAACAAAGGCTAAAAGGCAAATGGCTTTTCAGAGATTCCGTTGTGTAGCAGACCATTTAGCAATAACACACAGCCACAGTATGTGGTGACAATGTATGCTAGAGAGAGAGAAGGCTAATTTTTAACTTATATTCCGTCTCTGTTTTTCTGAGCTTCCACAAGTGCCCAAGTGGCACTTACTCAAAACAGGGAAAAGGTAATATAGCTCCTCAGAAGCATGGCTGCCTATTTACAGAGTATTTATGGGCTTTTAGATTGACTCTCCATCTATCTTTAACTGTCTCTTAAAATGATCCTATAACTGGACTGACAGCTTTAGCCAAGTCTAAACAACGTTCAGTAACATGGAACCCTAAATCTTAGAGGTTCATCCTCAGTAAAAAAAGAGAGGAGTGGAGTACATCTGCTTCCCATCTCCAGGTTTATAACCCGTGAACTTGCCATTTGAATGCCTACATGTTGACACCACAAAGCAGACATCCCCAACACGTTTAACCACTCCTCAAAGTGGTCTCAATAGCAGAAAACAGTGAAGAAGTCACGTTTGTCCCTGACAACCTCCTTCACTCTGAGCTCTATACTTACGTGCAATAGTCAGGCGTGATCTTTGGCTTAGGATAGCTCCATATTTGTTCTGCGAGAGGCACTGGTAGAATCCTTCATCCGAATCTTCCTTGGTATACTTTATCTTTGGTATGTATAAGGAGCCGTTGGACAGAAACTGTATGTGCTCACTTTCTGCCAGACGATGTCCATTCTTTACCCATCTGATGTTGACTGGGGGATGCCCATGAGCCTGACAGTCCAGGAGAGCTGGGCCCTTTGGTAGAGCAGTAACATCACTGGGCTCTGTGATGAAGGACAACTCACTGAAACATAAAACACCTGGAGAGAAAGCAATGGAAAATCTGTAAAGTTGAGACCTGGAGGACAACAAGAAACTCCACAACAAAAACTATAAAGCATAACGAGTATATTGTATAGTACTATGTATACATTAAGAAGTAAATATACATACTATGTTCTACGGAAATATTAGAAATATAGCTACATGATGTTATAGAAAAGGAAACCGATCATATAAAATGATGAATGTTGTTCATTAGTTTGACATATTTAGACCCACAGAGCTGACAACAGCAGCTGCTTTAGGATGGTTTCCGTGGGGAGCACGTGAAGTGCTCCTCGCGCAGCACCTATCACATCACCTCACACGTTCATCGCACTTTGTGCAGCACAATGTTCAATATGTATTATTATTATTATTATTATATTTGCTCCCTGTCACAAATATGTGAAATGAAGGTTGTGACCATCCAAACCCACGTAAGGTTAACGTGACTGACGTAATGAGGTACGTAGTTCACGTTAAACAACGCGTGTTGTTATCCTTTCTTTAAAACACATAGTTACACAAAGAAGTTCACTTACAACGGTATGAGTCTGTTCGAGTAACCGTTAAGCTCACATAGAGCATTTACTGATTAACATAACAGCATTAACACACAAAGGGAAGCCACTTACTTGATAAAGGAATAAACAAAGCAAACAGCAGCCAGTGCTGGTGGACTTTCATCTTAAACTTCGCCATTTATCCGGATTGTTGTGTCATTTTCCCCAACCCTGCACCAGCCCCACTCTCCTGCGTGTTATCCCTTCACCCCAAAATCACTTCTGCCAAACGGAGAGAGGAGCGACTGAACCGGGGCACCGGGGGCTGACACCCCCGCCCCCTCACGCATGCGCAGACAACATCAGCAAGTGCACGAGTGGCCCCAGTGCAACTCGAAAACTAGAACTGTGAATTCACAGCAATTTCACTCAGAAAAAGAGGCTGTGCTTGTTTGTTGTTAGAGCCTTAATCAGAGTATGCTAAATCTGCTGATATTAAACTGCAGTTTATCATTCGTTATGTGGCTATTGAATACATTGTAAGGTCTATGAAAGAGGTGGATGCTGGTTCCTAGAAAGCGTTACCAACTCCTAAGACCTTACTATCTAAACAGCAGAGACATTTAACACCCTGAGCTGAATTCAGAGCTCATTGTTGTGACATCAGATCACAGGAGAGACTGGTGTTTTTCATCCCACTTTGAACTGGAGAAAACAGTTTTCGGAAATGAAATTAGCTGCAACATAGCTTGAGGTTAGAGACACACATCTCTCTTACTTTTTTTTTTAAGTCTTCTATGTTTAACCTGGAAGAAGGTTTCTCCTCTGTTGTTCTTTAGTTCCTAAGGTTTTCTCACTTTATTTCTAAGAGATGCTTTTTCTTTGTCTAAATGCAGTTTAGGTGTCTGTAGTTTCATGTGTTGTACAACACATGATGTGTTTAATTGTTCTATTCAAACTATTAATACATATATAATACAAATTAAAATGTGCATACATCTCCTATCATGTTCATAGGCTGAAATATCAGATATCAAGATCACCAGATACCAGAGTTTTTAAACTGCAATATAACTAATAATATGTTACATGGTTTCCCATGTAATGCAGTAGTCTTGAACTCCTTTTCTTGTGTTTTCTAAAATATTTTGGGCAACAAAATAAAATGAACATGAAGTATGAATTTTCAGTTACCAAGGGACACTGGTAATAAGGTCACAATAAAATGCATCTGCTCCTGCCACAGAACATGGTAATTATGAAGAGATATTGATAGCTGCGAGTCAGCTCCCTAATGAATTCAGATATTGATCCAGCGACCGTGCCTTTTGACAATGACCCTCCCATCTCCCAGCCTCCATTCAATAGCAACACAATGGACTCCAGCTGTGAGATCAGTCCTGCTGGATCAGCAAAGCACCCGCTTAGTAAACACAGTCTTCACACTCAGACTGGAAATGTGTTGTACCTTGCTAAAGATTTTTACAGTGTTTAGCTCTTATTCTCAACAATGTACATGTAATATTGTGTCACGCTTTTAAGGGATTAGTGACATTAACATGCACCTCCAAACTTCAATATCCAATCAGAAGAGGAGAGTGAGGTGTAATTATGTATTGATTAGAGCTAACTATTGATTTAATCATCTAAAGCCTCATAGTTATAACTCAAGGCTGTAAACCAATAGTCAGGTTAATATCATCTCATAATAAGTTTACAAATCTTTACACACTGAGATTATTCTATTAATGATTCTATATTCTACATGTAGTGCTCTGAGATGACTTTTGTTGTGACTTGGTGCTATATAAATAAACTGAATTAAATTTTCAGCGGAAACACATAAATTCAGTCTTTACATGACATTTTCAAGAAATATGTTATAATTTCTTAGTCACTGCGGGTTATTAACTGGTTGACTGGCATAAAATGTATTATTGACTTTATACTGTACTGACAAATTTCTCTGGGTACAGAACATGTTTTCTTCCCTCTCAGAAAACCTCCAGTGATAATTTAAGTTGTGAAATTATGTGAAGATAATGCCAGAATTAAACAGAAGATGAGCTATCTGATATGCTGTATACAAACAGCAAACATGACCGTGTACTCTTTGTGAAATCTGTCATATGTTGCCAAATGTTGTGGTGTGGAGGCCGAGGTTACCGCTGGACTCCACATGGCCTAAGGTTAGGCTGTTTGGCCATCAACAATAGGGTTAAGGCCATTAACATGTTGTGAATATCACAAGGTCATGGGAAAGCTGAGCAGAGGACCAACCAACTGGACTCTGATTGGCTAGAGCTCGTCACTTAGAGAGGTCACTCCCCACTGACCTAAGAGGTCATTTGAAGAGCTGATGACTTACACAGAGAGGGCCATGCAGAGGTTTTGCATGTGGATAGACTTGTCTGCTAAAAAAATACTTGTTTAACCAAAAACAAAGAAACATCAACATCGGCATAATGCTACCTACCCACCATGTGTTGGAAACAGTGAAAAAACATATTTGCATTGCCTGGTGATATTTTAACACATCCAGACAATATCAGATGATGTGGAGGTTTTTCAGCTAAAAAACTGAACACATTCGACCAATCAATGAGTGGTATGACCGATTTAATTATGACCTTTGACTCCAGCAAAAAATCATCAAACGCACAAGGACCTTCTTTAAAAAAGTTTATTGGCTTTTAAAACCACTTTAAAAATCTCACCAGTGAGTACTTTCCATTGAAAAAAGAAAAAAAAACAACGCATTTGCAATATTAACAAGCTACTGTACATTAAGCAGTACACCAGACAACACCACGGAGGAGGGGTTCTTTCTACTGGTAGAAATGGACAAGATAGTCAAACAGAGTTGGTTCTGGGTCAAAGGTAAAGAATCACTGCTTGATGGAGCTCCTGTACTCATAAAGAGGTGCATTTCCTTCATTCAAATTCAAATATCAGTGCCTTATTGTTGAAGAAAAAAAAAGAGAAAATGTTAAATCTCTTCACAAACGCATTTAGCAAAATAAGAATATGTAAAACCAACAGAAAATAGTCAACAACATAACATGTAGAACAACATTAACTTAGTAAACAGCACACAATAAGAGTAATGTAACTCGTGAAACTAGCACTGCCAGTCTGGTTAACAGAACCTGCCCAAATCACAGAAGACAGTGGTTACCAAAAATACAAAGTATAACAGAAGTCATCACACATGCGTGCGTACAATCATTTATCAACATAATGAGCACGTAGGTTTTAAAAGGTTATTTAACTTTTTCCCCTCAATGCTTTATATTCTCATGTATGAGAATGAGTAAGAAATGTGTATCTCACTGAGATTAATGCACATTTTGCTACACGACAATTAGTCATTTTCTGACAATTCAGTTAATTTCCTTACGTATCTTGTCATAAAAAATTTTTTTTCCTTTTTTTGCGGGCATCCATCATTACATTTGTCCATAAAGGTGTGGCAAAGCCATGTGTCATAAAAATTTAGTGCAATAATGTGAACCTCCAAAGTTTGTTGCAACATGAGTAATAGTTTTTTCCAGTGTCTGCTGAAAGGCTTTGAGCACAATGTCTGTCACAGAGATGTTTGCAACCAGCTAGCAGTATCACAACTTTTTTTTTCTCAATATACCATGCTATTGATCCTGCTCAAAGCACACATCATCACTTCTGCAGCTGCAGACCTATTATCCTTGAATAGAAAAAAATAAAATAAAATCAGCAAGCGAGACCAGACAGCATTACTTTTACGACACACTGAGCCAGAAATGTAACACACAACATACAGTATCTTGCTGACTACAGATCTGTTAAGCTTTTTTTCTTTTAAATGGCACATAGTTTGCTAGAAAAATGGCCATAATATAGTGTCTTGATACATCAAATCTCTATGTATCTATCCTATTTACAGATGGAGCTTAAACATGACTTATACAACATTGACAATAGCCAAAAACTCAAGCAAGAATCCTACTTTATCACTTAGCCTACCTGGCTAGAAGTGATGGTTTCAACATGCTTTCAGGTCCATGGTAACCTATAAAACATAGGGCAGAGACCACTTCACAAATTTACATACTGTACATAAGATTTATGCAACCTAATCCTTTTCCTCAATGCAATAAAACTCTTTTGTATCTCCACGTTTGCCCCTTTTTTTTCATCGTTATTAATGTTTCCTAGGAGTGTCTCTATGTGTAATAATCTCTTATGTTGTTCAAAGTGACAATCTTTGGTATGGAAATAAGACTGGATCTCCAAAAACACAATAATTTCTCTCGATCTCAAGATGGCATCAAAACATACATGTCAGCTTCTAGCTTTCTGTGTAACTAAGCCTTTCCATACCATTGATATCAATATCCAAACTGGGATGATAGCATGCCAAAAAATCTCAAGAGTGAAAGTGTGCCTTACATATTTTTTTTATGAAATGAGAGCATATTAAATTCCTCTAAATCCATTAGATTACGGCTCACACAGTGTAGTCCTTAGCCTATACAATACGCATCTATTTTGTAGCACCGCAAAACAAAAACAGAATATGGAATAGTACTGAAAATATCAGAGTAACAGCTGCCTTGATATGACGAAGCTCTGAATGGTTCCAAAGATATCTTAACATTACACTATATACAGTCTCTCTAAAGATGGCGTAAGGCCTTGGACTTTGGGAATAAGGCAGCCAGTTGTTGATTCCTTTCACTGTGTAGTCCACAAAGTGGCCTGAATTCCCATCTTCTCCATACCAATTCATCTACTCCCTTTTAAAGATATTAAACAGTACAAGAAGTATAGGCTTTAAGAAAATTTCACTCTTGGACAATGCTCAGATGTGAATCAGTTTTCCACTGATTTGGTATATGATAAAGTATAAAGATTATGTCATAAATTCAGCACCTGGTAGCATAAGATGCTACCCATTTTAATAGTCAGATATGGCAGGCAAATGTACTACAACTATTATGTGCATATACTACAATCCCAATATTGTCTGCATTTGGTTGAACTTGAACTGCACACACACATTTTTGGTCTTTTGTGGCCAAATTTCCTACCCATCTCACTTTGTGTTCAGTAAAAACAAATATTGCATTATTGATTGGTTATAAGATGGAAGATTATGTTTCTCTTAATGCTCTTACCACATAGATCTGCTCTTGTTAGTGCATGCTGCCACCAAATACTTGAAATGCTTACATTTTTGTTTTTGAATAAGGGAGAAAAGTGGTTAAGTACTGACAGACTGGGTGACAAATGAAAAAAGAGAGATCTAACTAATCGTTAGTAGGAGAGATTTTCTGGTAAGCCTGGCACTTTAACAGAACAAATGGTTGAGTCCAGACAAATCCCAACAAACTATATTTTCAAACATATATACTAAATACGCACCAAACAAACAACAGAGAACAAAAACCTTACAGAATAAAAGATAACATTAGCCCAGCATCTCTACTGTAGTAGGCTGGTCTTTGCTTTCTAGCCAGTCAAAACCAGAGTTCACAGTATCACTGCATATCTGCTGAAAAAGTGGGTCATTCTTCAGTTCTTCCAGTGTTGAGTCTTCATATTGTTCCTGCTGTTGATTAGGGTCAAACAGCAGATTGGTGTCCAATGTATTAAGGTCAGTGATGCTACTGGAAAGATCTGAGGTCAGTCTGATGTCACTGGAGAAGTCGGATGCCACGGCATTTAGCTCTGAAGCTACCTGACCCACCAACTGAGAACTGGGGTTGAGACCATCATCCCCTAGCAAGTCTTTGACGGTGTTGTTGAAATCTAACTGTTGCTGCTCATCCTCCGCCTCCTGCTGCTGTGTGCTCTGGAGGAGGAGCTGTGGTTGTGTCTGCCCGGGGTTCTCCTGGAGCTGCTGCTCTTGCTCACTGGGACCCACTTGTGCTTGGCTGTCCCCAGTGGAGAAACTCATGTGTTCTTCACTGCCAGAGGGGAGGTAGCTGTGCTGCTGGAGCTCAAAGGCTGCAGGACTAGAGCTAACAGGCAGCTGAGTCTGGTGAGCGGTTCCTCCAGTAAAGCCAGACGTGGTCTCCAGGATCTGTGTGAGGTTCATTCGGGCTGTGTAGTTAGAAGGGAGGTTGTTTATTCCCAGGCCACGGACAGAATCATCCCCATCGGCTTCCATCTTGCTCAGAAGAACATTGGTGATTTTGGCGGTGTTACTCTGACCCTGTACAGGCAGCATCTCACTCTGCATCATGATGGTCAGAGGTACAGACTGACTCCGCTGGACCATGCTGTGGACCGAGTTGGCTGTTTGGCTGTTGGAAAGAATGCTGAGCACCTCAGACGTGATTGGGGAGTTAAAGGGTGAAACCACAGCTCGGGTGGTAGTGGTGTTTGTGGTTGTGGTTGGAGGGGCAGTGTTACCGCTGAAGTTCCTCTGGCGCACTGCAGGGCTAACACTGCGGCATCGGAAAGTACTGGACGCAGATGACGTTGATGCTTTGTTGTCTAATGGCGCAGGTACAGCAAAACTCTCCTGTTTAGTTGGAGTAGTGACGACCGTTACTAGCTGCTGCTGCTGCGGTTGCTGCTGTGTTGGTTGCTGCTGCTGCTGCTGCTGCACCGGGGAGATGGGAGTCAGTCGGCCAAAGTGAGCAGCATCCTGTCTCGCCTGGGCTTGAAATGACTGGCCAGGAATTGCAAAGGCATGAGGCTTACGAAACTGGTCATCTACCAGGTCTTGGTAGCTAGGTAGTATACCAATGCTATGGTTTGACAAAGGGCCTCCAGAGTTGCTGTTATAGCGGTTGTTGATCCATTCCAGCTTAGCCTTGTCGGGGTGTGTAGCCATGGGCCTCTGCATGGGCTTAACAGGGCTGCTGGAGACAATACTGGCATCATGATAGCCTGTCATGCTTGAGTTTATGGGAGTGAAAGCAAAAGGGTTCCTGCACTCAACTGGGCTTGGGGGGACACTGCTGCTGCAATTAGACAGCGGAGTGCTGATTGGGGTGTGGCGCCCCATGGCTCCATCCACAGGAGTTATGGGAGCCATACGAGAGCAGGGGCTCTCTCTTGTTAGGCTGTGCCCAAGTGTCATTTCAGAAGTAGGCGTGGGTGTCGGCGTTGGCGTTGGTGTGGGTGTTTGGACAGGGGTGGTACTGCTGTGAGCAGAGTGATAGAAGGTAGTGCCAGCCTGATGGGCATTTAGGATAGAGCCTTGATTGCTGGCAGACTGACTTTGAAGAGAAACATCAACACAGCCACCAAACAGACCCTTCAGCTTCATCTGCTCCTCCATTTGGACTAGCTCCTCCACAATGCTGTCCTGGGTCATGTCATCATCATTGAAGGGGAAGTAGTCCATGCTGGGCTGTGAACCTGCAAAGTCGACCATCTCCTGTGTGAGAGTAAGTTGGCCTGAGGCCTCGGAGGTTTGAGCTATAATGGCAAGTTGGTCAGTGGGAGCTTGTTTGTGTTCTGCTGATATCTGCTGAGCAAACGCCTGCTTCCGAAGCTCATCAAGTTGTCCTTCCTGCCATATTGTGCTCTTCAATTCACTCATCACAGAGGCTTCGTGTGCTCCTGAGTTGGTTGGTATGGCACAAGGGTCTCCAGTGATCTGCTGTAGCAACGTCTGATCAGGCGTGTTGTTTTCAGCTGCTCCAGTGCTGGTGTCAGTGCTGAGGGAGTGGTCTTCTTCTTTCACCGCCATGACCTGGGATTTGACAACAGTCTGGGAGCCCTTAGCATGTGGGATGGGCAAGTCGGAGAGTGCAAGGATCTGTGTAGGCCCTATAGAGGTGGGTTTTATAGTAATTTTGCTGGGAGCACTCTCTGGTCTGGCAGGGGTTCCTGGTCGTGGAATTCTCTTCACTGCAGCACTCACTCCAGGTTTGGGATTGTCAACTACAGCTAGAGGCTGCTGGGAGATAAACACCCTCTTGACAGGAATCACATGAGTCTCCCCCACTGGGCCTGCACGCTTCCTGGGGCTCTTGGCATCTGAGCAGGGATCCTTTGATGTTGGTGTAACAGCAGACGAGCCATTAGATGACATGTTGCCATTGGTGTTCTGATTATCAACAGTCAAGTATAAAGTATTTTCATGGAAGTTACTGTTATTGCTGTCCTGAGTCCCAACTACAGCTACTGATGTGGGAGAGGATGTAGGGTCACTTTTTAGCCTGCCCCCTTTATCTTGTACTGGTGAACACTTCACCAGGAAGCTTGGCTCACTGGCAGCCCTGAATCTATGAACCCTCTCCTCTTTAAGGCCAGTTTTCTCTGCGCCCGATGTGAGATTATGATCACTTCCAGCTTCAGAAACCACTTTGGCGTCAGTGGAGATGGTCACAGTGGAGGCTGGGGCACTGGGTCTGATTGCAGAAGACTGAGGTGCAGCCGAGTGTCCACCATGTGACTGCTGGGAGTCATCTGAGGGGGCTGTGGTACTCACACCTGTCGAAGCAGAACGCACAGTTGTGCTGCTGTTACTGCTGGGAGCCAGAGCAATGGCTGTCATCTTCACCACATTGACTGAGCTTACGTGTGAAGTGGGCATCACAGTTTTTATGGGACTGTTGGTGATAAGCAGTGTAGGGGGTGAGCGCAGCGTGATTGCACTGGTAGCAGAGGGCTTGGGCAGGATTTGAGCATACCGGGTACCGTGTCGTGCCAGCCGATCACCCACAGGACTAGCTGATATATTTTGGGCAGTTTTGGGGGACTGTTTAAGAGACTGGGTGACCACTTGGAAGTTCACAGGCAGAACTTTGCCTTCAGCTGTTCCTACAGGGCTGGGTGACGTCATTAACTGCCTGCTTCGCTGTACCTGGTAGAAGAACGAAGAGAAAATAAAATTACACTGAGGCACATTTACCAATATCATACCTCAGCGCAGCGAGGAAAACGCTGTTACATACTGTGACTGGGCTGGGCACAGCTGCTACCACAATGCCTATGGCGGGCTGAGAGGAGAGCAGAGCAGGGCTGCCGCAGGGGATGGTGGGGCCGGGAGTACTGACTTCCGTTCTCTTGACCTGGGTCTCAGTGGGCAGAGGTGAGTGGAGCTTCTGCTCCTGCTGCTTCTTCTGAATCTTACGCTGCAGTTGCTGCTTTGCATCAACAGAGGGAGATGGCAGGGTCTTCACCTGGGGCTGGAAAGAGTTGGCCTCAGCTGTGGGGATGAATGCAGAGGCCGGAGTTGGTGTTTTCATTCCTATCAAGCAAAGAAAAATTAGGATGCACTATCAGTGGGAAACAAACTTCGATAGCCAGCAGAATTACTGTGAGGCAAGCTAACAAATGATATTTTATAAAAACCTAGCTAGCTTAGCTTATACGTTCCAAACTAAGCACCCCCTCCTCAAAACAGTATCAGTAGGATGCTGGCAGTGAAGAACTGCATGATCTGAGCATATCCTTACCTGTTGTTGGCGTTCCAGTCATAACAGTGAGTGCAGCCGTGGACTTAGTACCAATGTAGTGACTATTGAGTAAGAAACGGGCCAGATCCTCCACATTGTCAAACTGCCGACTCAGGACCTTTTGGGCCCACTCACACACCAGTCCACAGGCTGCAGATCTCATTTCATCTTCAGCGCTCGGCGACTGGCCTGTTGGCTCCATCAACTCACACTGGAGTCAGAAGGTGCAGAGCAGTAGGTGTATGAGCACTGGGCAGTTTTTAAGATATTTATGCAACATTACAAATTAAAGTAACATTTTAAAGGACCTTACCCCATCACCAGATTTCTGCAGATCCAGGTTGGGTAAAGATGGCATGTGAACAAAAGCTTTCTTCCTTAACCCACTATAACAGTATGTGAGAAGGAGTTAAGGTTCCTAAAACATGACTGAAAATGCCCATCATATGTTGTGTCCAGGCCCATTCTGTTCCTAATCTATTCAGGTCTTTGCATCAAGACAAGTTATTCTGACAATCTGCAAGAAAATGTGTCTACACTTCAAAGACTCCAGACATCTTTCCAGTTCTGTGCCAAGAAGACCTCAACTGCAACTGGCTTTTTGTACACAACAGAATTTTTGGAAATATTCTTTTAGCAATAATCACTTGCTGAGTATGTCTTACATTCTCTGACATTTCCCTCTGGATGACAACTATCTTAAAATAGCTTAAAAAAAACCAATACACAGAAACAACTGTCTTTACGTCGGTAGGATAACTTTTCCATTAATATAGTAAATATACACTTCCTCACTGTCAACTTGTGAACCTCATGTGCCTATATTTGTTAATAGCCAATATTATCTACAGTTTAAACAGCACTTTCCTTTATTCTTGAGAAAGTCAGAACAGATTATCCTCCCTGCATACTCATGTATTCACACTGTGAACACAGTCAATAAATCTCCACGACACAATGAGTCACAAAGTGCAGTCCTTTGCTATTGAACTGCATAGTCACAGAAACTCAGCTTTGCATCTACAAGAAAATGTCATCAACTGAACTTTATAATCACTGGTCATCAATAGTCAGCTGATTTACAAGCATGCCGACCTTTCCAGCGATAGAATATGACCTTTACAAAGACCTGGAAAAATGAGCAAACGAAAAGAGTTTCTATTTTTAACCAAATATAGCATCAACTAACATATTAAAATACAAATAAACAAATAAACATCTTGAATTAGGATGAAAGGCATGATAAATGTGAAACTGAAAAAAGACACGAATGTAGTGAAAACATCTTGACACATGATCGAGGACTAAATCATGGATGCAATCGAGAAAAAAAGCATCAAACAAACCAAGCACAACAACTGTGTTGACCGAGTTAAAGGATATTTGGATTTGCCCCTCATGCCCAGTCGACGTGCTTTCATATTAGGAAAGACATTCTTCATGATCTTTCCAAAGTCTGCTGCACTCAGGGGATTGTAGCCGAGATTGTCACAATAGCTCCTGTGAAAGAGGAGCATCCACCATATATGTTAATAACAAGACACATGACACACAATGTTAGTTCTATCCTTTGCTCCCTTTCCTTTCCCAGGCTACAGTGAAGGTCACACACTCACTTGTATTCATCATACACCTCTTGCTTAGGGAGGGAAGTCTCTGGGTGCTCTTCTAGGTGATTTCGTATCCAGTTGAAAGCATACATCTGTTGAGTACGGCTTGACGACATGGAACTCTGATCACTGCAAGTAGTGCATAAGAAAATAAATCTGGTGAGGTGGTGTCCTCGACTTGTATGCATCATTTCTTGTTAATACAGAAACTTTAATACCATAATCCAGGAGTGGACGACCCCCTCTCATTCTCAGTCCAAATGGGCAGAATTTGGGGGTTGGGGTGATGAATAGATATGGGGAAACAAATGAAACACAGACAGCTAGGTATAGCAAAAGTCTACATATATCAGTGGTTTGCTTCATAATCAATCATACAGCTGAAAAAAGGAGAGATAATTTTGAGAATTCAAATTTATTTCTGGGAACTTTGAGGCTACACTGTGTTTGTGTAGTAGCCAATGGATAGTGACTTGAATTTTCTGACAAGCAATGAGACAACGGTGCCGAAAATGTAATGACAGCCACAACAAAGCAGCCGTGTGTGCGTTTAAGACAAAAATGCCAAAGAGCAGAGAGGAAAACACTGAGTAAAGTGTGTCTGTGACATACCTTTTATCATTGCCACTGCTGGGACCAGAAGGCAACTTAAGGTAGAGGTAGAGTTTTTCGATGTCTGTAAACTTCTCAACATCTTGCTGTAAAAATAAAAATATCAGAAAAAAAGATAAAGTCAGACTTTCTAAATAAAAGTAGGTAAAACACATCTAGTGCTTTTTACCAAAACAACCACAAATACATGACTCACAAGATGAATGGAGAACAAAGACCGATGAAAACTATCTAAATCATATTTCAGCCCAAACTGTCGGGTCTACAAATGAACTGGTCCAGACACGATCTACACGGGTATGACATTCATACAATTGATTTCACCCCAACTGCTTTTCAATTGGCTTCTAAGAATGGATTCATCTTGCCTCTTCCTTTTCTATTTGCCTCTTTGTTGCTAAGGGAACCAAAACTTGAATGAATGAGATAGGAGCCATCAGCCAATGAGCAGCGAATGAAAACACTACTTACTACGCTCCATGGCTACAAGCATAAAGTGAATTACCTGTCTGAGTTGCTGCCTGCTTATTCTTCCTAGAAGCTTTTGGGGCCTGTTAGTTTTTCTTAGAAATCGTCCTTTTAAATGTTTTGTTTGATTTTCTAAGATGGCCTTTACACCTGGTCTGCATTTTACAAATAACCTGTGTGTTTTATTAATTATAATGGTTTCCAATATTCAGTTAATGTATTATTTGATTAGAACAATATTTTACATACCATTAAAAACCAACTGTCATGAGATACATACATGTTTATCAGTATACAGTATACTCTACTAATGTTTAATGGATCTACTGGACTTTTGCATGTACAGTTTGTGATTTGATTTGTTGTAAGATTTTAAAGCACTAATGAATGTACAGTTGCTTTCATAATTATCTATATCAACATTATAATAAAAAATAAAATTATTTTAAATTATAGAAATACAGACACCCATCTATTTGTTATTGGTGACAACAAAGCTTCATCATGCAGCTGTGATGTCGCTAGCCTTGTGAATTCACATAAGGATTGTAATGCTTCAAATATGCATTATAGATTATTTTTACTAGCTTAAGAAACAGTGACAGACTGACCTAAATGTACTCAAATAACCTCCATATGGCGATACATTTTTGTACATGCCAGAAAAGCAGTAGCACGAGTAGTATGGAAAATTGTTCAGTGTCTAATCTATGACACCACTTATGACACCACCACTGAAAGAAGGTGTTGTACAAACATGCTCAGGTATGGGCAGTATATATAATAGAAACAGCAAACCAGAATGTGTACGAGACAATTCGGAGTAACAGAATACAAGAATAAAAAAGTGCAGTGTCCATTTGAGAGCATAAGGGCGGATTGAGGTATGAAGCTGTATACGTATGTTCAGTGTTAACGGTGCATTATTCCTATTATATATAGATAATAGGAATTATGCACCATTATAAAAAATATAATGAAAATACTTTTCAATTATAGAAATATAGACACCCATGTATTTATATTTATATATGGTAGTGTATACTAGGACTAGTGTACACTACCTGTACCCAATATACTGTAGTATCAGCAGCAATTTAACCACGGTAAAACGGTCATGATATAACAATACTTGATGTAACACTAATGATATTGTCTGTGCAGATTCTCATTCATCCAGGTGAAGTTGTCAGAAGGTTTAGTCTTGGCAACTGGATTTTTTTTCAATCTGATTGAAAAGGTTTTGTGGATGCAGAACAAAACGAAGTCCAGTTACCACACTAATGATATTACATGCAAGCTTCACACTAATACAGGTGGTGCAGAAGGTTCTGTAACAAACAGCAAAGCTAAAACAGTTGTGGATACTCACCAATATGCTGTCCACTTTTGATTGTACAGATTTGCTACAATGACAAGAGATAACATACATATAATTAATAATATAATAAACAATTATATTAATACAGTTTTCATTTCTTATCAAAAATACACATAATTGTTGACATATATATCAATAGCTGCTATTACAGAAATCTCTACTTGATTTAGACTCTTAATTCAGAAAGAAACATCTTCAGGATTCAAGTCCAGGTTTTAGCAGGGCCTTTCAAGGACATTGGAGGACTTTTCCCAAAGCCACTCCAGCTTTGTGTTAGCTTTCTGCTTTGAGTTGTTGTTATGCTGAAACCTTCACTTTCATCCTCGCTCTGTGCAGGTTTTCTTCAAAGACTTCCCAGCCTGCATTGTTCTCTCGATTTGGATAAGCACCCGCTCCCTGCTGGTGCTGAGAAGATCATGTCTTTGTGTGGAGATGTCTTCAGACAGGTGATGACTGGTACCCTACGCCTGAACCTGCACAACTAGCTACTGCATAGGAAGAGTCCTGGTAAGTTCTATGCCCCTGCTAACACCTACAGCTGTCGAATTGGTCTCATACGCATGCACAGGTCTTTAGCTCAATATTATCCCATCTTAAAATGTCTTGGACATTGTCTTGGCCGGGTTTAAAAAATACACTGTGCAAATAACGGGACCTCACAAACTAACAGCATGAACTATGACTGTGTTCTGGTACAGTGTAATGATCCCAGGGCCCAGATAAAGACATCAGTTGTTTTGTTATTTATGGCTTTGCTATTCCAGTATCATATGTCAAAATATCCTCTAAGAAAGAGAGCCCATTATAGAATTTGCAGAGTGCACATTTTTTAAATAAAGCACAGAAATGGTTTTAGACACAGTGGCAGTGATAATCGAAACAGATGCATTAAACGATGCGTGGATATTTATGCAAATAATAGATTTTAATTTTACAAAAACCACCTCTAACATGTTTCCTGTTGTTCCTTGTGACTTGCTGCATGCAGGCTGATTGCAACAAGTAAGTTCAAGCTCTGTATTCCTGACTATAGAGTGTGGATGAAGAGAAGGATTCTGGTGTTAACATTGGTTTTAATAACAATCACAGCGTGGTGACGGTGAACCAAACTGAAACTACATGACTACATAAAACCTGAACCGCCATCAGAAGCTGTGGTGTTGCTTCTGTTGTGACTGGTTTTGGGTTTTTTTTTCCTCCATACCCTGCAGCTCTTTCATTATCAGCCCTGGATCGGTGTGAAGCTGCGGAGCTGTCTGGTTTGACACCTGTCATCCTGAGCATCAGCACCACCGGTGGATGGGGTGTCATCTAGAACATGGCCTCCTATGGCTCGCTGCTCATGCTCACGGCTCCTAGTGAGTAACCCGACATTACCGTGTTATTATGGTACAAGCAGGCAGCGGCCAGCGACGCTTCCCCCGCCGGGCTCCTGCCTCGGTTAAACATGCGCGGTGATCGAGGGAGACCTGGTTATTTCCAGCCGCTTTGTGCAGCACACTGCCACCCTGCCACTCCACAGCTAGACACGCTAATTACCAGGCTACGGCTAAAAGGACAGTGTGGCTGTCTGCTGATCGCCTCCATCCTTACCAAATTGAATTCTTTATTTTGAACTGTAACGCGTTCGCCTCGGGCCCCTGGAGTCCTGGCACCAGCGTCGGAAGAGAGCCTAATCCCGAGGCAGGCTTCTGACCAGGTTGTTGTTGATCATCAGCCATCACGATGGAGGTGGTGGGGGAGCTTTAACAAGTAGGCCTCATCCCCGGCTGTGCGCTGCACCGGACCCACAGCTGCTGGAGCGGCTCAGTCAGCTAGGACAGCCCGCTGAATCCACCACAGAGCATGGCTACAAACACTGTGATCTGACCCTCGGGAAACACAAAACTAAACCCAAAAAAACAACACCCAGGCATACAAAAGGCATTTCGCAGTGGTCTCTTCGCTGCCGCAAATAGCACGCCTGCAGCAGCGAGCAGCAGCTACAGACGGAGCTGCCTGCGTCAAGGTCCGCGCAGGTAGCGCGCGCGGCGCCGGAAGACGAGCGGGATTTCGCCTTCAAATTAAAAGCACGACGTGTGGTGCGTTTAAAACGGGTGGTGCACATTTCTTTCATAAACTGCTTTTAAGCTGTATTCACGAACCCAAATGTACTGTATAAACGTTTTGGGTGTTTTACACGTTTTGGACTGTTACTCATCATGCAGCGTGACAAACATACAAACAAAAAAGAGGCAGTCCTACAACAGATATATGGCTCATCTCAACATCGTTGATTCGTCCTGTTTCCATTTTACATCCACAGAGAAAATAGGGCAAGTTCTCCAATTTGTCTGTGCCATGAAAAATATTGCAGATGAATTGGGGCTATTTTACAGAGGTCACGTGAAATATTGATTTGACTGAGGTTTTATGTCCTTACTGCACTTTGTGTAGATTCATTTAATTGATAAATACACATATGTGTTTCAGAATATCCTCGATTGTACTTAATCTAAGGTTCTTATACACCACTTCCCTTTCTGCTGCTATAATATTGGTTTCTTTGCACATTTTTATCTACATATGCAGGTGAAGGGTATATTTTATTAATACATTTAAAACTTATGAAACATGGTGATTGTCATACTCTATACTTCACTGTCAATGAGAGTTTTGGCAGTTTTGGCAGTTACAAACTGCCAAAACTAAATATGTTGCACAAGGCTCCTCTTACCACTTATTTCAACTGAATAACCAATGTACCGTTTTTCAGGCACTAGTACTTTGGTGAAGAGAAATTTTGCTCAGCTAAACATATCAGACCGTTGTTTGTTTAAAACTTTAACAATTCTTATTAATGTACAAAATAAATTATAATATATGATATGATATGATATGAATTTTATTTACAGACTCATATTCCAATACATAACAAATATAATAATATAATAATAACGATTTCATAATATTGTTTAGAATTAATGTAGACTAGGCTTTCTTAATGCTTATGAATCTCAGCAAGGAAATTCACAAACTACTCACAAACTACTCTAATCCAGTAGTAGTCTATAACATCGTTTACATTATTCTGACAACAAATCATTCTGCGTATATTTTGATTTTATTTTATTTGTTCTTCTTGGTGGTGCGTTTTATTTACTTCTGTGGTATTCTAAATATGGGGGCTCGTAACAGAGTATTTCTACACTCTGGTATTAAGTCTTCCACTGTCTGTAGTGCCAAAGCCTAAAACAGCATCGTAGCGTAGTTTTAGTTTAGAAATCCTTAGTAGGTTTTAAGCCTTTCATTGTGTCTAACTTGACGCGGTGTGTTTTGGTGTAGTTCCGCTGTCCGGCGGAGGGGGCGCTGCTGCAGGAAGCTGGTTGATCAGATAGTGACAATGACGGGTAAACAGCCAGGATGATAGCGCTTCACCGTGTCACCCGGTCATTTACCAGTGCTCCTGGTGATCTACACACACCTATATGTACCTGTCCAATAAGCTTCTCATCAGACTGTCGACGTAGAAACACTGAGACACCAAACCAGACAGATTCTCCCAAGATTTGTCTCTGCTCATCACCCAGCTCACTATTTTTTCCTTTGCCTGAAATCTGAGACCCTGTTGACAGACTGAAAAATAACCTGCCTGTGGACTGTCTGCAGCAGATGTAAATATAACGTGCACCCATCAGTAAACACACATGATGTTACACACGTGTCCAGCTCATCTGTTCACAGCTGAGTGTCGCCAACGTGAACATGACCAGTACCAATCTCCGCATCGTGTTTATGGGACATGCATGTGAAAATACAAAGGAATGAAGTCACCAGGTCAAGAAAAATACTTTCATCGTGATCTATTTTCTGCTGCCATCTGTTGATGGAAACAGGCAGCGTTACTCCACTGCTCCACTGACACCATGGCCATGAAGCTTAATGCAAGACTGTGTCACACATGGGAAAGGAAAGGCGTGTACATACAGGTGCAGAGTCGCAGCCCCTAACATAAGAGTAATAGGATATAATAGACATGTTGCTGCTTGATTTCTGCTTGTGTTTATTTCATGTATCATACCACTGTGTGTTTCCTGTTTGTCCTGTGCAGCAGCCGAGTCATTTCTTTTTCTGAGTGATGGTGGAGTCATGACACACAACCAGCACTCCACAACTGCTCACAGTAATTGCAAAAATTGGTAGAACATAATGATAATTCATAAATATAGACACAGGGGATTAAAAATGTTTGTATTCTGAGGCAAATGCATTACATCCCTAAAGACATTAGTTGATTTCTTGTGTAGTAAGTATTTAAATGACAATTAAATTGGACAAGGTGAGCCATATGATTGGCATGGAGCGGGTCACATACAAACTAAATATGTGTGTAAATTATATTTTATGCTTAATTGTGATGAAAATAAAACATTATTTATCATATTAAAAAACAAATGAAGAAATACAAATTATATTTTGAAAAGTGAAGGATTATGACAGACTGAGAAGTCAGTGGCAGCAGATGCTCAAAACGTACATTTTGCTCGTGTTATTTATGAAATCTATGCATGCTTAAATATTTAGTTATCTGTCACAGTCTCTCCTTTTTTTCATAACATATCACACATATCCATCAAACCTGTCATTTTCTGACAAATGTTAACAGCACCTGACACGTGGGACAGTGACACTTCATCTACATCTCAAGAAAATGTTGTTTCCTTGTTAGTCATTGTTTTCTCACTCTATTTTTGACCTTCGGTTGCTGGCTATTCTGGACTGATTTATTTTACTGTCAGTCTCTTGTCACTTCTGATTTGGGTTGGGAGGTCTCATCTCACAGTCCTTGCCCTTGCTCATTCCTCCAAATGTTAAGATTTACCCGACACTCCTCAGAGAGCGGCTGCCGCTTTACTGGTTGTTGCACATCATAGTAACATTTTACAACATCCGGTCTTCGTAGGTGTGAGATATTTGACAGCATACGTTGCTTCGTTATTAAAGAAATAGTAGTTTACTTGTGCATAATGAATGCTAATGTTCTGCACCTGTGATGTGTACGACATGTTGTTGCTTTAACTTTGTTTTGATCACACATTCGACTGGCGACGACCTAAAGCCACCTGTATTCTCCTTGTAGGTCCTGGTGAATGTAGGACACCGAGATCACTCTGGTGCAGAGGTCAGAGAGTCTGGCTCTCACGTGCACCTACACAGTCACGGCTGCGGCCAATCCTCTTACAACCCCCACTTCTTCCAGCGCTCAGGCCAGACTGTAAGATCAGCTCACTGTATTCAGGTCTTATCCTGAAGACATAGCAGATCCTCAGCACAGAGTCACGCCAGCAGGTATCAAACGCCGCAGCCAACCCACTTAGCTCTGGCCGTGTTTGCTTTTAAAAGACACACACTGGCATCCAAGGAAAAACTATTTACAGATATTTGTTGTTGATTTATACGTTTGTATAAACTGTTGTTTTAAGATGTTTCCAACTGTGTTTTTCAAGGTCACACTCGTCACATCACATTGTTAATGTGCAGTATACAGCAGATAATAAAGTGGTTTTATCTCTCCGATAATACCAGTATTACTGTGGATAGTAATCTATTTCCTATGAAAGTTTTCTGTTTCTCATCGAGGAAATATGTTGCTAGAAAAAAAAAAGTTGAGACAATTCATTTGCTGATTAATCCATTAGTAAAATGATAGATGATAGAAATTAGAGAAAATATATCAGGAACTATTTTAATAACATAATAATCTTATATTATTGGTAAGTCTGATGCTTTTTTCTTTATTCATGAAAATTCAATTATTTGAATTAAAAATTTTAAATGAGAAATTTTGTTTCACAGTTTTACAGTGAAAGAAAAATTCAACATAATCACATTATTAATCAATAACGAAAATGTTGTTATCATGTTTCTTTAAAAGCTAAACATTAGGATGGGGTCATGTAGCACAGTGAGAGGATCCGTAGAGTACCTGCAGTGAGAAAGTCATTTTTCCTCATAAAATACTGTTGTCAAAGCGCAGATAACACAGTTAGGGCTAAAGTGTATCAGTGCTTTTGCTTCTCTTTGGTTTATCAGTTTAGTATGAGAGTAAAATATGGGAGTCCCTGGTTTTGACGTCACTTACATAACCTATCCTCGGCCAGGTTGTTATTGCAGTTTTAATACAGTGTTTTTTTCCTCCTTTTTCTTGGCGTCCTGTGGAAGAGCGGATGGGAAATTCTGATGTCATCAACCTTGGCGCAGCGGGACAGAGGAGCATGCAGACCCTCAGGGTGCCATTATTGGTGCCCATGTGTTTGTGCCCCGTAGATGGTGAAATAGATGGTGTGGTGCTGCCCGCCTGTGCTGCACCTGCGTCCCAGCATGCTGATTGATCAGTTTGGTCATGTGGAATGTCACCATCTGCTCCCCAGTCCCACTCACCCCTTCTTGTGTGAATGCCAATCACTGGCAGTAAGATAGTTATTTAAGCCATGTCAAATCAAGCGCATGACGATGAGGAATATGCCAACAACACTTGAAGTGTGCGATGCAGGCATAGTATGCACAACAGCATATCTTACAGTAAAAGGACATCTATTACTTCACTGGGTTTTATTTTACTTCTCCCAGGTTTGCTGCCTAAATATAAAAAAAAATTGTTTACTAATATATAATTTAAAAACTGCAATGAGCCGTTTTCACTTGCTTGCATATAAAAATCCCTAACCCACTCCGTTGCTCTTTTTTTTGGCCTCTTAATGACTACAAACGTATCAGGGGGCATCAGGAGTGACATTCTTCATGCCGAGGACCATATTCAATGACATTTCAACCATGGGAAAATAAAGATATGCAAATTTGAAGTCATTAACATTTGCATTACCTGTCTGAATAATCTCAGTCCTGACAAGACTGCAATTAACTAAGATTGATGCAAAGTTCAGGGTTAGGGAACTGTATATATTTGCTCTTGGATCATTTACTCAAGGATGATGCAACTGTGTCAGATAGTGGAACAACGTCATTCAGTAACTACTGTTGTCATATATTATCATTTGAAAAAATATAGTGTGTGTGTGTGCTGGGTTTATTTTCATCTTAACCTAATGAAAAAGTGTTTGAACGATGGTTCTGATAAAGAGAGTGACCTGCTAACCCAGATAATGTGGACGGTCAGGATTAGACTTTGACTTTAAAGAAGCTGCACGGACTGCACGGCGCACCTTCAGACAGCCTGAAACCAGCACACAATAGATATATATTTACCACCGACATCGGTTTTGTTGGGTGGTGAGTTTCTTCCCACAAAAATACTAATCTATGAGGTATAAAGATTCAAGATGGAAAAAACATTACCCATCTCAGACGAGAATTGTTTTAAAGCTTCTGCATCCTAAGACTTCACTCCTCAGAGATTTATCAATAAAATGGGCTGATGCTGATTAAATGCAAAAATATATGTTTACAATTTAGGCTGCGTAACTTTTTAAAATTATGTTAACTGTACATTAAAAGTCACATACTGCCACACAGCATTAAGTATTTAGATAAACAGATGCTATGGATAAAATCCAAAATTTGGTCACAGGGTGTAACCCTGTCCCCGGTGGCTGCAGTGTAAACGCCGTAGAGTAAGTAATACAACATGTCTTAGATAAATACGTGCTGCTGTCTCAGTGGAAATTATTTGATGGGATTCTTGTCAGGCCTCTGTAGGACAAAATGTCTTGCAAGGACAGTGTGGCACACCGCAGAGCTGAGGATCACTGCAGTGTTTTTCCACTCTGGTGAATCATATTTATGTAACATGCAGAGAATTGTTCACACGCCACAGTTCAACTTCCCGTACAGTTTACATACCTTTTACTCTGGCTCCTAAACAATTTCAGGGTATGTGAACAGTCGAGACAGTTTCTGTCTGTGAGGAAATGTCACTGGGACTTGTTGAGTTGCACATGCACCAGGCCAGTAGAACAAAACAGGAAGTCTGACTGTTCATTATTAACAGCTCACCCAGACAGACTACTGTACAAATAACCTATAACCCAGCTCCTAGACGAGCCTGTCACGCCACACGTGCCTACAAATTAAGACTTGTTTCTATTTGTAAATGTAGGTCAGACAGGGGTGAGGAGTCCTCTGTTTACTGGAAATCTCTACCTGTCTAACAGCAGATAATCCTGGTGGCGTCATCACTGCTCGCTGGTTCTGAAGAGCCGAAGAGGCATTTCTGAGCTTGTTTGCTTCTGATTTTACAGTATCGCAGGAGGACACAACAGCAACATGTGTAATCACTTCAGAATGTGTCATATGTAAATAAATCCTTTTTCTTTTGCTCTGATGTGGTCAGCGTGTGTGGAGAGGAGGAATTTATTTTCATCATGTCATTTTAAACCAGTTCCTTTGCTTAACACACTATAAACACTACAACATGTAGTTTATGTTGGATTGTGTTTACTTCCTAAAAAAGGATGCACATAATACTATTCACCAGGCTTGTGCAACTGCAACAGCACCAACCCTTGACCACCCCTCTCTGCTGCCTGCAATGGTCCAGCCCTGATTTGCATAAGTTGTCTGCGGGTAGCTGCATGACCAGCAGGGGTAGGTTAGGGGAAGGAGTGCATGTGGACTATATGCACATGAGTGGAGACACGGACTGAAGAGCTGTGTGGACTGTATCGTGAGTCTGGAGTCTTGTGCTGAAGCCGACAGAGTTATGTTCTGTACTCATCCTGTCTCTGGCACAGGCAACAACTCATTGATGTATTGTTACAACATGAAACCAGTGAGTACACTTCTTGATTATAATACAGCCAATGTCTGATGATGCTGTTGCACTTTTAACTTGCTTTTGTTTGTTTATTGACTTTCATGTTCATCATCGAGTTTCCACTTTTTTCTGCTCCCCAGTAGCTGGAATATGTGTGTCTAACAAATGGGACACAAGAATCTGCTTAATTAAGAACTGGATATCTGAAATGTAGTTGTGCAACCTGCTTAAACGTTCAAATAAATATTGTCTCCTAGTGTGCACAGAACATGCTGAAAAACATGGTTGTCTTATGGCTGGTGTGTGTGTGTGTGTGTGTGTGTGTGTGTGTGTGTGTGTGAGGGAGACATATGTAGAATCAGCTTTGTGGTGTTTAAAGATGTCATGTATACAGTTTATGGTATTATCACCACCTTTAACGTGATGACAGCATGAAGCTTATTCATCATTAAACTTCAGTGGTTGCAACTTAATGTTGTGTTAATGCAAGAACTGCAGGAGTTTGTTTAACCTAAGTGGGATAACAATCTTAGTGATCTTCCCCACGAATGTATTTTAAACAGCTTTTTCGAGTTTAAAATGAATGAATGAATGAATCATGAATGAATTAGGAATCCTTTCCCTGTGCACAACATCAGTGACAATGTCATCATTTAGTTAGTTCACACGTCACTCACTTGTGGTTTTGTGTTGACAAAGCCATGTGAAAATGCATCGGTGAGACTCACGCTTCCTGTTAGCCGGGCACTGTGTAGTGAAGCCCAGCAGCAGAAAACATCTTGACATGAAGCAGATCGCAGCTATTTCAATTTGATTTAACCCTGCTATGTTGGAACAGTCCCTCCACCACTGCAGCCATTATCAAAGGCAGCTTTGATCTCTGTGAGACTAACCATATCCAGACATCGTGGATCACAGAGGCAGAAAATTGGTTGCATGTGGCTTGTGGCTGGAGTTGGCCATGGTGGAGCACATCATAGGGTCTGAATAGCAAGTTGATATTTCACTCATCTAGCATCATAATGCTGTGTACATTTACAACAGGAAAATATTGTAGTGGTTTGCTCTATTTGTTTAAGTTTATTTCATTTGTTGTTGTTTTTTAATTTAATTGAAGCTACTGTATCACCAGAATTCATTTTTAATGAAGGTTTCTAGTATTCTAATACCTTTTTAGTTGGGCTCTTTTATTTGCTGCTAAAAAAAAGTCTCTTATCATTTGTGATGCAATGATTGATGGTTCCTAAATCAATGCTATGCTAAAAGAGGCTACCATGGTGACGGCCCCTCTGCAGTGGGGGCCAGAGAGGGCGTGCTGGGGCGGGGGTGTGACCATTATTAACGGGTCGCCTGCTATGCTGATGGTAAGGAGGACAATTGGCTTTATCCTGCGCCATATGCTGCCCATGGCGGCTCAGACGGGCCCAGTGTCAGCAGGGGCTCCTCTGTTTGGCCTAGCCCACAATCGCCATGGGACTCATGCCAGCCAGGGTCATGGCTGTGCGTGCGCGTGTGTGTGTGCTTAAGTCTGCGTATCCTGTAAGTGTGCTTGCACGACCATACTCAAGAGAGTCTTTAATAGCCAGCTTTACAGAACTTGTTGTCCGGGTAACTGACACCCCATTGATGCTGCACAGGGAGGTTTATTTTCATTTCCTGGGGCACATCAAAGCAATCGAGGGAGGTGCAGGTGCAGCCCAGACCTCTTGGTGTGTTTGTGTGAGTGAGCATGTGTTGGTGTGTTTTGCATGCATATGTGCAGCTTGTAGTCCGACACTTAACAACTATAAGAAATAAAACATAAGCTAAACATATCTGTTGGCTAATTAGAATATTCTGTTTCCTACTGGAGAGGATCATTAGGGTGATAATCAGTTCTCTGTGTGGTTTCTTTGTCAGAGCAAAACATGAGAGGGCCTGTAATTTAATTTTATTAAAGAGGGAACTGTATCCCAGTCTTCTGAAGCTGAATCCAGCCCAACCTGATCATGATTAGGGCAGGGATTTCTCATGGTGAATGGTTCCTAAATCCGGATGAGGAGGTGCATGGATCTGCAGCTTATGGATTATCGCAGTAGCTCTAAGTGTGCATCAGCTCTCTGCTTTGTTTTCATAATACTGTTGCTTCGGCCTGGACTCGCCATATTCACGTGGCGTACGCCGTGTTTGATGCACATTATCTTCGACGTGTTTTCTGTAATGTGTTATATATGTTCCTCTTTTTAGGTTTATGGGCAGTCTCCCAATAATGAAGACATCAACCAGAACTCTTCTTCACATCCACCCAGCAAAGCCCCGAGCAATGTGTTTGCAAGCACATTCTTTGGTGAGCACAAACAATGCAATGCATGACCGTCCTCAAGCAAGCAAGAACATTTTGCTTTGGTTCCGTGGTCACACAATAAAGACCTACAAATACCATGCGTTTGCAGGCTTCGTGTTCACATTTAATCAAACAAGCCTGCTCTGTGAACACACCAATAGTCTGCCCTTTCTAAATGGGCAACAGCGATATGCTCTGTATTCAGCTGAGCTCTGTTTACTTTCTCACTTACATTGTTCTCATCCTAATCAAACAATAGGGACTACACGATATATGAAACCAACCACAATAAAATCAAACCACGCGAAATAACAACAAATTTCATTTCATAATAAAATGTGTTTACAGTTTCCCATGTTGCTCTGGGAGGAGTCAAATATTAGACTGAGCCCACTAACATGCTTCAGGATTCAGTGACTTGAATGATGGACACATTATATTTTTGAACTGATGATATCAAATTTCTTGGTAGTTCATCCAAGAACTGTTGAGACATTTCACTCAAACCCACTAATCTCATGTTAGTGCTAAAGCTTAAGTTGGGGATCAGCCAAAGTCAGTAGGACTCATGCTGTGGACACCATGAATTGTAAACATTTAAATATTGGCCTCTTTTATTTCAGTCTGTGCGAGATTAAGTGTCCAAACTCTATGTTTCTACAGTATATTACTAAAGAACACTACTAAACATGTCAACATAGTTCAACCATTGCAGATAATTGCACAGCTTCAAAACGTAGGTGGAATGTTAATGTAGAAAACAGTGAAATGAAACGGTGTGAGGTTTCATTGAACAAGGCTAACTTAGTGACTGGACGTCACTGTTTCCATAGAGGCCAATAACGTCATGGCTGGATTATAACATATCATTATCCATTTTAGAGGGGATGAGCAATTCACCCGACATCTGGAATGCTGTAAATGGCCTGAACCAGCAGGGCTATGAAGGTGCGCTAGGAGTGGCCACGACCCACCAAACGCAGCTGGGGAGCTACAGCAGCCTGCAACCAGCACACAGTCACCTGGTGAGATTTGCCATCACGACGTAGGATGTTTGTGGAACAGCTCTAGTTGACCCATGTGGATTTAACAGTGTGTTTGCTTACTGTGTCAGGACTACTCTCCGCATTCAGTGATGGCTGCTAATATGAACAGGGTTCTCCCACCTATGTCCACCTTTCACTGCAACAACACAGCGCCACGCACTCCATCGGTCAACGCCTCCGAAAATTCAACAGGTGGGGACATCAAGATACTAATCTTTATTTAGCATGAAGCTCAAGTCTGAATGTTCTATTTTCTTTTTTTATTGCTGAATGTTTTTATTGTTTCCAGTTTCAGCAAATCAGGGAAATGTTTCAGGAGGGTCACAGACAGGCGATACCCTGGGCAAAGCTCTGGCCTCTGTAAGTATGCACCACCTCCGTCTTGTTTGACCATCTATGCCCTACTTCACAGCATAAAACCCAGCCCCAAGAACCCCAGTGAATAAAGGAAATGCATATTAACAAAGGGCCACTCTCGCACTGCTGCTCTTTTTATTGTCTGCTGACTTGTAAAATGACAAGAATTGATGAGGTTAGTTCAGGTTACGAGCCTGCTCCAAAGGCTGCGGCAGCAGCTGTAAAACCTTACACAGAAATGACAAGTTGTGCTTTTAAAATGATCCATGCCCCGGTCCCACTCTCTCCTTCTCTCTTTCCCTGCCTGCCTGCCAGATTTATTCCCCGGATCACACCAGCAGCAGCTTCCCCTCCAGCACCTCCACGCCAGTCAGGTCTCCGTCTCCTCTGCCAAACACAGCTGAACCTGCAGGTAAACTGGAGTAAATGCATGCGGCTGTAGGTGCTGCTCAAAGAGAAACAATGTTTTCAACTTTGTGTATGCCTCAACCCCCTCATGTTCTATTTTGGTTGGTGTCGTCCTCACAGGTACCAACATGTGGCCACGGAGTTCAGTTCAGGCACCAATGTCCCCACATTACGAGTCTTCACTTATATCATTGGTAAAGACCTTTTCTATAAAACAGGATGAGAAAAAATGATAAATTAAGAAAGTAAAAGCTTTTAATGCTGGTTACAGTGCATGCTGCACATAAGCTGCATCACCAGTTTAGATCCAGCAGGGGACCTTTGCTGCATGTCGTACGCCATGGCTTGTTCAATGTGTCCTGTCTAATTCTGTCCCCAAAATCTTTAATCTAAATACTTCAAAAGAAATCAGACCACTGCATATCTAAAATATATTAAAAACATACACAAAGGCTAAATCAACCAGCACCTGTGAAACTCAGGGAAAACTCTAATTAATATTTAGTTGTTTAATCAGAGACTGACGGCACCTGCCTAACGTAACTGTCTACTGGCGTTGCTGCGGCATCATTTAACAATCAAAGTGGTATCAATATATATTCTTATGTTGCTTATGTAGCATAAATGGATGTATCTCTAAAATCAGTGAGAACGTAGACTTATGCTATTACCACTACAATTGTAAAAAAAACTTTCTGTCTCCTGCCGTTTCCAGTCTCAGGTGGAGGATCGTCTAGACAGGCTGGACGATGTGATCCATGTGCTCAGGAACCACGCTGTGGGTCCCACCGCCGGTCTGCCTACCAACATCCATAGTCTGCTCAACCAGACCCACCATGGCCATCCAGGCTCTGCCAGCTCTCTGCCATCCACCTGTCACCCTCCACCCATGGTTAACAAACATTACTTTGTATTGTTATTTTAGGAAAGACAGGGTTGTGCGTGCGTGTGTGTGTGTGTGTGTGTGCGCGCGCACGTGTGTGTGTGTGTGTGTGTGTGTGTGTGTGTGTGTGCGTGCGCACTAATATTTAGTTTCAGGAATTTTCCACATGCTATGTCTGCATGTTTTCCTCATGTAAAGGTTGTTGTTCTTGAAATAGGAAACTGAGCACAATGGGAAAGCGTCGGCCTTGTATGGAGAGCGTACACTATGTGCAGACTCTTATTCCACTGTGGGGTGATCGGGGACACCGGCATCGTTCGATCCCCTTCCGGCATGTTTCCCTTTCAGCAGACCAAGGGGATTTTAGCCCAGCTGGAGTGGAAGTATATGAAGGGGAAAGGGGTTTTAGTTTAATCCTTTGGGGGGAGGGGGTATTAAATTCTCTCACTTTTAGTTTTTTTCCAAATGATGGTTTGAGTGAATCGTTCCTGAAGAGAATTAGGGGTATGTTTAGAGACTATATATTTTGAGGGAAGGATTAAGATTGTCCAAGATTAAATTAATTCTGTAGAGCAAGAGATCCACTCAGGGTCATGTTGGAAATGAGAGGGCAGATGTTGGTTTTGTAACTTATTTGTCCCTGGATGGATATAAGAATTAGATGGCAGGAGTAGAGTTGTATGGTAAGGAAGCCAGGCTTGCTGTCTTAAGAAGATTTATGGAGCCACAGCATCATTCAGGCAGAACATTTAGGGCAAAGGTGGTCCACTCCGGTCCTCAAGAGCCGCAGCCCTGCTTGCTGTCCAACAATCTCTGCACTTACAGCTTCTGTCTGGCTGAACAATCAGAAGCTGATCCAGGTAATCAGCAGGGGGTGGGGTAGGGGAGGGATAATTGGAAAGCAGGAGGGACAGTGGCTCTGGGGGACCAGGGTTGGGCACCCCTGATTTAGAGGATTCTCATGTGCTGACGTATAGACACGTGAATATTACTCTTATTTCATCCTGCTCTTTGTGTGTCGTAAAGGTTGAAGCTGTCAGTATGAACAACAACCACTCCGCCTTCCAGAGCCGCACACAAAACGGCCACCCATACCCGCCCAGGCAGAGGACGGCATTTCAGCAAATGCAAGGAGGAGGTAGAGACCACATGCTCCTCATCTTTGACATGCGCTATTCCTATATTTGACCTCCTTTTATCTTTAATTAGGTTTCAGCAATGTCACAGGTTACATCTACAGTCAGTACATTTTGTGTGATCTCTCGTAGGAGCTCTGGGACTTCAGGGTAATCTGGAGCTGAAGATGGAGAGCGGGGAAAGGGACGAGATGATGCACACTAATCACAGTCACAGCTCTGACAGCCAGAGATCGGACGAAGAGAGTGAACACAAAACACAAGGAGAAAACAGGTAGACAACCATAAACTCTACCGCTCTGCATAAAGAAACATTTAAAACCAGCAGACGTGTTGTTGTTGTTTGCATGACAGTTTTGGGAATTGAAATCTCCTAAAGGTGAGTATCAACGCTTTCTCACCATTTAGTTTCACTAATTTAAAATACTGCCGGACCCCCTGCTGTGAAGGACAGCTGTGTCCAGGTCAGCCTATTCAGCTCTACCTCATTTTTCTTCTTCATGCTGAATTAAGCCACAGTGAATTAAATGCAGAAGAAAGAGGAATGATGGCAGCTGCTAGGACATACAGTACATTGTAAAGATGTGGTAAATACAAAAAAGCTATTTTTGTATTTTAAAATGTATAAGATCACCTCAATTTTGAATTAAGGTTCGTAAAATACATTAATTCAAGAGAGAAATAAAACTGAGAAAAACACGTAGTACAGTAACTGACTGATCATAATAATGTGGCCTATACTAAGTCCAGTGTCAGTGATGTAAAACCACCATGCTGTTAAAGCCAGTTCAGGACAAACCTCTTCATGACATCAGCTCTGATGTCTGAGTGCACGTTGTTGTTTAGATCTATAATCTAGTTGAGTGATATTGATGCTGACATATGTGGATGACCTACAGCAACGTTTCTTTCTGTTGGACATGGTTTTGTTTTATTCAAACCAAATGATAATATAATGCTTACAGTTTTTAAGATGACATAAAAAGCTTCTCTTGATTAAAAATCACTAACGATTAAATTAGGTTAAACATAAATAGACTCTGGGGGATATACATTTGTAAATGTGTGCGTTATGAGCCTTTTGTTTTGTGTTGCCCGCTATGTTAACAATCAGCTGAGGAAGTGAAAGTATATTAATAACTGACATGAATTTAGCTCAACAACCAGCAGAGGGCAGAAAAATCCACAGGATGAGTCGGTGTGCTTGTATGAGATCAGTTTTCAATGTGAATCTATGCTTAAACAAATTTCATATGGACTTTCTGTAGCATCCACGAGGATGAGGATTTGAGTCCGGAGCAGAAGGCTGAGCGTGAGCGTGAGAGGAGGATGGCCAACAACGCTCGTGAGCGCCTACGTGTGCGGGACATTAACGAGGCCTTTAAAGAGCTGGGTCACATGTGTCAGCTGCATCTGAAGAGCGAGAAGCCGCAGACCAAGCTGCTGGTGCTACACCAGGCCGTGGCAGTGATCCTCAGCCTGGAGCAACAAGTGAGAGGTCAGTGCGCTGCCGCTGCTGGGCCAGATGTGCAGAGGGAGCAGGAGATGCTGATGAGGGATGGTGTTTCACTGTGAAGTCAAAGATGATGCTTTCAGCTAGGAGTTAAATTATTGTGTACTACAGAGCATCGCTGGGACGAACACCTGATGAACACAGGTCCAGTATTCTCCTACTAGCTCTGTTTTTCCATTGACTGCTCAGGGAAACATCAGGCTCTTCACATTCTATGTTCTTGGGCCAGATGGTAAACAGTGGGTGTATTATATTGGAAACAGCTGCAGCCAAAAACAGAGCGTAAACTAAAGAAGAGCAGTGTTTTTAAAAATGAACTGAAGTCAGCAACAGTGAGACCATAATTACTGACTGAGCACACATGTACCATCTTTGTTTTTTATTCTTTTTCTCATGCCACAGAGAGGAACCTGAACCCGAAGGCAGCGTGTCTGCGGAGGAGGGAGGAGGAGAAGGTGTCTGGAGTCATGAATGATCCACAGTCCATGCATCTCGCTTTTCATCCCACTTTGACAGATCCAGCAAACCCCATGGGTCACCTCTGAGCATCCAGTCCAACATCAAGGATTTACAATTATTGGTATTGGGATTAATTTATATTTTCCAATATTGAGTGCATGTTTTTCTGCAAGCAAAGGTTTTTAGAAATATTGTTGAAATACCGTTAAAGACAATGTCTTAGAAATATTTTGTGGTAACCTCGAGAATACTTCTGTTTGGATAAAAGGCAGAATATTTACAAACGGCATGCATTCATTAAAGTCTTATTTATTGATTGTCTGTTCTGTTGTCCAGGTGTTGCGAGAAGAAGGTCCATCATTTCCTCTGGGTGAGGAGGTCGACCTCTCTGATTGTAAAGCGTGATGCAGTTGAACAATCGTCTCCTCGCTTCCCAAACGGACTTCGAACTTTGTGCCTAAACTTTACTTGTAACAGACAAATGCATTGTAAGCTGCAGATGTTTTGTATATATTTTGCATATTTATTGATGATCTTTCTGGTTGAATATATTTGAACTGATGAAACACGGTAGTGGAAAGGTGTCATCTGCAGTTTGATTTTGGCAGGTATATTTCTGACTGACTGTTACAGTGTATCACTATTTATATGAACTCTTATGATTTCCACCGAGCTCAGAGGACTGACATTCCCACATTTGTATATTCAGACATTGGATTTCATTTGTCCTGTGGTGCGTGTGTGTGTGTGTGTGTGTGTGAGTGTGTGTGAGAGAGAGAGAGAGAGACAGACAGAAGGAGAGAGTGAGTACGGCAGGAGTTTGACCATTCTGTGAATGAACAGATCTCCAAGAATGTTCTTTAACATGTGGACATCATCTGTTATTTGTATATCTGTTATGAATTTGTGTTATAGCACTGTTAATAAGATCACACTTCCCTGAAACGCTGGTGGACACACTCAGTGTTGTTATTGCTCTTCAGGTGTAGTCAAAGCTTTTTTGCATGTTTGAGTTTTTAATAGTGTTTCATTGTTTTTCTAAGTTATATAACTTATCTTTGATACAGATATTGTGTGTTTAATAATGTCTTTCAATCTTTTTTTCACTCTCATTTCACACCAATGTTCTTGCTAGATGTAGCCATATTTCATGCGCTGAGCAATACAGTATTACAGAATAGTCATGTTTGTTTATTACACTGCTGAACAGATAATAAATAATATGAAGTACTCCAATCATAACCTGTATAGTATGTGTACAGTTTGAAGTAGCCCACAGGCATGTGTCCAAATCATAATGTAGCAATAAATGTATTTTTTTTTTCAAATAGTTTCTCAGTGTTCTATGATACTGTTGGATATGTGACATATCAGTATTTAGAGTGAAGTTCCAGATCACTACATGTTTAAATACCCAGAACTGACTGTTTAAGAAGTAATGAGTAACAGGTTCAAAGAAACTTACCTACACTGCTCAAAACAGTAGACTGATATAGAATGGGTAAGGTCTTGGGAATAGAGGGATGCCACATCATTTGATGAAATGAAAATGATCAACCGACAGAGAGCTTAATTAGAAAATAGGAATGGGGCAGACTAGTTAGATTTTCTGAAGTGTCTTTGAATTGAAATGTTACTCTGTAGTTTGTATGCCCCCCCACGTGTGGCTCCCCGCTTGTATACCTGCTGTTCCCAGATCTAGACCCGGGCATCACTGAGCTCCTGGACATCACTTGAACCTAAACATACCAGAGATTCTCTGTTGGATTTAGGTCGCGCGAGCATGGAGGCCAGTCAATGGTATCAGTTCCTTCATCCTCCAGGACCTGTGCATACTCTGACCACATGGGGCCAGGACCCACTGCACCAAAGTGAAGGGTCTAACAATGGCTCATCCCTATACCTAACGGCATCATCTATCCTGTACAGGTCTCTACTGTCCACTCTGGTAGTGTCACGTGGTCATGTGCCATCCCCTTTTCCCAGTTCAGGACAATCTGATTATAATTACAACATTACAATGACACACACATTAGCACAAATAGCACATGCCCGATTTGGCTGGAATAAGACGCGCGGGCAGTGAACGCCTCTCGGAGCGGGACTCTGTGGTCGGTGCTCGGGCGGAGGCAGAACAGTCCGCGCGCACAGAGGAGGAGGAGGAGGAGGAGGAGGACTGAGCACTTCCACAGGACACAGCGGGTAAGTTTCAGCTCACATCGACTTCTTTATAACACACGTTTCTTTAAAACACGGAATGAGTTATGTGCGCAGCAGCGACGCGTAGTTCTGCGCTTCTGGCGAGTTTAAGGATCAGGATGTGCTGTTTGTCCCACGCTGCATGTACAACACCTTATTACAGTGTGTGTTACGTTTTCTTTACCTACATGTAATGTACATGCTGCCATCACGGCGTATTTACATAAGATTATCAGTCATCAAGTAAAACCGGATAAACGCTGATGCAGCAACAAGCAAATAAACTTGTAACCCACCTCCAAGTGAAGGGATCCACAGATGAACTAGTTCAAAATGCCTGACAAATAGGAAATTCATATGAAGAGAAGCTTTATAAACTAGGAGAAGTATCACATGCATGTTACTTTAATTCTGACTAACCGATTGTGTTTTGGTAAGTAGCTCATGGTAATACAAACATGCAATTAGTGGATCAAACTGTTAACTCGAGCTGGCTAAAATGTAAAGGTGAAAAGCTGCACAGGAGTGGCATCATCCCATGCCATGGCTTCAGTTTGGTGACTGAGTAAATGCAATGAGCCAGGTTTGTGTCTGTGCACCACTGTTTTATTTCCTCCTGCCTCACGTCCTCACACCTTTCTAATAAAGAAACATCTATTTAAGTGAATTTAGCAGATAGCTCAGCAAGTATGATGCTTGTGCAACCTGGTAACTTAAACATAAACCTTTCATCTATTAACTGATCTTTAAAGCACTAGTAAATTACTAATGACTATTAATAAACTTTCTAAAGGGTGCCACTAGTACTTCTTCTGAACTTATACCGTGTGTTATTGATCACAGCCGGCGCGCTCTCGTCATGCTCTCCAGCCCTGTTGTTTGTAGCACAACACCTCTTTATGTTCTTGTGTTTCAGTCTCACAGTAACATGTTTGTTGGAAAACACTTTCCTCAAGTGTTATACCATGAAGTGGCTGACGACATGTCAGAGACCCCGGCCAGTTGTAGTCGTCATGCAGTTGACACTGCTTTGCCTGTACAATAGTGCACTGTCATCAGCACACAGAAGGATCTGTTTTCATTGCACAGCAATATCAGGCTCCTGTCAGTGGCCATTTATTGCGTCTTTATGTTGGCTGAGTCCAGCTGTGTGAGGAGCTGCGTAAATGTCTGTTACCGGGTCCCACTGAGGCTCCAACCCTGCTGCAGTGTTTTCTGAATGCCAGCCTCAGCTGGGCCATTGAGATGTATCAGTGCAAAAGTCATGTTGACATATTGACTCACTGTTTTTTCACCGGTTCATCTGTTACCTATCTAGAGTCAGGATGGAATCTCACAAACTTAGCAGCTCACCAGACATCAGGATGCAGAGAAACTACATGCAGCAGCAGCAGCAGCAGCAGCACCACCCTTCCAGAGGCAGCCAGGACAACTTGTTTGGAGTGAGGGTGCAGGTTCAAGGGATAAAGGGTCAGCCGTACGTGGTCCTGAATAGTCCTGGTCAGGACAGCCACACGGACATCTCTGTCATCACTCACCAGGCAGGCTACAACCCTGGTATGGTGAGGAGGTCTGTGGATGAGAGACACTCTCCACATGAGTCACCGAGGACTCTACCCTCCTCTGTGTTTCATTATCAGAAACACCCAGAGATTCTGAGACCTTATGACCCTAAAAGCAATAATCTGAACCGAGTGGTTCCTTCACAAACAGAGCTACATACCAGCCATTGTCCTGAGACAAGCCAGACTAATGTGACCCAACCCAGAGTCCCCCAGCCAGCCGAGGGCCCACAGGAAGACCTGGGTGAGTTTGCTCAACTCAAGGCACCTCCGTCAGGTGGACCTGCGAGGTCCCCAACCTCAGTGGACACAGACTCCATGTTATCTGTGGGAAGGCTGATAAGCCAGTTCAACAGCAGGCAGTGGAGGGGAAGGGGCGGCCCACGCAACAGACTGGACACAGAGCAGTGTCGAAGGTCTCGCAGCGTGGACAGCGGTCGAACCTCAGACTCCTCCTCATCCTCACCTTCCTCCAGCAGAGAATTCCCTCTGAAAGGCAATAAGATGGAGGCCCCAGGTGGGATATATCCCCCCGGGTCAGCCAGGGCCCGACTTCTTGGAGGAGAGGCAACTTTGTCAAACAAAAAAGATCAGAGCAAGACCAGCGCACAGCTCCAAGGACTCACTGGGAAAGCTACGAAGCTGCTTCCCACAGCAGAGAGAACCTCCATGTCCAGATCATGTAGCGAGCAGACGGAGGAATCCGATGATAGAGACAAGCAGGTGATGAGGTTTTCCTCACAGCACAGTTGTCATTTAAAGGCTGATTTATTTAGCTGTATGTTCTCTAACCAGGTCACTCCCGATCTCCTGAAAGGACAGCAAGAACTTTCAGCCGATCCCATCGGAGAGACAGCGAAACAAACTCTGTTCACGTACCTCAAGGAGGGGTAAGTCCCCTCAGCTTAAAGGAATAGCTCAACCTTTTTGTTACATATATGGTTATCTGCTTTCCGTACTACTGGACAGGACAGTGCTGTCTGTTGTCCAGTCTTCCTCTGAGCTGTTCTAAAATGTTTCTGCTGAGAGCTTCGAGCTCACTGCATGACTGAGTCCTCAGCTCACATACTTTCACATCTGGGTTGATTTTAGCTGTTATCCTCCAGTGTTGGCTGAGAGCCAGCAGGATGGAGCCAGAGAAAACACAAATATGATATTCAAATATTTGCCTCAATTATTTTGCTCTCTGGGCCGGCCGCTTGTGCTGTCTTCACACTTAGTGTTCCGCTCTAACATGTGGCAACAAGGAAAATATGAAGTTTTAAGATTCATTCTTCCTGATTTTCAGATAGAAGTAGTTAATTAAAGGAAAACTGAAAGATCGAGTGGAAGCAAATTCCCTCCACGGAGAGGTCTTTGCTTAGCTGATGATAAACTAGTTTCATTTGCCTTTGCATTTCAGGACGACTGATGATGACTTCACCACTCAGAGGAAAATTAACCTGCTGCTTGAAAGGATCCACAAGCTCAAGTGGAGAAGTGCTGAGAATGTGGAGGAGGAGGACAAAGTGAGCGTGGAGATAAAGATGTTTGCCAGCTGTTTTTGGTCGATCAGCATGATTTCATGCCTTCGTAATGATCATAATAACATGTCCTTATGTTTTTAAACGTGTAGGATTGTGCAGCTGAGGTGACACGATTGCAGCAGAAACAGGCGGCGCTGGAGAGAGACGTGTCTGAGTTAAAGCAAAAACTGGAGACTGAGATTAAGGTGTGGTTCAGTCCCAACCAGCTGACTGAGCGCTGAACCACTCACTTCCACTTCCTGTGCCCGATATTGTTTTTGTTTTTTTATTCTGTTCTTGTGTTTTACAGAATGAAAAGACTCTAGCCAAGGCCTGTGAGAAGGCCCGGACAGAGAAGAAGAAACTGGAGCAAGATTTAGCCAAAAGTCAGACAGAGCTGTCTAAACTCAGGGAGCAGCTGGCTGCAACAGAGACACGTCTTACGTCCACCAAACAGGAGTAAGAACTGGACGTCCACCTTCATTCAGAAGGGTTTAAAATGATTTGGGTACACACAAGTAAAAAAGATCTCGTTTCACAAACTATAAGTGATGCCGTGATTGAGGGGGTGCAGATCAGATGAACTTGTGGTTTTGTTTGTCAGGCTGGTTCACGTGAAGGCAGAGAGAGAGAGATCGAGGATGGAGATGAAAGACCTTCAGCAACAGCTCTCTGAGATGCATGATGAGCTGGACCAAGCCAAGAAGGCAGAGGTGATAAATACAGAGAAGGTAAGTGAAAACAGGTCGACGGCAGCTGTAAAGCTCCTTCGCCCGGCCTGAGTTAGTGATGTTGTGGTATGATGAATGTTTGTCAGGATATGGCGCAGCTGCGTGGGGAATTTCAGAAGCTGTTTCAGGTGAAAGAGGAGCAGGAGGAGGTCTTGCATCGCCGGGAACGGGAGCTCGTTGCCCTAAAGGGGGCGCTCAAAGAGGAGGTGGACACCCATGACAAATATATGGCTGCTCTGAAAGATGAATATGAGCAGGAGCTTGACAAGCTGATCAGAGACTTAGACCTGACTAAAGAGGTAACAAGGGAGTTTTATCATTTACTTTTCTTTCCCCCCCAAAAAAAGATAAAAGGGTATTTTGCCTTTTTAGAGCAATGCTGTGCTGAATAAAAAAAAAGTTGCAGCGGAGGAGGAGACAGGTACAGCTAAGGTGCAGCTGAAGGAGCTGAGCCAGGAGCGAGATCAGCTGCGAGGAAAAGTGACGGAGCTAAACAACAAGGTGGATCAGCTGAGTCAGACAATCCAGGAGAGTAAAACCAAGGAGCGACTCCTGGAGCAGAGAGCAAAGCAGCTGGAGGTGATTTCCCTCGTACTTTTTGTAGGCTCATGACTGAAACTGATGGTTTTCTGCATAAATAGGTCATGAAACGCGAGCTGACCTTTACAGAAGTTACAGGTACAAACAAACACAGTCCCGATCTTTTATGTCCTATGGCTTGATCGGGGATGGTGCTTGTGGAAGGACAGCAGCCAAAAAACACGTTCTGTGTTTTTAGCTGTTATAATGTGGAACTAGCCATCGTAGTAAAATGTAACAGGCTACTTTATCCTGTTAATACACCGCTACTGTCACTGTATGTTCAACGGGTGTGTTCAATAAAGGCATGAAAGATCAGGACCGTTAATGTTTCATCAGCTCAGAAATGTCCTGTGTGTTTAAACTGCGTCATTATTTTGTTTTTCTTCAGAGGGAAAAGCATCAGGTCGAGGAAATGCTAAAGGATGTGAGAAAGAATGAGGAGGAAATGTGTCAGTCGAACCAGGTGCTTCTCAGTCGCTTGGAGGAAATGCAGGTAAAGCGAAGTTGCTGTTACCTTTGGAGAAACAGCTTGGAGCCAATGTGTACATAAACTCATCTCTCTTGACCCTCAATACTGTGTACTGCCTAATAAAGGAATAAAACACAGGTTAAACTCCCCTTAATCCATCTTTCTTCATTTGTCTCATTTGTCTTTAAGAGTAAATTGACCAAACTCAATCATGAGCACAGGGACTTGAAAGAAAAGCTCAAAGAGGAGCGGAAACAAATCGAGGAACTCTGGAAAACTAAAACTGAACTGGAGGATGAGAGGAGGCTGCAAGACAGGGCTGTGGAGCAACTGCAGAGGAAGGTGGGGCCAGAACATTCATTAGGCCCTGTGGGACTCAACAAGTCGAATGAGACTTAGTTAAATTCTGTCATCTAATCTGCGAGACCAGCAGCTCACGTGTCGCGTGCGAGCATAGTTTCCCTCCTTCTTTAGGTTCATAAAGCCGAAGACGTCCACTCATCTCACTGTAGAGGCTTTTTTGTGTATCTGTCTGGGCAGATGAACAGCATCATGGAGGAGTGCGAGGCGTCTACAGACATACTTCAGAGCCAGGTTGATGAGGTCAGAGAAAAGAGTCAGAGGGAGTTGGCGGAGCTGCGCAGACAGTTGCAGGAAAAGGGTGCCGAGCTGGAGAAATCTCAACAGGCAGCCAAAAACCTGCAGGAAGAGGTGTGGTAATATCTTTGTCTCACCAAAATGTCCGAAGCAGGGTGAAAAGAAGTTGAGTCCCATTATTTCAGAATGTTTATATGTTAAAGCGGAGCCCAAAAGTATTTTGTTACATAAATAAATCATAATGCAAACTGTAAAGTCTGTGTTTTATTGCATGTTTCCTTATCTCGTGGTGTGTGTTTGTTCTGTGCTCAGCTGCTTCCTCTGGAGGAGGATTTGCAGCAGTGTCGCAGGGAGCAGCAGGAGGCCCAGCTGAGGGTCCGGCAGCTGGAGCAGAGGGTGGAGGAGCTTGAGGAGAGGAATGCAGCCACGATAGAAGACAGAGAGCGGCAGGTCAAACTGATGGAGGTAAACATTGAAGACTGTCTGGGACTGTGGGTTGATTGAACATTTCATTTGTTGTTTCTTGCTGCTCCTCTGCATTAAGAGTTCATTTACCTGACTGCAGTATTGTTCACTATCATAGATATATTTTACTGTCATTGTACACTGCTGGTTCTGGAAACCTCTAGTTAGAAGTGAAAAGGCATGAGCACACATTTGAACTGCTCAGGTGCCAGTATTTGCCCTCACTAGTATACGGGTGCTGAAAGGATGGAAACAATATCTCACAGCTCAGCACTGCTTTTCTTGCTGATGACAAAATACTGACGCCAGTGAGCTCACTGTTGACACTGTGTATTGAACAAGGAAGCTGATGTTTACTGTAAAAAGTTAACAGACCTGTCCTGAGTGTTCTCAGGAAACCTCTTCCACTTTTTTTTCTCTTGCCATGAGAACTCACATCCATGCAGAAATACAGTGTACCACACGCTGTGACGTGTAACTTCTGTGCCCGGGCTGTCTCCTATCCTGCCACCTTCTGCCTCCAGGTCTGACGATGGTACACGTAGCTGTGTGAGGGTAATACAAATTAGCTTCATGATGATTTGACACAGTATTTCTCTCCTCTCAGGGTCGTATTGTTCACCTAGAGGAAGATCTAGGCGATGAGCGAAGCAGTGCTGACCACCTGATGGAGAGATTAGACAAAGCCAAAGAGCAGGCAGGTTTACCTCCTCGTGGTTTCTCCTTAAGGTTTTTATAACCCATGTTTATCCCATTTTGTGTTTGCAAACATTCATGAATGTCTGTCACCTGTAGGATTATCTTCCACCTTAAGTCTGGACACCAGACGTATGGCTCAGTTCTCATATAACCTCTCAGAGACTGATCAGCTGATGATGGTGTGAAAAAGAATTTCTATGCTTGTTTGTTGTTTCTTTATGATTAACTGGAAATATGACTGAATCCCTCTGACTTCATATATGTTTCTTCATCCCTGATAAGAACCCCACATCCTCAGTATGCGTTTAAAGTAGGCCACCGTTCATGGGAGCAAAGTGGTGCCGACTAATTGACACAAACACAGTACAAAGACAAAAACAGCTAACTGTTGAGAGCAGCTATTCACACTCCCTTCCCTGGGCCTCTGGATGCTATTAGAGAAGGAGAGTCTTTGGATCAGATGTGGCCATCCAGACCAGACAGTTTCCTCTGGTTTGAAACTTTTAATTCAACCTGAAACTGCCTGTCAGCGTGTTTGTATTTGTACTAACACACAACACTGTTTTCAGTCAATATGGAAGACGATGCCTGCACTCTGTGAAAGCCTCCTTGATTTGCCTCCATCTGTAGAAATAGAAGCAGTTAATTCAGCTTTCTTTCTTTATGTTTTACCATGAGTGTTATGATTAATTGCTAAAAGGCGTCTCTGTCTTTTTTTATGTGTCACAGATGGAACAGATGAGGAATGAGCTGATGCAAGAAAGAGCTGCCAGTCAGGACGTGGAGTGTGACAAGATGAGCCTGGAGAGACAGGTTCTGGCCTTTAAACACCCTTTAAACACCGCAAAACAGTTAACCAGACTCAAAACCACACGAAACCTTCAATCAGAGATGTTGGCTACAATATCCACATCTGACCTCCCGCTTTCACAGGACTAAAGAATTGAGGTCGCGTGACCTTTCTGTACTGCATATGATGGCAACATGCCCCTTCACTTTTTCCTGCACATGCTAAAACATGAAGATCTTTATTTAAACGGAGCTAAATCCATGTGCAGATAAAGCTCTTTTTTAAGCACGGCACAGATTTATTGAATGGTTAACCATGAGCACAACTGTTTCCTGTGTGTTCTTGCGCAAGACCAGAACAAAACAAAACAGAACACAATGCTAAAAACAGCTTTCACAGCACTGCCACTGACCAAAAACAACACTATATATCTATTAAGGTTGACCTCATTTATTCTATTTATTTCCTGTTTAATTTCCTCTCTCAGAATAAAGACCTGAAAAGCAGAGTGACTCATCTTGAAGGATCACAGAAGACTAATCAGGATTCACTTGTCTCCAAACTTAACAGCCGCATCCAGGAGTTAGAGGAAAGGTTGCAAGGAGAAGAGCGGTAGGCATTTACACACATATATAAATATAGTTTGTCTTCATCACTGTAGAAGCTGTTTAGTAATAAACCCTAGAGACTTGACCCTGAACAGATGAGCATTAAGGTGTTTATCGTTCTCAAGAGAAGTGGGATAACAGAGGAGGAGACAGACTCAGTTAGGCATGTCCTAAGTTAAGGCTCATACTTCTCTGCAAAGTGGGTAGATGTAGATCCTCCTCTTCCTAATCCAAAGAGAGTCAGGCGTCCACAGCGGCAAAGCCCAGCAGGAAACATGGGCCAGAGACAGGTATCAGAAAACTTGCAATTAAGGTGATTGGGCTCCAGCTGCTTTGGATAAAAGCGTCTGCCAAGCAAAGTAAAGTAAAGTAAAGTACAGGCGAAATCAATCAAGTTAGGTACAGGTGTGACGTGAAAGGCAAACACAGGAAGTAGTGAATATTTCAAAAATAAAACAGGAAATTCTGATGTTGACCGTGACAAAACCCACCAGCATCATTTTCCCCCGAGGTTGTCAGAGTGAGAGGATGTGTAGTCCCAACTCACAGGGCAGGTGTTGAGTTATAGGAAGCTGCAGCAAAGATGTGATCTCTTGGTGCTTTTGCCCTCAGGGACAACAACAGTCTGCAACAAGCAAACCGCAAGCTGGAGCGCAAGGTGAAGGAGATGAAGATGCAGGCAGATGAGGAGCACCTCAACCTGCAGAACCACAGAGACCAGGTGTGTGTCTGTAACTATAAACCAAGAAAGACATTGGTACTGTGAGTAGCAGCAGATTGAACTCATGATTCTCATTTTGGTAATTCGGCAGCTGACTCAGAGACTGAAGATGGCAAAGAGGCAGATGGATGAGGCGGAGGAGGAGATCGAGCGCCTAGAACACGCTAAGAAGAAGCTGCAGAGAGATGTGGATGAGCAGATCGAGGCCAACGAGCAGCTCCACGGCCAACTGAGTGCACTTAGGAATGAAATGAGGTGAGCGCTTCACCCCCGCTCAGATTTCCTGTGTTAATATGCTCACTTACGTAAAGCTCCCACATTAAATTATGTTACTTTTTCACTGTGGTAGTTTCTTTTTTTTGCAGGCGCAAGAGGAAATCCCCTCCTCTAAGTAAGGGTGATGTGAACGACATGGACGACTATGGCTCCGATTGACTGACTGACCTGTGATAAAAAAACTGTCTGACCTGTTCGACTGTGAGGCATCATTGATTTAATAATTTAACACTAACAGGTCAGGTGTTATTTCATAGGGTTTGTAGTTGCGAGGAGTGTGGCTCCTTGTCAAGTCTGACCTCTTGTGGCAACATACTACAGTGTGTAACTCAAACGCCTGTAACCAACTGATGTTTGTATTGTGACAATGTAACGTATTTACTCAGACTGACTCATTTGTTTTCTAAATTAATTAATATGGCGAGAACATAAAATACTATCAAATAAAATACCACCATTCACACACAATCTGAAAGAAGTGTGTTGTTTCTGTAGACTACACACAGAAATCAGATCAATTAACAGAACAGAAAATACAATCTGTGTTGATGCAAAAGAAATGTAAAGTGCATTACGTATATAAATGGATTACAGTTCATTAGTCAATCGTCCTGCCTCTGCTGGGGAGAGGAGTGTCATAGTTGTACAAATGGATCAATAGTCTGTGTCCAGTGGCTGCGGCTGGGTAGAGTTGGAGATCTGACACGAATGTCCTGATCAGCTCCAGAGGCTGAACATCTGGCAGTTGTAACAGCATCTGGCACAGTGCTACATGGAAACGAAACACAAGAGAAGCATGAGGCAACACTGTGCTCTCAAACATGGAATATTCAAGGAATTCCTGGCTGAATTCCTGGGGACATTTGTCTTGGTTGTAAGTAAAAACTTCTGACTTTTGAGCTGAATTAAGTAATATTTAGATTTACTGCATTAACTGATGAAGTGGAGCCTCTACCTCATCTTTTCTTGGAGGCCCGACTGCTGTAAATTATCTTCTGAGATAGGGGTAAGGTTTCTTAAAACTGTTGTCAAACTGTTTGCCAGTTGTTTGGCTGCGGCTCAGTCGCTCAGACCGTCCTCAGTCGAAACACCCTGGGTGAGCCTCTCACTGTGCACATCGGCTTCTCTGTTGGACTGATGATGGCAGCGTATGTGGCTGGTGGAGTGTCAGGTAAATATGATTTTACACACAAATATGATTTTACAACATCCCACGAGCAATATTTCATAATAGAAAATAGAATCTGTTTGGTTTGCACATTTAGTTTCTCAGCCTCCGTGTGGTGTACTGTTTGGCACGACAGAGTTTTATTTCCTAGTTAATACAACCTGTGCCAAAGCATTTAAGCAGCATCATGATGTGTGTTATAAACCCAACGCTGTTACTCGTGAGCTTTGCAGCTGGTGATTATATAATTTCATGTTGTCCGGTCCAGCCATGTGCCACCTCCACAGCTCCAGTGTCAGCAGGAACGTGCTGAGCCCCATTGATTTGCTAGAGCTAGTGCTCAGCCTATCCAGGGTCATAGATAACCCTGGGCGCTAAATGTCCTGCAAACTCGATTGATCGTAGGCTGCGTTCATCTGTCTATGACAGAGGCCCCGCTCCATCCACATGAGTCTGTTTGCCTCATCTGAGCAGCTACTTTCAAAGCTACATCATAAAGACTAACTGCATTTCATGCAAAGATTTCCTTCATTCCAAATAAAAAAAATGTAACAGTGTTTGATGAAAATAGAAACAGGACAATGATGCCTTTTGTTTTTTTAATATGTGACCATTATTCTGCCTCTTTGCTCTTGAATGTACATACCAAACCCCTGCACAGCCCCAGAGGCTGCTCCCCTTCTGCTCCCTCTCGTAAAAGTGACGGCCTCGCTAGTGATGGAGAGGATATCATGTCAGACACCGCCACCCCCTGCACCCATCTTTCACACTGTGCTTTGTCCTTCGTCCCAGGGGGCCACGTGAACCCTGCTGTGTCTCTCGCCATGGTGATTCTGGGCAAACTGAAGATTTGGAAGTTTCCCTTCTATGTCATCGCTCAGTTTCTTGGTGCGTTTGCTGGAGCTGCTGCGGTCTTTGGATTATATTATGGTAAAAACACCTCAATTGTATTCTACACCATGTGCATATCAAACCACAAAAGTTAAAGATAATTTATACACAATATATATAAATCTTTATGTATAATCACAGATGCTTTCATGGACTTCACCAGTGGAATTCTGTCAGTGACCGGAATCAATGCAACAGGTCATATTTTTGCTTCCTATCCTGCGAGACACCTGTCAATCCTCGGTGGCTTCATCGATCAGGTAGGCTTTAGCCGCCATGGTCCAACGAGCTCCCCTCTGTTGATCACTGCCACTCCCATTCTGTCTCTAAATACTGCAGAGTCTGGCAAATGTAGTTAATGCACGATTGATTGCTCCATTTGGTTTGAGAACATCCCCACTTTTGCTTAGTTTTATCTCTAATGACCCATTTCCTGGATTTCCCAGGAAGGTCAAATCTATACGTATCAACATACTTAGCATCATTTCCAGTCTGTTTAGTCAGTGCAGTGATCCAAAAATAACATGTCTACCAGCTTCAAAACTACATCAGGTGATTAAATCTAAACAGTGGAACTGTGCTGAAGCTCATGTTTCCGTTTCTGTGTTACACATTTGTAGTGGATAATTCTGCTTTCACTTTCATGAGCAATGAGTTTGTATAATTTATGCACCTCTGTATTAGGTCCAGCCCTACAGCTATAGAAGTTAACTCTACACGATTTTTAATCTTTAATTTGTTTGCACATTCAAAATGTGGTCGTGATTAGCTCTGAACATGCTGACTGGGCCCATGGGCCTGTGAGTGAGGAGAATATTTCACATGAGGGGAGAGATTAAATCACCACAGAAACAGAAAACTGACCAGTTAGAGACACATTTGTAAAATGACCATATAAAAGGTGCCGGAAATCCAAGCCACAACATTATTAAAAACTATATCTATGTCTATGTGTGTTTTTCAGTTTGGGGTCCTGTGCAGGAGGCGAAAGGTGTTTTTTTACCTTCCTGTGGTCCCTTTGTTTCATAGTCCTTGTACACATTCACATACATTTACCTACATGTCTGTCATAGTCAGACATACACATTAACAAAAGACCTCTCCTTAAAACTGAAGGACATGAAGAAGACTACATGGGATCCTAACAAAGAGAAATGTTACCTGAGGTAGATTTAGTATTTCCTACAGTGTACTGTAGCGATGCTCTGCTCCTGCAGGTGGTGGGGACAGGGATGCTGGTTTTGTGTATCCTTGCTATCATCGATGGTGGAAACATCGGAGCTCCTAAAGGTGTGGAGCCTCTGGCCATCGGCCTGATCATCCTGGCCATTGGTGTGTCTATGGGGCTTAACTGTGGCTACCCGCTGAACCCTGCTAGAGACCTGGGACCCAGATTGTTCACAGCTGTGGCAGGATGGGGAATGGAGGTCTTCAGGTAACTGCACAGCAGATTTATTTTATCAGATGTCATAATGGCAATTGTGTTCATATGATGTGCATTGATCACATTATTATGTTCACAGTATAGATTTTTATTTATTTACAGAGGTGTTTAATGAGCTGAGCTGCTAATATGAGCTGTGGTGTTATATAATGTCACATGCACTCATCTGATGCGGTCGATGCTTGTGAATTACCCAGTGATCCAGCTCCCAGATGTGTTTACTACACCTCTTTCTCCTATCCCTACTCTACTGTTGGCAGCACTGCAGATTACTGGTGGTGGATCCCTGTGGCGGGGCCCATGGTGGGTGGAGTAGTTGCCGCCGTCATCTACTACCTGCTCATTGAGCTGCACCATCACCACGATGAGCCCGAGAAGCCCCATGAAGAGGAAGAGGAGGAGGAGGAAGACGAGGAGGACGAGGACAGTAGCCTGAAGGACAAATACGAGATGATCACCATGAGCTAAAACAGACATTAGCCTCCAGGACAGACTCGTCTGACTCAGCAGTTTTACTGTCAGGGGACCAACATCCAACACAGCTTTCATCTGTGAGGACAGGTTTTTCTCTGTTAGTGTGCTCTCTCTGGTGAACAAACAAACAAACAGGGAGTGCTCCTCTGAATTTAACTTATGTTTTATGTTTCATAAAGATATGAATCTCTGTCCCGTGTGCTTCACATTGTTGTGACTCTCATACACATGTTCTGTAAATACTGGACTGTAATTATTAGTTTAGGATAATACCCTTCACGCTGGAATAGTTGTTTAAAATGCATGTGGCTTTCTTTTCTAGCCCTGCAAACTTAGGTTGCGATGTTGTTATCTTGCTTTTTTGGCTCTAACCCTCCTGTTCGTTATTCACATTTGTACTTCACTCAGTCTTGTTTTGTGTACATTAAAGTTTCTACAAACATCAGTTTCACTTCAGAGACGTATTTCACTTTACTCCACCATTGCATTCATCACTGAAAACTACATTTGTGCCAACAGAGTCAGCTGTAATTTTCCTCTCAGTGTTTCCATCATTACCCTCGTATATCTCCATACATCCCCGGAGAAGAATAAAGAGATAATGATAAAGAGAAAGAAGACACTAACAGCACACATGAATCATTTCAGTAAACCTCAATCTCTGACGAGCATGTTCATTAACCTCAGACTGAACAGCTACGGGAGACGCACCGCCTGTTTAAAGGCGAGATGATGATGCCTCACAGTGTCAGCCTGGGTCATAACGCTGTCAAATATTTGTGTGTGTGTGTGATCATCATTCTAGTTAATGTATTTGTGCATATGAGGGACGATCTGAGTCACAGTCCGTGAGCTATCTTGAGTCATAGTTCCACACAATGTTGAACAATGACTGAACATCAGTTTGATTGAATGCAGCAGCTGCTTTGGAGAAACAACATTCCTCTTGTTGAACTCGTCAACGTGATTTCACAGAAAAATGGAGAAATCCATTTTAATAGACTCAGGTCTCAGATGACTGTTGCCCTGCTTGTGCTGAGCAGCCTGTCAGAGCATCTTCAAAGTCAGGCTGAATCAGCACCGTGAAGGTATGAAGAGAGAATCATCTGAACCAGCACAGCAGCAGCAAATATTTCCCCGTGTTCTGTAAAAACTAAATCTGACTAAGTCTCCTTGGACTGACTAAATTGAGGAGCCATTAAAATGTGGAGCCTGTCATCTGATACTGGATAATTAGTAGGCATTTTTCTGGCTCCTGTGTATCCTCCTTCTTTGTTTTGCTGTCCTCAGGGTCAGCTGCTCACTGGATAGAGTACTGGCTGGCACTCTGCGGGACGCTCAGCAAGCCGGGGCCACTTTTACAGTCATGTCCTGTCACTGAGAGGAAAAACAAAAGTTACCACTTACATATCAACCGTGACGTTGGCTCCTTGCACGCAGCCGGCCCTCGACATGCAGAATATTGACTGGGGTTAGTGACATTGTCTGACTGCTGGGACAATGGCTCCGGCACTGGGCGGCGTCAGTGTGAAGAGACCTGTGGGAGAATGGAGCAGGCATCTGCAATAACAACACAACTCATCACCTGCATTATTCAAAACATATCGAACCTTAACTCTTGTTGTGGGCCCCTGTGCTCGTTCATGTGACAACCAGAGGCTGCAGATGAAGATCCGCATTGAAAATCAATAGCAGGCCTCATTCCAATGCATGTGCAGATGAAATGGAATCTGACAGGCACTTTCCTGTGGTTGTTAGATCATCAGACACAGGAGTCATCACCAAGTAGAGACAATAAATTATACTGTAAATAAAATGTCACACAGTCAAGGCAAATCAAAGCGTCTGGCCAACGGGGTTTCTTTGTGCCAGCGTCACAAAGTAAAGCCTTACCGAGAGCATGTTAAAGTCGTGTTAGTGATGACAGGAATAGACGAGATTATTAGTTTGTCAGTGACGCATAGGCTTCTCTAAAATCAGCAACATTTGACCGTTTCTGCTCCCTCTGCTGCACTAAATCCAGCCTCAGTTCCAGAGCCCGACACTACAGGAAAGTCAATCTTCCTACTGTAGTCAGCTGATTTGTTCACAGTTCGTTTTAAGATCACATTATTAACCCCACAATTTGCAATCACGCAGAATTCCAAGAACTACAACTACCAGGTGGGTTGACTGCCTACTCCCAGCATCTCCAGAAAGTTTTACTGATCTTTATTAGCTTGAGATGAGAGAGAGGTTACAGAAACAATGGTTCAAACTGATACAGCACAGGCATTTCCAAAAAATATCAACTTTCCATATCTTCTCCACAGTCATCGTTTCATAAACGTCAGTTTAAATTGATCTTCATCTGTCGCACACCCTCGATTATACTCTCTGCACCAGATCTAAGCAAACGTGACTCGAACTAAGCCAAACAAAAAAGCCAGAGATTCCACACGTCACAGACAGTAAACAGGGGTCTATTTTATTTTGAACAAGTCTTTTAATTAATGCATTTCAAGTACTCCAAAAATTACATCTCTTTGCACAATACAATTTGAAATTTTTTTTAGTAAAAATGTTCAAAGTGAACAAAAATTTCCGATACTGTATAAAACACAGTGAACATTAAAATCAGACAGTAGTATTACTTTTTAATCTTGTGTTCTTTCGGCCTATATCACCAACAACATTTCAACTCAATTTGAACATTTTCAGTGCACGTTTATCTCTACCCAAACCATGCCACAGGAAAACAAAGACAAAAATGAAAATGTAACATTAACTCCATCACACTGAATTGTTTTTACCATTGATGATGGTGGAGAAAAGTACCAAGCAAAGCAAACTCCAATTGAACTAGCACATACAGGAACATAAATAACTTAGAAGAGAGGAAACTTTGTCACATATGAACATCTTTGAACACCTTACTCTCGGATCAGAATACAAAAAAATGAAACCGATGTATCAAAATGTAATTTTTCATTTTCAAATGAAATGCAAATTTTCGAAGTACTGTACAAGTTTACATGTAAATTCTCCAGGCCAGACAGATGTGACTGAGCCTCGAGGATGACATTTAAAAAGAGCTCCATATTGTACAGACATGAAACCATTGACCTCCCTTATTCATCTGCCATGAGAAATAAACCGTTACCTGTGAAACAAATATTTATGTCCCCTCAAGAGCACATATGTGATTACGACGACCACCAGGACAGTGATGTTCCATATTAGCTGTGTTTAGTATTGCATGCATTCAAACAATGATTAATGCCAGGATAATGGAAAGTCCAAAAAAAAAAGAAAAAGCACTGCATCAAATATGTAAACGCAAAATCCTGAGATTTCTTTCGTCTGTGCCAAAGTTTGCACCCACATACCAGATCATTTCGTTGGGTGAAATATTTGCACATTACATACATGAAGGGATTTTGCATAATAGGACAACTTTATCGAACCCTCTTCGTTAGTGTTACCGTTCTTCAAAATGTCCCAAACACTTCGCTGCAGTAAGAAAAAGGACAAAACACCTGAGGTCAAACAAAAAAACACATTGCCTTCATTTCTTCCATTTAAAGTGGCTCCAGAAACCTTCCTCTGTTTTACGAAACCTGTGCACAAAGATCCGATTTACAAGTTTTACGGCACAACGATGTAAACTCACACTGTGGCCTGCACACATGAGCTCTTAAGGGGATTCGGTCCATGAGGAGATCTGATCAGGAGAAAACTGCAGGTGGATAAAAGAAAAAGCGAAACAGCTTCTTTTCACACCGACAGACGTTTTGGCGAATTTGTGACAATACTGCTGCCTTACACGGTTCCGTCCAGCTGTTTTAAGACTAACATTAATAACGGTCAAAGCAAATAGTATTGAGTGACATACAAGTATTACAGACCTTTGTCAATTAATAGTCACATTTAATAAATGTGTCTGCATGCCCACATTTAAAAGTTCTTAGATTTGCTATCTTGAAGAATAATAGAATGATTAAATCTTACATTTTATTTGTACATCCACTCTGGAGTCGCTGTTTTTTTAAATTTATTTCCACACTCGTGTAAATTAACTCTGTAATATGACACACTCTCCCTTCTAAACTAAACCACAGCAGCCTTTGCTTTCGCTCGCCTTCATATCTGAACAGGTAGAATCATCATCAGCTTCAGTTAGTGGTTATTCATTCTTCATTATCAAAAACAAACAGGTAGAGACAATAACAGAGTACCAAACTAGGTGTCCTACTCTAGTTTGTTACACAACATGAACAAAACATGATGTTAGTAAGACAATAAAAAAAAAGAAAATGAAAAAGGTACCTTGAAGAAAGAAGGCCTAAAACGTTGGATATGAGGATCTTCAGATTTGAAACCTAGCGGTCTAATGAAAGTGAAAGAGATCCACCTGACCGGATGACTGCGATGAGAACTCGACGGCCTCGTATCCTCAACGGCAACATCCAAGGAACTCATCACAACCATCATTCCTTCATTTATGCGTTAAGAGTCCTGAGAGCACTAACCGAAAAATTAAAAAAAAGTGAAGAATTACACATTTACAGTAGAAGAAAGAGTTTGTTTTCACTTATGATACACTAAATATGTACAGTCACATGCAGAAGACTTGTCTGCACGAGAGACCGGAGCCTGTGTCTTTTGCCATTTGACATGTGTAAATCACAAAAGTGCCGCAAATCCCCACAGAGTGTCTCTCATTCCTGGCCGGAATGGCGAAAGGAAAACATGGAACAATTCACCAGTAGCCACAGGCATGTCACTCAAAAAACCAAAAACTAAACAAAAACAAAAGATGACAAAAAGAAAAAACACATCACAGAATGTACTAAAGCTACACATGGTTCCTTAACTCCTTGGCACTCCTTAAAAAAAAAGGTGGAAAAAGATGCTAGATCACACTGCACTGGAAATTCCACTCCACAAAGAGCCTAGATCGCGTTTTCTCTTTTTCCAAGTGTCTATTTTGTCTGCAGATGGAATATATGATGATGACTAACAACCATGTCAGGCTTTTCTTTGGATGGAGTGACGCTTTTATTTCCCACTGTAGGCACAAGGATGAGCCAAGGCATTGGGGGAAGGAGGGGCGGAGTGTAGGGTCTCAGCGTCTCATCTGGCCCATCTGATAGTTCTCTCTGGGCTGACGGTGGTGCCTCTGGGGCTGTGCCTGCCGCTGAGGCTGCCTCTGGGGCTGTCGCTGGCCAACGTGCCCGCCGTGTCCGTGCTGGTGGGAGTGCGGGTGCTGAGACTGTTGCACCTGGGAGCTAGCGTGCTGCTGCGCTCGTCGTCTCTTCAAAGTACCTGTTAAGGGAAAGGACGTTACTAGAAGATTCGTAATGCTCAATACAAAGTCTGGGTGTGTTAGTGTGAATGAGACTGAACATGTTCTAATAAACTCATTTTCCTCTGGTCTGCAAACCTCTGGACTCACCTGGAAGTGGTTTGGGAGGGGGGAGTTTGGGGTTACTGCTCGGCGTGTGCACACTGCAGATCTTAATGAAGCCAGCCATGAGCATGATAAGAGCAATCCCCATCAACAGCACTGCCCACCAGTGAGCCTAAAGAACAAGTGAAGCACAACTCAAACACAACCAATAAAAAAAAACGCCAATCAACAGTCCAGTCAGAGTCGAGGAGGCGACACATACCACAATCCACTCTGCAATATTCTCATAGAGCTCTGGGTTAAAAATGGCCTTCTTTAGTCGGGCGAGTGGTCCGTCTGCGTCCACCAGGCGACACTTCATGAACACGTCACAATAACCCTTGAAGTCGTTGCAAGGCGAGCCGGCTGGCAGCGTGGTCACTTTCTTATTGAAGAAGCGAGCCAGCCGCTCCGACCCGGTGCTGCTGCACGTGTTGGGATTCACTGCGGAGACGAACCACAGTCCAATTTCAAACGCTGAAGAAACTTTATGAAAACTGTTCAAATACACGGCGAAAAATGGCAAATGACTCACTCTTCTCCATGCAGCACACGTGGCAAAGCTCAGTCTCGTCTTTACCATCTTGGCTGGCACAGGTGCATGCCTCAAGACCATACTTCTCACAGATGGAGCCAGAGCAGCCCTGCGGGGGAGGAGCACGAGGCAAGACAGGCAAGATCAGACACTCACTGGTATGAATATGAAGTTGCTATAACAACCACCTCTTCCAGGACTATGGTCCTGAGCCTCTCACCCCGTTGAGGCAAACTTGGGTCTCTCCATGGCAGGCAGTGAAGTTGGCCTTAGGCTCGGAGGTTGGGCACTGGGCACTGACTCCATTACACATGCCCTGGTGAGCGCACTCCGACTCCTCTCTGCACTTCTCATTTCGAGTCTTGTACGTGCACTCGTGAGTACAACAAGGACCCTGGCTTGGACTGGTGGTAAAGAGACAAGTGTTGATTGAATTATCGCCACAGTGCTGGCAGAATATAAACTGAAAACAACAACACCCGCAGCTACCTGCACAATTTGTTGGGCTTTAATTTGCACTTCTTGTTGTCAGCCTGGTTGGCGTCGTAGCAGCACTGGTCCCGACACTGGTCGCTGTAACCACAGTCACACTCCTCTCCTGGCTCCACCAGGCCATTACCACAAATGGGCTGGCCAGACTCTGTTTGGGGAAGAAGAAGGAAAAAAGTCTTTCAAACTTCACATTCTTGTCCAAAACGTGTGTATGAGGACATTTACTATGAAAACTGTATCACTACAAAAGCAAAGTCAACAGACACAGTAGTAAGAACAGGAGTTGTGTCAAACACTCTCATGTTTCTGTTGCTTTTTGTAAAGCATGACTGGCACAGGTTACTGGTTTTAAGTGTTTCAAAGGTTTTATTACAGTGCTGTGTCGCCTTCCTGTTTTTTTTTTTGCATATTTGTTGAACTATTGAGACCATCAAATACATTTTAATATTACACGAGTTAAATACAACATTTAGTTTTTAAATGATCTGATTTATTAAGAGAAAAAAAATGGTCAGAAGAAAAGTACTGTTTAAAAACTGCATTTTGTATTTACTCCAGTTATATATGTTTTATGTTACTATTATATTATTATAGTTTGAACCATTTAAGTCTGAAAAATGTGATAAAAAATGTAAAAACCTCAAATACTTTTTCACAGCACTGTTTGTTGCTGATAATACAAGACAAAGACAAAGAAGAAGTAGAATCCATTGTATTGTCATTGATACATTTTTACATGTTGCAATGAAATTTCTTCTCTACATTTGACCCATCCACCCTTGGGGGGGGCAGTGAGCTGCCACAGGCAGCGTCTGGCGAGCTATTGCTGGGTGTCTCACTCAGGGAAACACCTGATATGGGGGGTGGGCTGGGTGACTCAGCTGGGAATCAAACCTGCTATTCCTACATCCCAGCCTTCTGCCTTAACCACTGAGCAGCCAGGCCGCCAAAAATAGATCACAAATAGTATTCCACCATCTGCCAGGATTGTAAAAATAATACTGGACTAATGCCAGTGCTGATTTTCAAATCCAATACCAGCTAGAGTTCTGGTGTATTTTTAGTTCCACGAACTGTCTCTAACCACAGCGCAGGTTAAAAAGCTCATCACTCATCAGAACGGTAAGAAGTGGAATAGTAGGTTTATATCAACGAGGCTGAAACAAAGCCACGAATGTACGGCTGAAAGTGTAACGTCTAAAAAAAGAAGCCACTAAAGGTAAAACATACCCACAAAGCAGTTGCTCCTCTTCTTTTCTAGCACTTGGCTGATGTTGCGAATGCTACAGATGGAGAACTTATTGTTGTTGAGCTTGTCTCCCGATGTAGCTCTTGCATACATGATATAATTGCCCTTTTCCTTCTTGTCTTGGCTCTTGGATTCTCCCGGGGTGCATTCAGATCCAGAGTCGTGCTGAGAGTGAGAAAGAAATAAAGAATCACAGGTTAAAAAAAGAAGGACAAAGTGTACGAACCTCTAATAAATTTTTTTTTACAGCGCAGAAATGTAGTGCATCTACAGAACTCACCGGGGAGCCAAAGTTGTGTCCTACTTCATGCGCAAAAGTGATATGGGAGACTTTTGGAGGTACGTGGGAAGCATAGTTCTGTACAGTGATTATACCAGTGTTTAGAGACTTCTTCTTGCCATCTGAGTACAACTTGCTTTTTTCACAGATGCCTCCGGAGCTACCTGAGATTAAAAAAACAAAGCAAATTGGAACAAATGTTCTTTTAGACCACAACTAAATATGAAGGATTGTGTTGTTTGTTTGTACAATGGTTTTAAATTGTCTGTGTTTGCTATGTTGAAATATATCTTATTTTAAAAAATAAGGTCGACTGTTTGCAGTTGCTGATCAATGATGATGCATCGACTGTGCACAAGTACCTGAGGGGGCTCCCACCCAGGCCAGACCTAACACCCCATCATCAAAGTCTCTGTCGGTGAAAACATAAGCCAAGCAGTAGTCGTCGTGGTTCTGCTCCGAATTCAGCTCCAGGAACTTCTCCACCCCAATGTTAGCAAAACGGAACGGGTTAGACCGATCCCTCTCATCGTTGGTAGTGTTTATCTACAGAGGAGCATTATGATAAATTCAGGAGGAACACACACCAAAGCATGAGTGAAAACCTAAAATGAGCGACACTCACTCTGATCCTTTTCACCATGAAGCTGATGTTGCGAATCCCCATGAAGTCTGTACCCTGATAAATAGCATCAATGGCCTTCACGTGACTGGAGATCTAAAAGAGAACGATACGATAAAGTGTCTCTAATAATATTTGTATTGTTGTGGGGGAAACGGATATTAAATTAATCCTGTAATCCTGATATAATACTACAATACCATATGCCTAAAACGAGCAGGTTGACATTTTTGTTGAAATTTAATAGAACAATTTGGCATTTTGATCAATATTTTTATTGGCATCTTGTTGAGAGTTGGAAGATGTTTTCCTTTCTCTCATATGGCTCTCAGCATGAAAAATGAAGATGTACATTTCCAAAATAGTCAAACTACTCCTTAAATATAACGTGTTTTCTGTGGGAATTTACTGATATCGCTTGTGAAACTAGGCATTTGTGCTTACAAACATAATTCAGAGTGATTTCTTACTTGTTTTTTTAAGTGTTATTAATTCAATACCAATTAGCCTTTTACCCTTCACACTGATTAGCCATTACTGCAACTTAGCAGCAACATCCCCAGACACAAATCCCACCCATACTGATTGTGTACATTTAATTTTAGCAGCACCACAGTAGTAGGTGTCACATGACAGTGCCAGTGAATCACCTGAGCAATGACAGCCTCTCTGGACTTGTAGTACTTGAAAAAGAGGTGGTCAGTTTGAATAAAAAGCTGGCAGGTGTTTTTCTCAACCTGGGCCATCCTCCTCTTCCTCAGTAGAACGGGGCCCCGAGAGTCTGTGTCAGCATGGAGCTCCTGGTGTGAGCAGCACAAGAGATGGAGAACATGAAATGGTTAAATAAAGCATACAGTATATCTGATTGCATTTTGAACCAAACAGGAGCTAAATAAATAATGTCGGGTATTTTTAGGCTGTGGTTTTTCAGCTGCAGTATATTCATATAGTGCCACTGTACAGTGTACAGTAGGTGAGAAGGAGGAAGAAACGATAAGAAATGATTAAACCAGATCATATTAAACGGAATCTGGTTTCACAAATTTAACCATCACGTGTTATGTGCAGTTTTATGTAGCTCATGTTTTTAAGATTTGGTCTGTGTCACATGACTTTACTCAAAAGAGTAGCAATATTTTAAAAACTCAAACCATTTTCAGATTCACTTAATACCGAAATAGTACAGAAAGTATTACCAGAACCTTTCTGTAATATAAAAAATGTTTGTATTGTTGTAGAAAAACGCAGAGACACTTAACAACTGGATTAAAATAGGTGTTAATATCAAAGTCACTAGTCAGAGTGAAGTTGAGCGGCGCAGCGAGCGCTGGTCATCGGGGAAATCCCAAGCAAAGGGAGCGAGGAGTCAGGAGCAAGAGCTGAGCCCCAGATGCAAAACCCCTAGACTTCATTCAAACTCTAGACGTCATGACTCCGCTCTTCCTGCCAAAAGTGCGAAATTAAGTTAAGTTAGTTAAGTCAGTTAAGGCAATCTTTCCCATAAACCCTATTATCAGCCTCCTCGTTTGCTGTTATTCAAAATTCCTGCTCCCCTCATACAGTCAAGAACACTTGACAGACCTCACAGACCAGCAAACAGTGGACAGATAATATAAACTTTCATGTGAGTACATTTTGGGTACATGGGTTCAGGATTGTGAAATAGTGGTGCAGGGTTTTGCAGAGTTCCAGATCTGTGCTGCAGACTTTCCCCGACACAATTCATGTCTACAAACAGGCAGATGTGTCATTTCTGTTTACATGGCTTTTTTTGGATTTGAAAAAAAAAAGAAAAGAGACAAAACCAGACATTGATCCATATTTGTTAGAGGTTGCTTTCCTCTGTCACTTGAATGTAATTATATTACACTGGAGGGATAAACTGGGACAAGCTTTAGGTTGATCTTGGCTGGGACCTTAGCGTAGCTGTAGAAAATAAATATTACATTCTCATGATAACCAGCTGGTCTAACTACACTATAATGTACAGCATATATTGACAGCATGTCATTTCCCAGTTAGAGACACTGCATGAAACCACTGATCCACTTCCTCTTTATGCCATCGCTGCTATTAATTCTCAGTTCCTATGTAAACTGGTTTCTTAGGTGGTATATAAAGGAGAAATCTGATTTCTGTCACTAGGATAGGGGATTAGAGAAACTTCATTTCCCCAGGTAGATTTCTACTGGAGAATGCTAATTTTTCTATCGTGCATTCATATAAGCAGGTTTCTGACGTTTGAAGTTTGTACATGACAAAGGACACAGACAGAGGAAGCAGTGGAGTGGAGTGGGTGGATGAAAGGAGAGATCATTACATGGAGCGATGCCTCCTTGTGTTTAAACAAGTGTTCCCAAAGTCCAACTAAAACTGAAACTAACACAAAGCGGCCTACAGAAGTCTAAATCGAAGTTGGTTTCCACTGTGAACTCAAAGAGCTTGTGCTGTGAAAGGAGCTCTGTTTTGCCTGGCTTTTCTTCTTTCCCACTCCGCTGCCAGTCAGCTCAAAAGAAGAAGAAAAACAGCCAGAAAGCACAATCTTTTGTCACTATAAAGTTAAAATCTGTTAGCTGTGTTTCCTAACGTCTGGGACAGTGGAGAAATTAAGATGATTGATCTGCTGGATACATATGTATTTACAGTAACCAGGTTATAACCGCGTTCTGTAATTACTCCACTTTACCTAAACGCCCACAGAGAGTTCACGTTTGACAGAATATGGAAAAGAAATGAGCTGCAAACAGAGATTTAATACGGCAGCTGGATTCATCTGATGCTGACTAAATACAACACATTTCCTCACAAACCAAACTTTCTGTTTGTTAAACACTGAGGCTTTAGTGTGGTGTTTGGTGTAGATCACCTTCGGCTGCTCCTCTACGGCAGAGGCTTGGTACTTCCTCATCTTTTCAAACACCGAGCTATCAGCACAACCTCCCTCTGGGCCATATTTGTGCGGGTAGTCTGAGTAGGAGAGACAGACACAACACTGTTAGGATTATGGGAGACAATGTTAGCTACTTAACCCCCTGAGTCACTCTATTTCTGGCGCTATTCATGATCAGCTAATGGATGTACTTACACGCCACTTGAGCCTAGCTTGGCTGTGTGAGCTGTTACTTTGCTGTTGCTCTCATTAGCGATTCCTCTCACATTTCGGTTTAATTTGCCCCTCAGCCACATACTATATGTACACAGATGATTTGCAATTACAGGCTGCCAGTGTAGTGAAGTGTTCTCGGTGTTCACTATCAGTACCAACATTGTAAAGACTGCTTAAATAAGCCAGTAGCCCCAGAGAAAGATCGTGTTACCCAGCTAATGAGCACCCCGGGTATCTCTGTTCCCTGGGGGACGATCACACCAGTCTGCCTCCATCGGCTCAGCTGCCCTAACCTTGCACTTTCTTGATCACACAGTTACATATGTGTGCTTCAGGGATCACAAGGAAATGCAATCAGTTCTGTTTCAAAAGCTGCTGAGGACTTACGTATGTCGTCTTCGTGGTAGATGACAGAGTGGAAGGGCACATCTTTGCCCCCGAGGTATCTCTCAGCTGGCTCAACGTAGTAGGTGCCATGGTAGCTCTGAATGAAGCCATCAAACTTGCCATCCACAATGGAGCCATGAGTCAAGGTACCCTTCTCACCTGGAAACCAGAAGGACAAACGTTAAGGGAGTCAGAGAATCCAGAGAAGTAACAAAATACAGGGAGCTGCATTACTGCTTCCGTTATAGAGAAACTCGCTGAAACAACTTGTTTAATAAGGACAGTCTCACCGTAGATTTCTCCGGTGTAGATATGGGAGGTATCATACGGAATCTCTTCTCCTGAAACGTCCAACTTCATGTCCTGGGCAAACACGGTGGTATCCCTCTTCATTCGTAAATTAAAATGCCTAAAATCAAAGAAATAAAACTGTAAGCGATACAAAAACAAATAACATTGATGCGATTGTGCATGTTGCAGTATGGGACAGCTGTGTTATCTTTACAGCAAGAGGTTTCTTCTTTATTCCATACCTTTATTATATTATGTTTTTACTGATAGATGCAAAATAACAGGTACTTTGTAATATTTAGAGACAACACATATGATTAAACCTTGTATTCTGCTATGACTTAGTCGGAGGAAAGGGTAAGGTCTAGCTTAGCTATTTCAGACATAATCTGCTTTCACACAAGCACTGGAATCCTGAACTTCTCCAGACTTTAGCCTCACTCCCCAGTGGGCCGCATGTAGGAACACAAATGTCAGTCCACTCTAAGAATATATGGACATCATCCTGCGAGCTCCCTAGTACAAAGTCTGCATAACATACATGTGAGTTAGCCCGTGCAGAGCAGGCCATTGTCCAGAGGATTCACCAGGAGCAAGCGTGTGTAATCTAATCGATCCGCTCATACAAACTTTCTTTCTGATGTTGGATTGCACTTTTTTCCCTCCAGGAAACTGGAGCTATGTAAATAACGTGTCTTCAATGTGCTGCAAATAAAACACTATGGATTTTAATATGTTTTCCGTCACATTGTTCCTCCTGCATGTCCCCCAGATTTTCCCCGGGTGCTGCATGTGTGAATGCACAATGTCCGGACCTGATTCTCTAGATATAGTTTGGAGTGCATATGTGAAAATGTATTGTCTATATTTAGACATTTCCTTCACAACAGGATAGAGGAAGGCGGACGGTGTGTTGCAAATTAAAGTTAAGAATCTGTGTCTACAGCTTTGTGATGAATTCAAAGAGAAAAGAGGCTGACATAGCTTTTGAAAGGAACAGACATCTTCCTTCCGTGTGCGTTGACACACAGCTTTCATAGTGCTCTTCCTTATTAAGCAGCAGCAGAGCTTGGAAACAGGAGGGCCTGCTACAAGCAGGACGATCAACAGCCTTTGCCAAGCTTCTAGCCAGATGGTCTTGACTTGAGTGTGTAGACAACCAAACAATACCACCTCTTCAAAATTCTGGATGAATATCAGTGTCAAGCACTATTTGTAGCAGTACATCCTTTATACATCGAGAGAGCTCCCACCCAGGTATTTATGTGTACAGAAACACCCCAGAAATACCAAACCCATCACAGAACTAACTGACAATACTCCAACCCTAAAAATGTGCAAAGAATAGCAGCTCCTCATAACTAAAAAGGAGGATCTGGGCAACCCCTAATATCATAGCCATTGTCAAAATAATTAATCAAGACCAATAACACTGAATTTATTTCTCTACTTAACACATGCGTGTTACTAATGAACAATGTAAAAACATAGGTTATGCTTTGTAAATAAACATGCAGGCAAATAAACAGATGGATGAGGACACATATTAACAAACTTTCTCCGTAGCTAAATATCTGGAAAAACTGACAAACCTTCCATGGGCATGAAATTCAAAATGCAGAAACTTGTCTTCATGAGACAGCGCCCTCTTGGCCCTCTGATGTTTGCTGTGCACAAGCTCTGTGTCGTAGGAGAGGCCTTCGTAGTGACGGATGTACTTGTTAAGTGGATTTCTGTAGTGTCCTGTGAAGAACAGAGGAACCATTGTTTTCAACAAAAACAAGGAAAATAATAAAATGTACTGAAACACAGGGATTGACACCACTGCTGTCCCAGAGGTGTGTATACAATACAACAGTCATCAAGTGTTTTTGTAAAAAAAAATAAAAATAGCACTCTGCAATTCCCTGTATTTTGCATATAGTATTTATACTGCTTAAGTCATAATCTCTTGTGTGTTTATTAGATTATTATTATTAGATTTACTTGATGTTTAGGGTCATTGTCCTGCTGTACCACCAAGTTTCATCTAAGATTCAGCTTGCGGACAGCCACCGTGACTTTAACCTGTATTTTTATTTTCACCTCGACACTGGCAAGCTGCCCAGGCTGGGGGGCAGCAAAGAGGCACCAAATCATGACGCTTCCTCCACTGTACTTCACTGTTAGGATAATGTTTGTCATGTTGGTTTGCAGTTCTCTTTTCCCACCATACGTAGTGCTGTGAGCTCTTCAAAAACAATACGATATGGCAAAGCCTGACTGGATGCCTACTTCTACGGTGAGTAGCCACAGTAAATAGACTCCATTTAGCCATTTTGTCTCACTGTGTACTTGTTGGTTGAGATGACAAAATTCAAGACCTTTGTCCTCTCTTCAAATCTTTGAGATTATTATGTAACTTTTGATTGTAGGTTTTCTCAGGTAGGTTTTCAAAAGACATTGTGTAGGTCTACACTACAGTTAAAGAAAACGCTTACTTGAGGTTATAGTTGCAAAAAGTGGTTCAACCAATTACTAAACCATGGTTGCCATTCATTTTTACCATCACTCCCAATTTTTAAATTATGCAGAAAATAAGCTAATTACAAACAGTGCCATAAGCAAAATGAAAACACACACACGTTAAAATGAAAGAACATGAAAGGTGAGATAAACTTTGCATTAGAAGCCAAAGCATATGGAACTAACATCCAAGTTGATAAGTACCTAACATCCTTGGCACCACAGTATCTTCTTAAAAGATGTAGACTTGTTATGAATAATATGCGTTAGGAAAAATTAGATTCCCAAAAATGACTGATCAGGCAAACATTTGACAGGCAGGAATAAAATTATGGAAACTGACAGAAAACCAGTGTGGTCTGTGATTTCAAATTCAGCTAAATCTATTTAAGTCAAATGGATGCCAGTTTTGGAGCGGTGCTCAACAACAGCCCCCAGCGTCTCGGCATAATTATTTCGCCACCAGAAGAGTGGGTGGTGGGCTCGAAGGAAAAAAGATTCTCAAGCACCTCCGAGCATTTCACCAACTGCTTCACACTCAAAAGCAGTCTGGCAAACTGCATTTGAAAAAGGCCATTTTAAGGTCATTTAAAACCTTCTGTAAGTTACGTTTATTTAAAATCTTTGCCCCACAACCTATAAACCACAATAAAGTATTTTTTGTTAATACAAAATATATAATTAGTTTTCTCTGACAGGTAATTACACCTGACTAGTGAGAAACAAATTACAGGATTGAGTATTTACTATATAACAAAGATGGGTAAGTAGACCAAGCTCTAGCTAGTTCTCCGTTCATGTGCTTTATGAAATATTTAGGTGCTAACATTAAATTTTTCATTGAGGTGACTATGAAAAGTGAAGGCCATGGCTATTTTGAAATACCTTAAATTCTCAGGTCCTACAACCAACAGACACCACAGAACATGAACCCCTACGTTCAAGTGATTACAAAAAACCTCCAGAAATATAAACCACCACATATAATTGATCAAATGATATGAAGCACAGCGATAAGCATCACTTGCTACACTTCACTAACCATTTCACACACGAAACAAGGCAGCTGTGTGTGAGAATTGTGGTCGGTCCTTTTAACGAGTTGATCCAGGGATGCAGGGATCCAGGTTGAGATAAAACACAACGTTACACGAAAGGCAAATGATAAACAGTGACTGAGATTTATTTTGTTCGAAGTTACTGTGGCTAATGCTATATCAACTTAAATTTGAACACACAGGACTGACCAGTGACAACACAAGATTTTTAAATCACGGCAGCAAACCTCAAACTTGTGTCGTGTCATTTGTAAACGCCTGTCTGATCCATTTAACAGTCTGCCAGTGTCTAAACATCGTATCTGTGAGTAAACCGTTGAGGTTAGCGGCTCAAGTGTTAGCTAGCGGGGAGCTAACGGTCCGTTATCGGAGTCGGTATCACCATCTTCTCATAACAATGGCTGTCGCCGCTATTGGAACCATAACAACAAAACCGACACAAGCCTGGCAATAAAAGCAGTGACAACACACGGAAATAACTCAGCGACGACGCTTTATTTCACCCAAGTGCACGAATCCATGTCAGCTTTCACGGTTTGTAGCATTTGTTAGCTAGAAGTAAACCAGTAAAAAAGGGTGCAGTCCTCTTAATAACAAGCAGGCCGTGCTGATCCCTCCTGTTAGCACGTCGGCTATCTGCCCTTCTGCTCCTCTCAGCCTCCGCTTCATGCATTCAACACAACTTGCAAGGTTTTCTCAGCCAAAGGCCCTCACTCACCTTGGGTGTAGCTTAGTAAACACACGAAGATGAAAAGTTTAAGAAGCATATCTGACAAATCCATTGTTAGAGCATTGATGCCGTTTTCACTTTATTGTCCTACTTAGAGAGGCGCAGACGCCCTGTGTGTTTATTGCAGCTTCCTCTCATCGCCTCCCCTCTCTTTCCTGCGCCCTGACGTCACACGCAGGACAGCCTGGCATCCCTTCCCCCCCCACCCAAACGTGTCCATGATCCAGGCCTGCATACATTACTGCGCCTGTGTGCAATTTACCCCCACCATTACAAGCACCTTCAGCATGAGCAAAATAGAGCCGTGTGGTGATAGTTCAGGTATCACATGATTGGTGTCGCGGTAGTGGTTAGTCATTTAAATAGTGTACCCTAAGAATAAGGCTTGTGCTTTTCTATATTTTAGTTGCTGTCAACAAATTCCATGAAATGTCTAAAACCAACCACATATTGCTTATTTTGCTGAATATCTGTGAAGGTTGGTTGATTCACCCGAGCTGTACACCTCGCTGTATTATCATCACTCAACTCAAGCTGTTCAGAAATAAACATGAGTCACACTAGATGTAATGTCTCCACAAACCCTAGTTTGTTTGTTTAAAAAAAAAAACAGGCTAGGAATGACCATTACTATTTATAGTCACTAAAATAGTTAAATGATTGGGACTCACTGATGTGTTTTTAATCATTTCTAAACAACTGAGCTCTAATGTGCAGGTAAATATTCTAAAATAAGGTTCTGTAAAGAATAGTCACAATTAATTGGTAGTTCTAGTCTTTTTATGGAAATTCTTGACAATAACAAAATGTTGAGTTTTCTGGCTTATATCTTAAAGAACCTCACTACATAAACGCCAAGCAGGACTGATCACCTTTGCCCAACACATTCAGCATAGCTTTTAGATAGTCCTTCAGGTGATACTATGGCAACTGAGAAGCTCCCCCAGATGATGTCATTTATACAAATTTACTAATACCAATTAAACTACTTCAACATACATTTACAATAACTAATCATAAATTATTATTATTACTATATATATTTTGTAAGACATATTCAAAGCCAACATCCTGATAGGGATGATTCTGCATGAGTACTTTGAATACACTTTGCTGATAATACTGAACTTACAGAATATATATGTAATACATATACTGTACATATACTGAATGGAGAACGTTGATAAATTGTGAGTGGCATTTTTCAGATTTTTAAATCCCAACCAGTAATCAAACAATAGAGAAAACAAGAAACAGTTTAATCTATAATAAAAAACAATCATTTAGCACAATTTCTGTCTTGGTATCCAACTGATCTGGTACAGTACTGGCAGAATGCATATTTATATATTTTACCACAGTAATTACTTGCATAACAAACTCGTAGAGCTGGCATACAATTCATAAGCAATAAATGTGAGTTGTTGTTGCTTGGCAACTGAGGATCATGAGAACAGTGTTGCCAAAGAAAAGGAAACACCAGCTTTGCGGGATTGTTGGATCCATTTCCTGTTATGCATTAGCTCTGTTCTGCTATTTCTGATTCCTGGCAGTTCTAACTGATGATCAACTCATGATGCACCTCTTCCTGTCAAAGGTTTCCCTGATGATAATACCACATGTCACGAGGTACTCTACACGACAATGTTTCCCAATGTCAAATATCAATATTGAGATGTATAGATAATAAATCAATGTTTTTTAGATAAACACCCATATGACTAAAATCAGAAAACTAAAACCATATGCTGATGTTCCTTTTTTGATCCTATTGATTAATTAGCAGCAAAGTGTAATCGGTCAGTTCTTCTGAGCATGTTTACTCCAGACAAGCTCCTCTGGCTCCAGTGGCTGCCACGTGACACACCTCTACATCAGCCCCCAGTTTCTGCAGCTCATCCAGCCAGATCTGTTGCTTCTGGGACAGACGGTCACTGGGTCCCTTCACCTCTACCAGCTACAAAGAGGCATCACATGTCAGTGACCATGCAGTTTAAGCCATGTAACTAGACTCATGTCAAATACTTCTGAGTCCATACACAAATGAAAAATATCTAATGCAAACAGCAAGAATGTGGTGTGATCTCACTTTATAGGCGTTGTTTGAGGTGTTCCACACCACAAGATCAGGCAAACCTCCACGGCAGTGTCTGTAGTCTTTTGACATTCGTGCTATTACTCCTCCTAAGAAGGCTCCACCCATGCATGACACAAGAGACTGCAAATACCCGTAATTTAAGGAACATGTTAGTAAAATAACAGTAACCTGTAGAATAAATAAGACCTGGGTCTTATTTAGTTTTGCATATCAAATATCAACACAGAACGTGATGAACAAGTAATAGTACAATGTTTATGAAGATCTATTCTTCTTCTTTATGATATATTTATGTTCATTTATAAGTGACAGTGAATACCTGAGCCTGTTGAAGGGATGAGAAACGTTCCCAATTTGCCAGTGAGCACACTTTACCCCTCTGGGAGGTCCAAACATTCTCCAGCATACTATGTAGTGTTTCCACAGATGCCTCACTAAGTAACTGAACACGGGAATTTATTGCCTCTTTTCTATTGTCATAGAAACAGTCAGTGTAAAGATCCAGTGGACATGTCTGTGAGGAGAAACAAACATGAGTTAAACTTATCCAGGATATACCTGGATACGCTTTATAGAACTTGTTTACCTGGTATGGGTTTCTAAAAACATCCGGGATGCTGTCCATGAAAATGATATCCCACAAAAGAAGTGCAAACATTGTAGAGAACGTTGAGCCCTCTCCGTGGATCCCTGTTACATTAATAATCACAGTATATCGTTACGGTGATCAGACAATGTGTAAACATTTTTATTTTTTACTAGCAGAGGAAAAGTTGTTTGCCTTGGTCAAATCCTTGTTGGCGGTAATGTGCTAGAGACAGCTCTTCCACAGAGCATATCACAGTGGCTTCTGCACCCTCTTCCTGATTTTCATTGGCTGGTAAAAGAAACATAGATTTCCCCATGCCTCCCTCATGGGGAAACAGCTGTCCTCTGATTGTCACCTACAGACAAAAGTTCATTACATTACATGTCTTAATTTCATACACCCAACAACTGGCACAAGCATCTTTTATCACCACGTTGTGCAAAACTCACGTGTTTCACATCTTGGACGTGAATACTGGGCAAGTCTTTCAGCTGAAGGCGGTACTTCTTAAAACTAGCAGACTCTTTCATCCTAACAGCTCTCTGATACAGAGAGAGTTTATGCCCTGTCCGAACCAGAGTGTCTGACAGTCCATCTCTGATCGCACAAATAGCCTAGGAGCAATGAGAAAAGACAGCAGTTCAGCAAATGAAAGTAACACCTGTTACTGAGCAGAGTGTCACACAGAGAGACGAGAACGTCTCTGACTTGAACCACAGGTATTAATGCTGACTTGTTCAGGTTTTTTGAGGTGCTGGTGAAGGTTTAGTGCCAGTCGATCCCACCATCGCCCTCGGCTGTCAGGACAGTAAACAAACTGGGACAGTAAGGACCGCAGCTCCACTACCGCTTCCTATAAAGCAAAAGTAGACCCATGACATCTTTAAATATTACTTAAAATTATGTAAATAATTACATAACTCTGTGTGAGACTGTGAATGGATAAGGTCATAAAACCTCGTATTGACGTAGCCTCTGCAAGACCTCCACTCCTCTGGATAAGATACGCGTGTAAGCCCATCCTATAGTGAAGCTCCGCAGGAAAACAGGCAGCGCTTCCTGGTGACTATCCAACAAAATGTAAACATTAAACCATTACAAGCCTCTATAGACTCTGTATTTATGACAGAACCATAATGTACTGATCACCTGAGGTCATTGCTGATCCTTAGCTCCTCCCAGGCACTTTTGGCTCCAGTATAAAGCCCCAGAGCCTCTTCCCACTGACCTGCCTGCATAGCGGAGATTACCTCTTGCAGGGCTCGCATGGATGCTTCATATCTGGTGTGATAGATGCAGTAATGAGCTTAATTCCATATAAATAAATATAAATATGCCAATTCAATTATTGTCACCTGATCAGATCCTCTCTGTTCTGGAAGACCTTGGCTACACGATTCACCGTGTAGTTTGGGAATGCCAGGCGCCCCGAGTTGACGAGCAGGATGGTGTAAAGTTGGCTCTGTCCACCTGCAGCCGTCTCCTCCTCATCCACAGTGTCCGTAAGAGAAAAGAGTAAAAGGATGCGAGAGAAGACAGCTCGAGGACCGCAACACAGGCGCACACAAGAACCTGCAAGTTGCTTTGCCCTTTAGAGTTAGAGAGGACAGCGGTGAGATATTTGCTGCGATACTAGTACAGTAAATAAAGTCACCATATTTGAGCATGTCACCTTTTGAGGATTACAGCCCTAATGTTGTTTTGAGCAGGGGTCAGAGAGAAGAGGGACTTTTGCCTGCTGAGACGAAGGAGACCATCCACTAGTTGCTGTTTCTGAGTTCCAGAACTGCCCAAGTGGAAGGTCTTTGCTAGAGTTTTGATGTCAGGGGCAGGCAGGAGATCCAGAGCTTCCTCTAGGTCCTCAAGATCATTCTCTGAGATGCAAAATCAAAATATGTGGCTCTTAAAAGAAAGCTAAACAATGTACATGATTGGAGTGATATATAAATATGTAACATAAATATAGATCCAGTGATACTAGTTGTGATACACAAATTCCATGTATGGAATGATCCCCAAATGTATCAATGACAATAATAATAATGTATCAATTCTTCTAAAATGTCACTGCTTCAGTGATAATTCAGCTATTGATGTTGCAAAATATCAAAATGTGTTAGACATCACTGACCTGTCTGTAGAAAACCACTTTGAACCAGGTCTAGTGCAACAGGTCCCAGATCACTACAGATCTCCCCATAATCCAGTTTGTTTACTTGAAGCCACTTCCGCTTCCTCTGGAAGAGCCTCACGTACAGCTTCTGCCCCATGACTTTGTGAGAGACAACACATACTGTATAAGAAATTAGGCCTTATTTCATTAGCAAAGTTACCAAAATTGAGTGAGGCGACTTGCGGCATACCTGAGAGCTTCTCAAAAGCATCTACGAGTGACATATCCTCCTGGTTGAACAACCCTCTATCATCCTCATTTTCAAGCACAGCTCGCAGTACGGTCCTGAAGTTTTGGAGGTAATAGGGAAGCCAGGGGGGGGGGGAGCTCCCAGCAGCCTGCTCACTGGGGGTTTTGGAAAGAGTAGATAAAGGCACCTCGGTTTTAGGCTCATCCGTATCCGCCTTCTCTACTATACTTTCCGTAGACAGCATCTCCTCTGGCTCTCCGCTGCTCCCCTCACATTTTGCTTTCTTTCTGAAACCCGAGACCTTCCTAGCTGAAGTTGTTGTCTTTTTCCTCTTTGCTAGTTTGGACGAAGGAGAGAGTTTTGAGCTAGGCGCTCTTTGGATGGTCTCTGATTTAGAGGCTTTGTCTGAACTGGATAGATCTGTAGTTAGCGTCTCCCCACTGGCTTCTATCAAATCAACGACTGTCACACAGTCTTTGTTGTCTTGGAAACTCTGAACCAGAACATTTTCTTTCTGTGACCTGCTTGGTGTGTCTCCAGACTCTCTCTCCGCTTCAGCACATGCTAGCGCACATTCATCATCTGTCTGTGTCCTCTCTGGTTCCCTATGACACCTCCTGGACAACTTAGAGCAGAGACTACCTAGGTCAATTGTCCTGACCACAGTTTTATTGTCCTGAAACACTGCTGTCTCCCGCTGGGGCTGCGGAAACTTGTGCTTTTTGAAATAAGGGCTAGTTTCTTTAACTCCTGTATCCTTTTTCTGCCCCAGCTCTGGGGACTTGGAGGGTTTCCCTCTGGCTGACACTTCCATGCTTGGCACAACACTATTACTTGCTGAGGCTGCACTGCTGTCTCCCCTGTCAAAGTTCTGACATTGCAGATCAATGTGCTCATTGATCCTGAATCTCGGGACCAGCTGGCCACAGAGAGGACAGGCCAGCTTGGATGGAGGCTGGCTGCTGAAGAACGAGGTGATGGGGCTGGCAGAGATCCCAGCATCGTCGCTGCGTTTCTTTTTGCTCTTAGACAATGACAAAGTTCGCCTGAGTTGTGTTTTGTTGACTCTGTCAGTCATGACGCCGGAGGTAGGGTTGTCGCTCGCTGAACACGTTTTCTTCGCTGCATAACCTTCCTCCTCCGGGGAGAAGACAGGGTTGATACAGCGATGTCTTTGTTTAGCTAAGTTAGCTCGGAGAGAAACGCTTCATTTTAAACGTATTGGTAGCTTTCGGTGCCCTAGACATGCAACAGAAAGACAGCGGTGGACATAACGACAGTGGACAGATACACAGGCTAACATACCGGGAGCAGCCTCCTTCGGTCACAAGAGAAACGGTACGATACCGATCCCGCTTTTCAGGCGCGACGAGCAGAGCGCAGAGCGTCTGTGAGGCCCGAACAATCGAGCTCAGCTCCATCGATTCATTCTCAACAAACCAAACGCAGGGAGTCAGATGACAAAATATGCGCTTCAAGATAATATATAATGTTTATGTTAAGATCATTTTAAATGCATAAGAATAATAGCATGTAATTGTTATTATAATTAAAAACACACAGTGCCTGTATAATCCCGTTTTAACACCCCAAATCACACCTCAGCACTGTTAAATAGAAAATATTGGCTGACTACAGTTTACGTGCTCTCAGCAAAAACAATATGGCTTATTCTTTAAAGCATCTGTTCGAGCCTCTCGGGTTTTTCTTTTGGGGAGCAGGGCAGTGAGCACATAATGGGGGCGTATTTTCCACACAGGTTCCTGGGCTGCTGTGCGGCTTTTATTCAAAAATCACCATTCCGGAGAGCAATCTGATCTGATCAGCACACGGGCTTTTTACAAGGAGACCTGCCTACAAGCCTCGTGTTGGTAAGTGCTACATGCAACTATACATGTGTGGGTAGAAAAAGCTACAATAGTGATGCATATAGGCCTGTTCGGCTTGCAATAGCTGGAGACAAAGCTGGATGTGCTCCTGTTCCACAACATCAGCACATATGCTGGCTGTCAGCATGGTGCAGTCTCGATGCTTCAAATCAAGGTCGATGTGAATTGCAGCACGGTGTATTATATGATGCTTTCAGGTGGTGAAACAAACAGGAGTATATGTGGCGTGAGTCAGCTCCATCAGTGCGCGCTAAACGCAGAGGAAAAGCGTATATTGGATTATCCTATCGACATTTTAGGCTGACGGGAATGCGGCGTCCACTTGTGGGGAAACCCGAGCATCCACAACAACCACCCCTGCAGCTGCGGCAAAAGTTCATCGTAATAGGTTTCTGAAATACCACCACAAATACGCCAAGGGCAGGGCACAATGCGTGAAAACCCAAATTACTAATAAGCCCAATTCAAATATTAGTTCAGCACCATGGAGAGGTCATGTGTTGTCGTGCTCATCATAGTCTCAGCTGCAACAAATAAACGCTATGAACGCTTGAGGTTTATTATGTTTGGTGTGATTTATATCCAAAAGCTTGAGCCCAAACACACATATCCATAAGCTTGCTGTACCTGCTTTCTGTTTAGATGAGGGTGCTGATGGTGACATGCTTAGCTTGGGCGGATTTCAAACCTTTGTGCTCAGTGTAATTCCTTTAATGCATTCAGTGCTAATAAAGTGATTATTGACAAAAAATACTGTTATCACATTTTAGGGAGTAATTTGTAGTTTTTATTTTTCAAATCACAACAGAAAATAAAATGGCTTTGACAGACCGAGGAAATCTGCAAGTCTTACTAGCAAAATTACCAAAATCCCTGTTTTGGGCATTTAAATGTAATTATTTATTACTGACAAATTATATATGTAACATCCTCCTTTTTTATTCCTTTGTTATTTGTTGCTGTTCTTGATTTTCTCAAATAATCGTTTGATTTATTGAATTTTAGAAAGTTGGTAAAAGAAGGTTATCATAACATAACATAATATTATATTTGAAAAGCCGAATCCTTAACCAACTAAGAATTTAAATTATGTTAATGCAAGAAAATACATTATCAATGTAAATACAATACATACCTCCTTTCTAAGAAAAACCAATGAAGAGGCAAAGACAAGAGCTAAAAACTGAACTATGGCTTTATGTATATGGTAATGTCATATCATGTGTTCATATGCCATTATATAGGATGTTGTTTTGTGTTGTTTTACAGCACCTTTCCTGTTCTGCACAACATCAAGAGAAAATTAGGGTAGACACAATAAAGCAAGATGACAGATATCAAACAATATCAGCAGTCGTAGAAAAAAGGACTGAGATGGTGCATGAAGTGTGGGTGTTAGAAATAAAGGATAGAAGCACTACTTTATTATTTCTTTAATTAGTGGCTGTTGTTCTTGAAGCAGGATTGTTTCTGCGTGTGTTTTAAGTGTGAAACAAAGATACTTACTCCGATATAATGTTTGTGTAAGTGCGATACAGAATGTTTGACCATATGTTATTTAAATCTGGTGAAGTGGGAAGAACTCAAGAGTTTTACTGTGAGTGTGTTTTGGGGTTTTATTGTAACAGCCTAAAAGAGACCTTTATGTGGCTAAAACAGAAGCTTAATGGCTCACAATCCCTGTCTTCCACGAATAATACAGACATATTTATGGGAGAAAGGCATCACCCATCTCTACAGTACATTAGCTCCAGCAGTAAAAACTTCACCTACGCTCGATTATAAAGTGTACAGTTTGTTCAGTGATTTTTCTGGTAGCATGATCAAACTGGAAATCTGAGGTTGTGGAGAGAATCAGTGAAGATGGGAAGTATTTCAGATCTAATTTCCTTCTCTGTTAATGTTCACAGGGTTGAGGGTAGTGGGCATAAAGGGCCAGGTATGGCTCATGGAAAGAGACCAGGAGCCATATCCAAAATATTTGCTTCCAGCCCTTCACCGTGCCCCAGTTCAGGAATCACAAAGCAGAGCAACGAAGAGCAGCAAGGTTTGGTGAAGGAGGCATCTGAGCGATCGCCCTGTACTGTGAAGGATGAAAACAACGATCCGCTGACTCCTCGAGTTTCTGCAAACCACTATTACATGAGTTGTGACCCCAGTCCTGAGGACATGGAGGATACGTGCTCTGAGTATGACAACGTGGGCTCCGATGCTGAGCAGGATTATGATGAGGTGCTGCATTTGAACAGAGAGGGTGTGGTGGACACGAGGTACTACAAACAGTACTGTCCTGAGGATGGTGCATATATTAAAAGTGTAGGTGATAATGTGAATGAGAACAGCAGTGTTGTTAAACAGGTCACTTCCAGACCTCATCGTACCACAGAAATTTGTAAGGGGACACAATCTGACACTAAGCCTCACAAGATGGGCCACCGCTTTAGGTCACATTGTGCCCCGCTTGCTGGGGATGAATCAGAGAGGGAGGTAGAAAAGGCCCTACAGAATCGCTTCTTCTTTAGCGATGGAGATGAGATTGAAGAGGTTCTGGATGGGGCAAAATTTATAGAGGACTTAGAAGAGGCAGAGAACAGTGTTCAGAGACCCACTAGCCTTTATCAAGGAAATGAGATTGAAAGAATTGGAAAAGAAGGTCATGAAGGGGAAAGGAAAGATGACACTCGAATCACAAGAAACCATGGTATTCAAGGAGCCAATAAGAAGTGTGAGTCGTCTCACGTGGCTTCAAAGGAGAAGGAGAAGCAGGGTAAAGCACGAGGGAGGAGGGGAACAGGAACGGACAGTGAGCATGTTGTTTTAGGGATCAAAGGATGCTCGACCAGCAGTGCTGAACAGCGTCCAAAGACGTCAAAGGACTGCAAAAAGGCGGCTTCTCAGACCAAAGCTAGATCTGGCTCCAGAAAGCAACACCCCCCTCCACCACCTTGCCATTCCCATTCTCAGTCACCTGCTGACACCCAGAAGTCCCAGCCTCATAGAGAGACACCTCCAATTCCCAAACCCAGTCCCTCCTCTGCTAACAGCCAGGAAAGTGAACCCAGCGTTATCAGCCTGTCCCTGGCTGCTCACCGTACACCGGAACAACTGAGGGATTCTCCTGAGGAGAGGCAGAGACAACCTGAGAAGCCCAAGCAGGTAACCACTGAAAACTGAGCAAGTCTTTGTCAGATCCCGTCCCCTGTGGCATGCGTTTGTTATTTATTGTGTCCAGTCTAGTATCACTGTGTCCCAGAATGAATTAAGAAAGATTTATTTACATCCTTTGCCACAAATAGCTTTGTCACTTTTCCTCATTAGGTTACCAACTATGCAGGAAAAACAACAACCACCTAAAACTAGATTCTAAGCTGAAGCTGATTTTTGTGCACAGCAGAGTGAAAAGCCAAGTACAGTGGCGACGCCTGACGATGTGTCAGAGGAGCTGAGGAGGCCTCAGTATGCAGAGCCCATCCCCGTGGAGGAGACCAACACACCCAAGGTGATGACAGCAAGTTTAAGTTATAGGATATGATCATCATCAAATATATCTTTCTCATTTAATCATGACGCAAACATCTGCAAGTGTACAGGTCACAATAAGTACCGGTATCATTGACATGCCTCATGAAATATTACTTCCATCAAAACGTTTGTCAAACTAACATATTATTTATTTTAAAGAAAACACAGGAAGCCGCTACTTTTCCCAGTTTTGAGGATGGTAATTGCTTTATATTTGTATGTGCAGTATTCATAATTTAACAATGAATCAGTAGAAGCCTTAAAAACAACGTTTTGCTGCATAGTCCCAGGCCCCTGTGAGCCAGAGGACCTCATTGATGGGATCATCTTCGCAGCAAACTATCTCGGCTGCACTCAGGTCTTGTCTGACAAAAATCCATCGAAGACTGTCCGCATGTCCCAGGCCCATGAAGCTGTCAGTCGCATCAAGGTGATGTACCCGTTCTTAAAAAGTGCTAATCTGGTTTATATTATAATCCATGATATGCTCTGGCCATCAACTGACACTGGCTCTGCCTAAAAAGAGCAGTTTAATGTAGATACTAACGAATGAATGGGATGTGAATGGGGTGTGTAGATTTACCACTGTTAGCAGGTGACCTACATGTGAAGGGTTATCTGTGCAGCACATTTTCTTCTTACCATACGGTGGAGCTGTTTCATGCCTTTTCACCACATCCCTGTGACTGTGTGTTGATAATCACCTGATAGCTTGCACTGTGAGTACAGAAATCTGAAATGTCTGATAATAACGATGTTTCCCTTATTTCCAAGAGCCAAGACGAAGACTCCCAAATGATGACAGAAGTGGACCTGTTTATCTCTACAAAAGCTGTCAAAGTGCTGAATGCTGACACACAGGTGAGTAACTAGTTCTGTGTGTGATGAATCTATTTTCAGACAGACAGAGTGAGCAATGGGTGTTATTGTTTCTGCCCCACATAGGAGACAATGATGGACAGCGCCTTGCGTACTATCTCCTATATTGCTGACATCGGCAGTATTGTGGTTCTGATGGCACGAAGGCGTATGTCTCAAGCTTCATCAGAGGATTTCACAGAATCTCCAGACTCAGCAAGTGATGGAAAGAGTCAGTACAGGATGATCTGCTATGTCTTTGAGTCAGAGGATGTAAGTGTCTGCTGCTAAGGGCTTTATACTAAATTTGTATTTTAGATATTCTTTCTGTGGTCTCTTAAATCATTGTGATCTTTCTCACCTCCTTGCTGTTGTCAACTTGGGTAGTCTTTCTGCTGAGTAGTTTTCCCCAACACTCCCCTTCCCATAGGCACAGCTCATCGCACAGTCTATAGGTCAGGCTTTCAGCGTGGCCTACAGAGAGTTCCTGCGAGCCAACGGCATCAACCCCACGGACTTGAGCCAGAAACAATACAGTGACATCATCAACTCCCAGGAAATGTACCACGATGACCTCGTCCATTTCTCAAACTCAGACAACTGTAAAGAGGTGCGACATTTTTCATTTGGCTGCAGGTGAAATGCAAACAGTGACTGATGGGTTTCTCTTTAAAAATGTGTGTAGTAAAATCTCCTAAATATAATACAGGTTGGCATGTGAAATTCAAAATGTGCTTGAAAAGGACGAGGACGTGCTTTTCTTCTGTTTCAGCTGTATGTGGAGAAACAAAAAGGGGAGAGCCTCGGTGTGGTGATTGTGGAGTCTGGTTGGGGCTCCATTCTCCCCACAGTTATTTTGGCCAGCATGCTGAACAGTGGCCCTGCAGCTCGTTCTGGAAAGCTCAGTGTGGGGGACCAGATTATGTCCATTAATGACACCAGTCTCGTGGGGCTGCCACTGGCCACCTGTCAGGGCATCATCAAGGTATTGATTTTTGCATTGTAGGTTTTTAAACTCTTTAAAGCACTGTAACACCAACATTATGTGTCATGTTCCAGGGTCTGAAGAATCAGGTGAAGGTGAAGCTGAGTATTGTAAGCTGTCCTCCTGTCACCACTGTTCTCATCAAAAGACCCGATCTCAAGTTCCAGCTTGGCTTCAGCGTTCAGAATGGCATTGTAAGTCAGTTCTTGGTGGTAAGGTGCATGGCACCACACTTTAGTCTGAGGTGTGACATAAGCTGTGACATATAAAGTTTATTTTCCACAACCTCAGATCTGCAGTCTGATGCGCGGTGGCATCGCAGAGCGAGGTGGCGTCCGTGTGGGACACAGAATCATTGAAATAAATGGTCAGAGTGTTGTTGCTATGGCACATGAGAAGATCGTTCAAACTCTGTCTGTCTCTGTGGGTGAGGTAAGATCTCATCATGCCACGAGATGGTAATTTACTGCACCACACAGTCACTGAACCACACAGGTCTTTTAAAGCTATATACGCATTACATCACTTTGAGAAGACCCAGATTATTTCATACATACAGTGCGTCAGCATGCATTTACCATATAAATACGATCAATGCAAGTTCTTGGTAAGAGGAGCAGAAGAGAGGAATTAATAATGTAAATCTAGCTCAGGTCTTAATTAAATGTTTGGCAATTTGGGAAAGACTTTTTTCTGTCCTCTCTGAATTAGATGAGAAAATTAACATTGCTCTCAAATCTGTACAGTGATATTATGAAGCTACAGTCAACCACCGAGCTGAGCGTAGCATAAAAGACTAGAAACGGGGAGACATTCAGCCTGGCTGTGTTCAGATCCAGCTAAATCTAACAACAAGCACCTCTTCAGGACACTATCCTTTCATTCCTGCTGGATATGAACTAGGGCAGCTGTTTCCAGTCTTTCCAGTTAACTGATGTAGATTTAGATTTATCTAAAGCAGCGCTTAGTAAATATGTGTATTTCCAAACTGCTTAAGTCTACGTGACAATAAGCATTCTCCGTCTGCACCACATCTTCACCAGCCATTAACATACAGTGAATTTGTTTGTTTGTGCGTGCTTTCCCCAATTTCTCCCAATTCATGTCTCCATTAAAGCAACAAAGCTTGTTATCTGTCTGTAATATATCCAAGGTCTCCTCAAGCACACAGTGAAGTAAATCAGGCCTGTGAAGGGATCGTGACAGTGCCTCTATGAATGGGCTTTTAAGTTGACAGTGTAATCATTCCCTCTCCTCTCATCTCTGCCTTCCTGCCAGATCAACATGAAGACGATGCCTGCTGTGATGTTCAGACTGCTGACAGGACAGGAGACGCCTATCTACATATAGAAACCCTGCATGGATCAGCCCACTGTAGTTCTGTATGTCTGGATGTGTGAAGATGATGGACAGATGGCTCAGTGGGATGAGGAGAATTTATTTTTCTATCATTTTATTTTTTCGGCCTCTTGTTGCATTGCTATAAGGAAGATGCAGTTCTCATTTTCAGGTTTTCTCTTGAATTACATTGTCATAATGGCCTTACAATGTGAATACTCTGTCTGTAGTACTGTACGTGCATTTCTGGTGTTGAAGACAAGTAGCTTTAAGGTCATGATTATTTTCTTATGAAGAGATAAATTAGTACATTTATTTTTTATTTAGTCATTTTTATAATGTGTATGGAGTGTAAAAATGTACTTCTACTGTATATACTTGGGATTACTCAAGGACTTTGTTGGAAAGGCCATATTACTCCTACAGTATATGCATGTCATTAAGAAGAAAAACTGACAAGGATTCATTCTCTATACGAAACAATAATCTATTACACTTACAAAATATGCTGTACAAAAGCACCTAACTATGTGTATTATGGTGACGCTGAAGGCCAAAGACACACCGACCTTTCAAAGACATAGATTACGGGCGATCATTGACTTTATCAGAGCATACAAGAATGTATCGAACTATACATTACTGAGTGAATGTAATGTTGCAACGCCACTGAAAATACAACTTCACTGCTGGATGTGCGCATGCTGTTTGTCGTTTTCCTTTTATTAAAGTGTAAAATGTTACAAACACATGAGGCAGTGAAAAAAAACAACACATTATATGAGAGATGAATCATCTTAACTTTCAAGTTTCCTTTTGGCATTTCACATTCATTTGGATCTCAGAAAGTTGTGGAATGAGGATAATTTAACCAATGACATGTGAATACACTGTTAGAACGTAAACGTAATCATAATCAAACAGACCTACTGTACAATACATAGTGATCAGTGTATGTACACATTGTATGGATCCCATACAACTTTATACATTGCATTTACAAAAATGCAAAAATGTTTTTACATATACAACTATATACAGTAAAATCTCTTTTTTAACAAAGGCACACGTCATCAGAAAATGATTAGAGGTGTAATAATCGACTCTCCATATGTAACACATTCAGCAGGATATATGTTCAAGTACTGGCTGGACAAAGCTCCTGAAGGGACCTGGATGGCTTCATATATCTACCTGATAAAAATAATCAACAAATCATTTTGTAAATAACAAAGAAAAGTAGAAATGAACATGTATTTTGTATAAAATGCTTTTACTGCTCGCTCGGTATCAGCAACTTACTGAAACTCTTTTTGTAGTCAATGACGGAACTGTCACTCCCTCCAGGAAAATTGTATTCAGGTAGCCCTCTCCGTAAGAAATGTCATCGTCCTCACAACTGTCGACGCCAACACTGAATGCCTCTTTCACCTTCTCTGGTATCATGAAGTCAAACATCACCACCAGAATCCCAATGATGGTGCACAGCACACCTGGAAATGTTTCCCATTAGCACCAATCACAACCACCGGCCTGTATTTTAATGCAAGGTGTAAATACAAATAAATGTGCATCTCGTCATCGTTACCTGTGGCCAGCGCCAGCCAGAATGAATGGCTGTATTCTGCTTCAAAGGAGTCAGTGCCTATAGAGAAAATACACTGCGGCACATTCATGATTGTGGAGAAGGAGGCCATGGAGAAGAAGATGAATGCAGCAGTTGCCAGCATCATGTACCCAGCATACAGAATGACCGGCATGGAGAACAGGATATTGGCGAGCATCCAGCAACAAAAAGCAGTCCTGAAAAGTTTGCACCGATTAGAATTTCTGCTTTTTTAACAATCAACAGCCTAAATGGACAGGATATTAATGTAACATGTTTATAGTTACCAGAGGGTCGCTGAGGCATATCGTCCAGAGTATCTGTACTGAAAGATGAGACCGCATGGGCTGCTCAGTGTGAACTTTTCAGCAATATACAGGATGGGGTTGGGCAGACCTTTCTCAAGAGCTTCCTCATAGTCTTCTTCAATGGCATCCTGCCAGCTGAACATTTCATTGTAGTCAATGGTCTCATTGAATTGTACAACTGGATTCCCTAAAAGAGAAAGCAACTTAATGTATGTGCAACATTAGACATGCTCAGAGAAGGAGAAACATGACTATCATTTCACCACTTTAAATGTCAAACATTTAAGAAACATTTCCTCTGAATACCTAGAGAACTATAAGTGTCTGAAACCTTTAGAACTGCCGTTAGACAGTGTGACTGTGTCGGCACACAGCAGAAGCGATCATGACTCACCTTTCAGTGTAACGTTAATGCCGTACAGTCCAACATGCAAGCCGATCTCAGCATTAACTATTGCATTGCTGAAAGACTTATAGGTGGCATTAGTGCTCACTCTGGCCTCAGCCCAGTCACTAGTGAAGTTGAGAGCTGCAGAAAAAAAGACATAAAGAGATGTAAAATGATGTTTATTCTGTGCTTTCTTATACAACAATGCTCAGAATACAAGTACTCACCCACTATCACTGCACCGATGAACAAGCTGATAATGATTCTAAACATCCAGAACAGCCTCTGAAAGGAAGGGTAGCGACAATAGACCAAAATAAAAAGGGTGGAATGAAACATTTAAATGAAAGCATTGCAACACAATGTTGTCATTATTGTGCACCGCCAAAAGCAGACACCTTTATGTCTGCAGTGAGTAATGGTTTATCTGATGGTGCACACTCACCGACTTTCCCCGTATCCCTGGAAGGATGACAAGAAGACTGACTGCTAGCACAAGGAAGACCAGAATAACGGTTAGCAAGCTGCCACTGAAGATGAAGGAGGTCCTTTGTAGAGTGTAGAATGGGTAAATGTCATTGTAGAAAGTCATCTTAGCTCCTGATCTTACGGACGCAGCTGAAACTAGACAGTGTAACAGAGAAGACAGTGTTAGTGGTGGACTTCTCAATTTCCTTCAGATGCAGAGATAGCAGCTCTTGTTCTTTAGTAGATAAGAGAAAGGACATTATTTCTGCTATGGTTCATTGAATATGATTCAGTAAAACCACAAGTGATTTATGTAGCAGAGTCTAATACTGTCCAGCTTACTTCACTCTGAAGAAATAAATGTCTGTAATAAACATGCAACCGCTTCTATGTGACCACTTCAGTCAGTGTAATGTAAATTAAAACTCATGTATTTGTTTTAATGCATTAATTACCTAGGAAAGCTTCAACATTTGTAAGCAAACTAAAACAAAACGATATATACCAACAAACGCAAACTTTTATTGGAGGTTTCTTACCTGAAAGTTGACTGATGAAGACTGTGATGTGTGAATGTCAAGGGACCATACACTACACTTCTTTTATACCACAGGACCCCTTTGTGTCACAGAGGAGGAGGAGGAGGATGGATTGACTGGAATGTCCCAGAAAAGAGGTGTGATCCTGAAACCATTTGGGCAACACAGGTCACATGTAGTTTCTGATAAGTTGTAGGCCACGTGTTGCCTGAAGTATTGCACTATTCCTCACCTTCACCTGTGCTCCTGCACGTCTGCACTACATTTCAACCTCTGCAATAGGTAAGACTCAAATATTTTACCTTCTCAAAAAATACTAAGTGATAAAGAAAACGTTGTCTTTGGTGTCACTAGTTTCGAGGAAGGTAAAATTTAAACTTAAGTTTAATGATAAAAGGCGTCGGCTGTAATATTGGACTTCCTGGTTTTTCTTTCTAGTCTCTATTAGCTCTGTGTATTAACTGTGAATGAGTAAATGGCAAATACCTTCCCACTGTCTTTTCTCGCGTCCTTCACTGCTGCTGGCTGTGGACTGATCTGGACAGAGTGATCTCTCGCATCAATGGATTTGCGTAAATGGGTTTGGAGTATCTGCGCTGCGGTTGGCTTGGTGCTCATCGTCAGTGAAGGTGAGTAGATATTGACACACAGTTGTACTTCATCTCACCCTAACTCTCCTCGGTTAACGTAGGACGTGACGGTACGTATGGAGAATCCCGTTTAAACTCCACATTCGTCGAACAGATTCGCGCTGTGCTGTGACCTGGGAGGTCCCGCGCTGTGATGGCTGGTACAACAGTTTGGGATATCCCAGGCGCGGGGCGGTAGGTAAGTCATACAGTTGCCTGAGGAGTTCAGCAGCAGCAGCAGCTGTTTTCCTACAACTCACCTGCGCGCGCGCGCCGTGTTTTGTGCTCGCGCAGGTTCACACCTCATGCGTCTCGTGCCCGCGCGCTACTGGGACGGAGTGTACCAACCTGTGCGCGAGCCACTGCTTCCGAACCCCCGCAGACTGAGCAACGCGATGAGCAAAGGGCCCTCCGGCCTGCCCTCGGCCCGCAACCAGACCGTACTGTCTGTGTTCTTTGGTAAATATAGCCAGTTGTTGTGATGTGTGTACTGAAGTGCAAAATGACAGGAGTCAATGACAGAATGCACAAATATGTCACCCTGATATTTTCTAACCCGTTTTAAAAAATGTAGGTGGAACAGAGGTGCAATCATTTATCTATGTGTTGAAAAGCATTCGTGGTGTTGAATTCCAACAGAGTTGAATTGATTGACAAACTCATTGAAGAATTACAAAATTGTAGATAACCAAATCCGAGAAGTATCACTGATAACACATTCTGGTGATTAATGCAGACCTTGACTGATAACAGCAACATGCCAGCATATCAGTTCTTTTGCTTCGTGGTATGTCTGTGATTGCATGTTCTCAAGTGTTGTATTTCCACATTATCCTGTGATCTTTCATAACCACTATAAAGATAATAAAACAGTAGCCAAATGCATTTTAAAGTTAATTATTTGTCTTGATTTTTTTAGGTTATCATGTTTCCTTTGAAATTTTTGACTCAAGAACTCCTGGGTGTCCACCTGAGTTCATGAATATCCCAGTCCCAAAAGGTGACCCTATCTTTGACCCCACGTCCACCGGAAATGTTCTGCTGCCCTTTCAGAGGGGACCATGGGACAAAGAGTCCGGACAGAGTCCGAGCAACCCTCGCATACAGGTGCTGATATGTGTCAATGTTATCAAACTGCAGCCAGGTACAAGCGGTAAATGTGAAATAAAATATTAGTAATGTAACAGCTGATGCGGTTCTGGGAAAAATGTCATTCATATTACACCAAATACAATCTATTTCTTGAAGTTCAGTAATTTGTGGAAAATAAATATAACAAATGCAGATCAACATGGCGACAGCTTGGATAGATGGCAGTTCAATCTATGGCCCCTCCACGTCCTGGTCTGACTCTCTGAGAAGCTTTTCTCGAGGGCTCTTGACTTCAGGCTCTAAGTGGGACATGCCAAAACAGGGAGGAGGCACAAATCTCATGTGGAGTGCCGCTGATCCGTCTACTGGAGATCATGGAAATGAAAATCTTTACGGTGAGATATATTGAATTATAACAGTTTAACCAGCAAGAAACACTTTTTACAACAAAGTGGTTTCCATATCAAGGAATATTAGACAGTGCGGGTTATAAAAAGGTCAGGACCTGTTAGCAGCTGAAAACAGTACTTCTGTTCAACGTCATTCAGTAAAGGAGCAGTTGACAGAATAACACACTGGTTTACAATGCTCCATACCTCTGGCTATAAACATTTTCATGTTCTCAACAGTAGTGAAAGAGGTTTCTATATGTGGGCACTGATGCTGTTTGTGATTTTCAGAGTTTGGGCATTGCACACTAGTAATCTGGCTTTTTACACTGCATGAGAGTCAATCAATACGGCAAGCTCCTAAAAAACAGCAAGAATTTCTTGCCAATGTTATTTTGCAAAAGTCTGCTTTGATTAGAGTTGCATCCTCTTGACCACTGAGTCAAGCAAGAGGCCCAGTCTGACGTGTGCTATGACTCTTTAATTATTGTGTAAATGGCTTGTTACACTCACCGCAGTAAATCCCTCTCTCTATAGCAGTGAGCACGTCGTGCAGGCATCGCGAAACCAGTGTTTTGTTGCATAAGTTGTTAAACGGTTAGAGTTATTATCTTGGGTGTAGGTGCAGGATCTTCTTCTATTGTCACTGCTTTGTTGTCACATCTTTAAAAACAAACAGGCACATTATCAGTACGTCAGTGGTCAGTCATTAACAAATGCACTAATAAGGTGCAGTGAAATGAGAGGCTTGCTGCAGAATATTTGTTCAGTTTGATGTTGTTACAGATTCTATCCTCTGTTAACTGCTTGGTAGCTATAGTGATTTTTTTGTGATGGAGGGATGAATTACCTATAATTTACGCGTTCTTCTGTGTCCAGAGTTGGGAAATGCCTGGGCCAATGAGAACATGTTCACGGCGGCAGAGGGGATTATCTGGTTTCGTTACCACAATTATGTAGCCTCCAAACTACATCAGGAACACCCAGACTGGTCGGACGAAAAGCTGTTTCAAAATGCCAGGAAGACTGTTGTGGCCACATTTCAGGTAGAGGGAAAGGTCTGCATGTAATCCTCTCACTACACGTGCTGATTTAATTTGCACTCTGGAAAGACGGAGGTTGCATCAGCACCAGGTGGTCGTAAGTTTAGGAAAGAAATTGATGGGTTTAGTTTAAGTGTGAATGCATCATCTCTTACTTGTTTGACTGTAGTAGAGTCTGTCCTCTGCTAAAACCACCAGAACAACATTACTCACTTTAATTACATTTTCTACTTCTCTTGAAATATTCACCAAACTATGTGTCCACATAAAAAGCTACAGCAGTAAAATGAATATTCGAAGAAAATGTTACAAACAATATATATATTGTCACCTTATCAGGTTGCAATGTTGTAAAACAGTTTTAAATGTGCATTCAAACAAGCTGCATAGTAGGTACAGGCTTTTATTCTATTCTATTCTACTTTATTTTATGCTTCTGTTTCCAAAACAGAACATTGTTCTCTACGAATGGCTACCTGGATACCTCGGAGGGAAAAGGCTTCCTCCTTATCCAGGTAAGAATCAGGCAAAGTATGTGTATGAGCAAGTGGAGGAGAACAGGTAATGCACTGCTGACCACAAGCCGCGGTGAGGTGAACTGTAGTTGGTGATGGATAGCAGGGAAATATGTGCTCCATCAGCAAAGCGTCACCCTGTGTCTCCCTCTTCTGCTGATTAAGCACCCACAGCTGAAGAAAGTTAATGGGTCAGCGGTCAGATGACCCCCCCATAGCTTTTTTTGTATTTAAACTGCTTTGTGGAGTAACTTTCATCCTTTGGATGATGATATGTTGTATGAGGTTTGCACGCACAAGGACTGTTTCCAGCTCACCTTTTATTACATCAATATGCATGTGTCTCTCCTTCGTATGTGCAGGTTACCAGAAGTTTGTTGACCCAGGGATCTCTCCTGAGTTTCAGGTTGCTGCCATACGATTTGGTATTACTATGGCGCCACCTGGTGTTTACATGAGGTAGTTATTCATTTTTCTTTTTACCTCACGTTTCAAAAATAAAAGCTCACAGAGCTCTAAGTCAGTGCAACCTCGCTAAGGTTTTGCTGTATAGAATCAAACACAATCTAATCTGAAACACACACATTGTCTGTATTTTCCTGATTTTTCCCTCCAGAAACAGAACCTGTCATTTTCGGAAGATTATTAATATGGATGGCAGCTTATCACCAGCAATGCGGCTTTGTAACAGCTTTTGGAAACGTGAGGTATAATCACGATTATACTGCTGTAATCTCATGAGTGAATGAGAGGAGTTTGAAATGAATGGTGGGCTAATTTCATGTCCATCGCGAATCTCTCGCCAATGCTTCACTTTGTTCATTTTAATTTTAACATGGTTGTAAATTCTAATCTTGCCAGTTTATGGTCGTAGAAAGGAGATACAGTGTTTATATATGATATGTTCTATGGTGGTTGATTATGTATTTATATATGTGTCCTTTTGTTTCAAGAAACCTAATGTGAAGGAGAGCAGTGATATAGATGACCTTGTCATGGGCATGGCCTCCCAGATTGCTGAAAGAGAAGACAGTATTGTTGTGGAAGACCTAAGAGGTTTTAAATCTTCATCATCATTGTGTGCTATCATTTATTTAGGTATTTGTAAGTAAGTATTTTTAAGAATGAATGCTCACTTCTTTAAACTGATGTGTCCTTTGATAGATTACATGTATGGACCTCTAAGGTTCACTCGGTCAGATTTGGTGGCTCTGACTATCCAGAGAGGGAGAGACTTTGGTCTGCAAAGTTACACTGAGGTCAGAAAAGCTCTGGATCTGCCTCCTGTAAATACATTTGAGGACATAAACCCAGAGCTCACCCGCACCAATCCACAGGTAAAAGCTGCAGTCTCAAATTAAAATGAAGAATGATCAAATATAAAATGTGAAAAAAGACCATGTGAGGTTACCTGTCTTGTATATAGCTACTCCACGATGTGGCAGAGGAGTATGATGGGGACATCTCAAAGCTGGAGCTCTTCCCCGGAGGACTGCTGGAGTCTCTTGATGGTCCAGGACCAGTTTTCTCAGCCATAATCTTTGACCAGTTTGAGCGCATCAGAAATGGAGACCGCTTCTGGTTTGAGAACAAACAGAACGGGTCAGCTCACCTGTAATGGCTTCTCCACAAATATTAGAAATATAGTAATAGGTATTTGTGTCGCATTGTGTTAATCGTCTCAGTGTGTTCTTACTTTTTTGTGCTTTCCAGTTTGTTTACAGATGAAGAGATCCAAGCAATCCGCAACATGACATATTTCGATGTGCTCCTTGCAGTCACAAGTGCCAAGACCACCGATATACAAAATAATGTCTTTTTCTGGAAGGATGGTAAAATGAAAAACTGTCAAGATTTGCTTCATGTGCAAAAAATCTATGTTTTTAAAAAGGAATTAATGTTATATTTGATTCTGTGCTGGTCTTAGGTGACCCGTGTCCTCAGCCTGCACAGCTAAATGCATCAGTTCTCGCTCCCTGCACTAATGCTACCAAACTTAATTACTTTGATGGGAGCAAAGCTGGCTTCGGGATATTTATCATCGTTCTGTTCCTCTTTCCTGTCGGTGAGTATCATACTCACAAATCCATCTCCTTTTGCACTGTAATACCAGTATAATTAAACTAATGTTCAGCCGTTTGATCAGTTGTGATTATTTAACCTCCACAGTGAGCTTTCTCGTGGCCTCTATGGTGGCATATCTTCGCAAGTACAGGTACAGGAAGTTCCAGAGAAGAAGGAAAGCGTGTGAAAAAACGGAGGAATCAGCTGTGGGAATAAATGGTATGAAATGCATCAAGGTGCACGGTGTTAGATTATAAATAAGTCAGGCTTTACAACAGACTCACGCTTGGTAGTAAGGAATTACAGCTAACTATTAGATACAGTACTATTGGTGCTGAAAGTCAGTATTCATAAGGTAGATTACACAAGCATCATCACAAAACTGAGGTAAACAGATGAACTGAAGTATTGAGACAGATGTATACTAAAATACTGTGGCAGATACAAAGCTTGACAAGATGACATTAGGCTCATTAAACACTCGACTTGGCTTTTGCTCTCCAGCCTACGAATGGCAAGGCCACAATAAACCTCTGCATCCTGTCAGCATGGTGGTTGATGAGAAGGAGAGGCTGCAGGTTTCTGACAGATCTGGACCTGCTCTGCGATCCCTCAGTCTAAGCAACCAGAGCTATCTGGATGTTTTTCTGTCCAGTGACCGTCAGCGTAAAGCTCTGCTGCTCAAAGTACCAAAAGAGTATGACCTGGTGAGTACGTTAAAATCTTTAGATTCTTGTCTAAACATGCAGCAAGATGAAAGAAAAACTGCTTTTCTGCATCTTGTGTGAGCATGTACAATCAAATTCTGTGTTCACGTTCTTTGCAAATTAGGCAAGTCTAATTTTCACCTCACCCAATTGCTGATGCTTCATGGCTTTTATTTCCCTCCCTTCATGCTGTTTAAACCCCTTTGTTTGCCCATGCAGGTGCTGTTTTTTGATGACGAGGTCAAACGTACAGCGTTTTTTAAGTGTCTGCACCCAGGGGTGACAAACATCGAGCAGGAGATAAGAGTGAAGGAGATGAGAGAGAAGGATCTGCTGCGGGAGGCTTTAACGAGAGAGCAGAGGGCTCAGATTGTGGAAACCTTCATTCGACACGCTTTCTCTAAGGTACCATCAGCCTCTGGATGTTTCTCTCATCCTCTGCTCTACGGCTTTAAGCTCAGCCACAAAATGTCATCAAAGCTTGTTTGAGGTCAAATTAGGTTTGACCTCAGGCCAAAGGAACGAATTGTCGGTCTCAGTGGTGACCTCATTTATAACGAGCACCTCAGCTGACATCAGTGATCTTACTAATGTCACACTGTCACATAGGTCCTGGAAATAGAGAAGTGTGACGCCGGTGACATGAGTGGTGTTTCCCGTGAGAAGGCCAAAGAGGTTCTCCAGTGTGAGCTGACAGCGTCAGAGTTTGCTGACGCACTGGGCCTCAAGCCTGACTCCTTATTTGTGGACTCCATGTTCACACTAGCTGATAAAGATGGAAATGGTTACCTCTCCTTCCAGGAGTTTCTCGATGTGATGGTCATCTTTATGAAAGGTAAAGTAGTTGGTTCTCCGGGCGTGCTGCCATATTGGTGCCCAATACAGCACAGATTTAGATGACACTGTATCATCGTTCATTTGTTCAGGGTCACCCGAGGAAAAATCCAAACTGATGTTCTCCATGAACGACATAGGTGGAACTGGTTTCTTGTCAAAAGAGGAATTTGCCAGGATGCTCAGGTTCGCCCTGTTTTTTTTAATACGTGAAGCATTATGAGTCTTTATTTTTTTGCATTTGATGGTTTGCCCTCATCTCTTTGATGTGCTGCAGGTCTTTCATTGACATCTCCAACGGTGCTCTGTCAAAGAGCCAGGCAGAAGACGCCATCAACACCATGATGAAGGCTGCAGGCTTTGATGACAAAGAGAAAATCTCATGGGAGGACTTTCATTACATCCTGCGGGACCACGAGAAGGATCTGCAGTTTGCTCAACTCAATGTCAAAGGTTGGCAAGAGAATGTAGTTCAGAAAGATGCTTTCTTTAAATAATCATTTCTCTGACCTTGTCTGATGAATTAATGTGCCTGCTGCTGTGTGTGCAGGGATGGAGAAACAGGGCAAGAAGCGGCTGAGTCGAGACCAGAGGGTGTCCTTTATCTGTCCAGCAAACAGGTAAGAGAACAGGGTGTCATTTCTTACCCAGATACCAAACAAATGGACAAAGATAAAGAGTTGCCATAACTTTGATTAGGTGCAATCATTGTTGGTAATTCTTTGTTTGCAGCAACAAGACAGAAGGACAGGACATACGAAGACGGAGAAAGTATGCTTCTTGTTAGATCTCTTTACTCTCGTAAATGACTTTCGAGTGTCTGACAGCTTACAAGGATCCACACTGATGACTAGTATCATCTTACTATTGCAGCAGCATGTTATTAGTATGTAGTAGTAATTTTCTTCTGTAGACTAATGTCTTTTTGTTTTTATTGTGGTTTGAATGTTAGTGAGCAGAACGCTGACTGAAAAATCCATCTTGAATTTCCAGGTTAAGCATCAAAACTCCAAATGTCTACGTGAATCCCAAGCGTGAGCAGTACATCAGAAACCCAGTCCAGCAGAAAATCCAGCAGTTCAAGCGCTTCATTGAGAATTATCGCCGGCACATAGTCTGCGTCTTCATCGTGTACGGCATCGTGGCTGGTGTGTCACTTGAGAGATGTTACTGTGAGTCAGAGATTCTTCTACTTGATCTGTTTGCTGACTGAGACGTCTACGTGTGTGATAGAAAGCTGATTACAAATGCCTTGTTCAGACTACGGTTTGCAGGCTGTTTCTACTGGCGTCCCTGAGACTTCAGTGGTGGGCCTCATCGTGTCCCGTGGTTCGGCCGCTGCCATCTCCTTTTTGTTCCCCTACATGCTCCTCACTGTCTGTCGCAACCTCATCACGTTGTGCCGAGAAACCTTCCTCAACCGATACATCCCCTTCGATGCAGCTATTGACTTCCATCGCTTCATGGCTATGACTGCCATCATCCTAGCAGGTGGGTGGAAAACAGAACATCACAGAAGAAAGGCACGCATTGAGTTTGAGGAGCAATGTCTTCACCTGCAGTTTGTCTGTTCTCACTGTAGTTGTTCATAGTTTGGGCCACATCGTCAACATCTACATCTTCTCCATCAGTGACCTCAACATCCTGTCGTGTTTGTTCCCTAAAGTTTTACCTAACAATGGGTAATGTTTGAAATATGTGACTGATGTTAGTAGATATTTGTACACCTGTAAATCCAGTTTTGTATTTACACCATTTTCATTCTAGGTCTGAACTTCCTCTCAAGTGGTCGTGGTGGTTCTTTCAAACTGTACCAGGTAAATTAAAAGACTGGTTTTACGCCTTCCACATGTTTGTTATATTATGTGCTAATCTGTGTTTTTGTTCTCTTCCAGGGATGACAGGCGTCTTGCTTCTTTTTGTTTTTTCGTTTATGTATGTTTTTGCCTCACACTATTTCCGTCGCATCAGTTTTCGTGGATTTTGGATCACACATTACCTCTATGTTGTTGTGTACTTACTAGTAGGTATTTTTCTGATTAAAAAACACAAATGCACTCTGCAGTCAACCCTCATGATGGATGGAAAAGCATATTTAGCTGGTGGTGTGATGCTGGTTTTGTTTTCATTCCACAGACCGTTATTCATGGAAGCTTCGCCCTGCTCCAGGAGCCCCATTTTTATATCTATCTAATCCCTCCTGCACTGCTCTTCCTGCTGGACAAACTCATTAGTTTGAGCAGGAAAAAAGTGGAAATACCAGTGGTCAGAGCTGAGCTACTGCCTTCAGGTAACATTTAGACTCTTCTGGAAAATACTATGAAGTTGAAAACATCTCACCCTCCACCTGGAAGGCTTCCTCCATGGTGATGGTTATTACTGAGATAACCATGACATGGACAACTTCACAGGCAACATGGAGACTAACTTAGACTAAATAAACACATTTTCTCTGTCGGTTTTTTGTTTTGTAATTGATATAGCATTTTTCTGTTGTCTGCCCTTGACTTCATGCTTCTCTTGATTCTCCGACCTGTAGGTGTGACACATCTGGAGTTCAAGCGACCACAGGGCTTTGTTTACCGTTCAGGCCAGTGGGTTCGCATAGCGTGCCTGATGTTGGGCACAGATGAGTACCACCCATTCACACTGACGTCAGCACCCCACGAGGAGACCCTAAGCCTGCACATCAGAGCGGTTGGGCCCTGGACCAGTCAGCTCCGTGAACTCTACACTGAAGAAAGCCTGCTTGAGCTTGGAGCCTATCCAAAGGCATGGCTCCGTTTTACTGTGTGTTTTTATTCCTGGTCTTTTAATGATGCTAATATTAATTATTTTATTTCACCCTAAGTTGTACTTGGATGGCCCATTTGGTGAAGGCCATCAGGAATGGATTGACTTTGAGGTCTCTGTTCTTGTGGGAGGAGGAATTGGAGTCACCCCATTCGCTTCCATTCTTAAAGACCTGGTGTTCAAGTCATCAGTCAAGTCCAAGATTCAGTGCAAAAAGGTGCCTAAAATAACACAGCCTATAGGCTCATTTATCTTTATTTGTCCCTGAAAATGCATTTTTTATACAAGAAGCTGCTTCTGTTAACAAACTATGAACTGTAGCCCCTGATTGTTTGAAGGTGTACTTCATCTGGGTGACACGAACACAGCGTCAGTTTGAGTGGGTGTCAGAGATCATCAGGGAGGTGGAGGAGATGGACACTCTGGAGCTGGTCTCAGTGCACACATACATCACTCAGGTGGCCGAGAAGTTCGACCTACGAACCACAATGCTGGTGAGAGTTCCAAGCGTCACACAAAATAGAAAGTTTTTTAACCAAGAGAGAGATGCCTCGGGTATCAATAGCTGTATGAATAGTTTCACATCTTGGGATATGAGCAGTTTATTTCCTGTTTCTGTTCCTTATGCTAAGCTAATTTATCCATGTGTTGGCTCTAATCACAAAATTCACACACAATATTTTATTTCAACGCTTTGCAAGAAAGCAAATAATCTTTTTAAAGGTTTGTGCATAATAATTGTCTGGGAACTGTGTCGACAGTATGTGTGTGAGCGCCACTTTCAGAAGGTGTGGAGCCGCAGTCTCTTCACTGGGCTGCGATCTGTCACCCACTTCGGACGTCCACCTTTTGTCTCCTTTTTCAGTTCACTACAGGAAGTTCACCCTGAGGTCAGTCCTTTGTCAGTCTTTATCTACCTCATGTCTTTTCTGAACTTTGCCCAGTGTGACAGGCCGGGCTAAGGTAAAGAATTATGTTGTTATTTCCTGTAGGTGGGTAAAATTGGTGTGTTCAGCTGTGGACCCCCTGGACTGACCAAGAACGTGGAGAAAGCTTGTCAGCAGATGAATAAGAGGGATCAGGCTCACTTCATGCATCACTATGAGAACTTCTAACTTGTCCTCAGCCCTGGACTAGTGTACGTGCTTACAGAAGGATCCATGAGACGCTTTATTCTGGGTGAATACTACTAGGTGTTTACTACAGCAATATATTTCCACAATCACAGTTAAGGGAGGATGTTTTGATTTTATGTAGCACTGAAGAATAAAGTGGAAGATACCTGTTGCTAACAGATTAGTGACCCTGTCTTTATGTGTTCTGATGGTGAATATTAGGGTTACCTTACATAAATGTCAATCAGGCAGGAGTAAGAAATGGGAAAATACCTACTTATAATTTATGTTAAATACTTTCTAATCATCAGCTTTTTTCGTATGTATGCTAGCATGTACAAGGAAGCATGCGCTATGTGATTTTTTCGTTTGCTGGATGCCTCAGCTGTAACTGGACTTAGTTTTCCTTGCTTTTGCTTTTTAATGCATTCTTTTTATCTTATTGATTTTTTTATGCTTTTGTATGTGAACAAAAAAATAAACATTTTACTACTGAACTGTATTTGTATCTCTGTCATGTCACAAGGAGACATTCCCATTATAATATTATATCAATGGGCCAAAGCATTGGATCAGCAAGGCAAATGTATTTGTAATTAATGTATAGTGAAAATACAGTCCTCTCAAATAAAAACCAAGGCTACAACCAAGAGAAGTCATAGAATATCATATATAATAGTGTCACAATTTATACTTTATCAGTGCCCTTGGACAAATTCTTAGGGATAGGTAGCTGAATTTAGGGCCATAGTGGTTGAAAACACTACCAAGCATTAAACACTGACCCAGAGGTTTGCTGCCCTACAATCTGTGCCACGGTTGTGGTAGACCTACTTATCGTTTGAAAAAACAAGCCCAATGGCTTACCTCGTTATCAAGAAACATGTTCTACTCACATGTACTTCTGTTTACTTAAAATGTGGGCCATGTGATACAAAATGTGCTATTTTCTCTGTAGATATTCATATTTTTTATTATGCATTTAGTAATGATAATTATTTAAACCCCTTAGACATCTCACTGCACCAACCCGATTTTGCACGTTCCTGTGTTTGATAGACAATGCTTGCTATTTACCCAAATCCTGCAAAGAGTATGTTGCTGCACAGTCCCAGAAGTGTGAGACTTGACCTGACCAGAAAAGGAAAGTGTACTCAACGACTCTGTTTACATTTAATCTGATCACATGAACAGAACACTTGACATGGATCACGTGTGTTTGTCTTTGTGTCTGTGAGTTAAAAACAGAAAGCGGATGTAAATAATGCCGTTTTTCTTTACCTTTATTTACTCAGGGAAGTTTCACTGAGGGCAAGGCTTTCTGTTTCAACAACACCCTGCTCACACTGTTGGCCACTGAGCAGATCTGCTGGAGCAGCTGCTTGTTGAAGCCTTGATCGAGAGCAGTTTAGCAGCTGTAAAGCCAGAGAGGCAAGCACTGCTGCTCTATATTCCCCCACCTCCGTCTTATCACAAGATAGAAATTAACATAAGACACAGAATTATTATTATCACTTTAAAGATAACTCCATCAGTGTTCATCATTGCACGCCTGAAACAGTGTCCGACTAACAATGGACAACAAATATAAAAATACTAAAGATTCAGCACAACTAGAAATGTTCTCACATTAATTGTATTTATTCATTTAATTCCAAAACTGGCCACTACTTTGTTAGAGGAACAACATTCAAATATAAACCCTGTTTTTTGGAGATGATCAACTCATACATATTTACAACAACACACTTGCAAGTGGAATACAAATGTTTGTCCACTGTAGGAGATGCCAAATAAACAGATTTATATGTTTGATTATAAAATGATAACAACAACAATGTGTAACACCAAGTAGTCATTAGCAAGAGATAAACAGCGGGGCGGAGCTGCCTCGTTGAAACCACTACAAAACAGTAGTGTAAGAAAAAAACATTATTGTAAGAATTTGATTTATATGTTTATATGAGATCCTCTATGTGCTGTGGCAGGGGTGGCTCATCACATTCTTCTATGGGGGCAGAGTTTCTGCTGGTTTGGACTTTGAACCTGTTTAATCACTGGTTTTGGTTCAGACCAGTTTAGATCTTGCATTTACCAAAATAAAATAATTTCTGTAGCATGACACTAAAACTCGGTCTGTTCAAGTAAAGGTGTTAAAAATGTGTCCACACATTAGATTATTAATTATGTTCTTGTCACGTTTGAGGTGGTTGACACGACACATTTTGAGTGAGCATGTCTGTGTGGATACAGAGATCAGAGAACGGTAACCGTGATCCTGGCAAAGAGCTTTGATTTTCTGTTTGATTTGATTACATTAGTTAAGATTTACCAGAAATTTTTAACTGCTGCTATGTAATGGGAAGATTGTAAACCATTTCATACTTGTTTAAATACTAAATAATACATAAGGAAATCTCCAAACACACCAGTACAGTTACATAATTTCTTGATCATTTATGTTGCATGCAAACATTAGATAGTTTATCACACAGCTGTCAGGGGCCAGAAAATTTGTTTTTTGATTAGTTCCGGGTTTAGGTTGCAACATTATGTAGTTATCTAAGCTTCTTGGAAAAAGTGCATTCCTTATTATGGGAAGAGAGATATGTACATTTACCTTCTTTCACCACATGCACACTTACTGCAAATCAAATGTAAATATCTAGCAACTGTATCATTTGCTGCTGCTCGGTCTTGTTAGTAATCTGTGACTGATCTATGACTTGTTTGTCAGCGTTACCTGTATGCTGCTGTTTGTGCAACGACTCAACTGTCCCAATGCCATGATTATAGTTTAATCCAATTTAATCTCATCTTTTTGTTTTCCAAAAAAAATCTTGTTGCAATAACAAATCAGGTTGGTGGGTTGTTTTGATGTCTCATAGATGTTCTTCAATCTGAATCATACTTTCTCACATGCAACATCGCTGTCTTTTCTTAATAAAGGGCTTTAGCGTATAAAGTTATGAAAATGAGGGACTTTCTGTGATTGTGCTATTTCAACCAGTTTTTGTACAGATACTTACACAAATCTTACAACAAGTCAAACAAAGGTTTGACTTTGCACCTGATATTACCGAATGACTCAACTCAAACTCAAACCAAATTGCAATTACATTAAGTGCATGAGCCAATACTAAGAAAATTGATTGATAACAGCTGTGGAGTCCAAATGAATAAAAAAAATTCTTTGTCAGCTCTACAATGTGAGAGCAAACAGGAGAGCCGTATTGAAATATCTTGAGAAATCAAAGAGATAGTATTATTTACACTGTCTGCTTTTTAAAGCAGTGCTGCTGAGTAGTGTTACAACAGAGATGCACATGACTTTAGAGTTCACAGGCTCTCAGCCAAATGCCACAACAATAATCTTAAGAAGCCTTAACCGCGTGACCTGGTGTGCTGGTGATCCACTGAACAATTACAAACATTTCAAATGTGATATTTCATGATATTTCCCTCCAGCACTTGGACACTGTGCTCTGGATAAGAGGCCATGTAGTTCAGGTCAGTTCAGTTAATGGCACCTGGAAGTTGCTTGATGTCTTCCCCAATGACTTTCTTCATTTACATTCATTCAGTAATAATGGGTCATCATGATTTTCCATACTGTAGATCTACTACATTGCGCTGACCTATACTCACTGTCATCTACTGTCCCTGTCATGGAGGTGGGGTTTGCTGCCTCACTGCTATTCCTGAAGTTTCGTCTGTTCTTTCCCATTTAAGGGTTTTCTTTTCTTATCGGATTTGAGGGTCTAAGAACAGAAGATGTCATAAAATATGCATATGAACGGTATAAAGATAAAAATATATCTAAATAAAATTTGACTCGATTTTGACTTCACATACAAAGTACAAAAAAAAGAAATCAATCCACTAGTGACTTAATAGTGTGGTTGAAATCGTTTAGCTAACTATAATTTATGGGTGAAATATCTGGCTCAAGACAGATGATTGTTTCTGTAGCCAACAGATGCCATGTTTGCAGATGATGGGGTGTGTATGCCAGGAAGATAGCGTCCACACTTCAAACCAGGAACAAAATGTTAAACGAAAACCTGCTTGTGCCTTGGTAACCACATAAACTCTGACATAATTAAGTGCTCATTAGAGCCAGGAAAATCTCACAGGTGAGAAAGAAGCAGCATAAGAAGCAGAATATTGCTGAGTTGAGTGTCAAGTTTGAAAGTGACCTGATGTACTGGCATTTTTTCCTCAGAACGTTCTGTACCAAAGCAGTTTCGGACAGCATGTCTCAGGAGAGATACTGATGATGTTGCTGATGATTTATTGTTGATACAAGCTCTGAGAACAGTGTGGAAATGATACGACATGTGAAAACTTTATTAATAATGAAACAGGTAATGTGAGAAGTGCCCTTTATCAGCTTAGTCTGTAAGTCTATTTATTTGTGTCTCTCATTGTGAGTGAGAATAAACTGCTTGTCCTACTCATCGCCAGAAGTGGTTGGAGGGGAATAAGTTATGCTCTGGCTTGTTACTTATTGAGACAGGGTGAAATACCAGAGGGGATACCACTTCAAAGTCTCATGAATACTACTTTGTCGTATTAAGCAGGCAGAGTAAAGTAAATCATGGACCACCAGCCTTGTACTAGTGTCTAGTCCAGCTTATTATAGACACAGTAGAAGCACAGGTATGTGTTGTAGGCTGCATTACACGTGTGTGTCTGAACAGACTGCACTCACACCCAGAAACCTTCTGTGTTTTATGATAGATGTGGGAGGACCAGTATTGAACATTTCACTCACTGATTATTATTTATCTATTTACTAGAGTCATTTGTCCAATTGCTATGCTGACACAGTCCATGCCCTCAGTCAGGGAGGGTGCTGTGCTGAAAGAGGCGCACGGAAATGGTTGGCTGTTTCTGGGCAGCAACAACATGTTGGTAGGGAGGACTGTGCCTTTTGTGTCTTATCACCAGCCTACGGCCTGATTATCTCAGAGTCTTTAGCAGTGAGATAAACAGCAGGGTGAAACGTGAGTTTTGAATAAATACATCATTATCTTTACCCTGGACAAATGGACACGTTTTCCATTCCCATCAGATCAAAGTTGAGCAGTAGGTCATCTTGAGGGAGGAACAGGCTTTTTAAGGAGCTAATATTCAATAAGTCATGGATGGGAGAGGACACCTGATAAATGTTTTTCTTATAAGTCATCCCTGTCATGCTGTCCTGTATGTAGACATGGGACAAATCTTCAGACATGAGTAATGAATGTTTACGTACGTCAGGAAACAGGTTGGTTTTGTGAGTCAGTTAATATGGATTATAGGTTTCATGTTGAGCAATGTCCTGTTTCTAAGATCTTTTAAGAACCAAAGTGTTTGTTTTGCCTTTTGTATTTATTTCAATAGTTGATCAACTTGTGTCTTTTCTGGAGGCTCATGCTCATCGCACTCTGCTCAGTCTTGTGTGGGTGTGGATGCATGTACACTTTGTGCTTCAGTTTTAGGTGTTTAAGAAGCTTGATTTGAAGCATCTGGGCCCAGTGCCCAGAAGCTGCTGTCTTCAGAGTAGCGCTCTCTCTTTACCCTGCTTTTGGCTTTTGTTTGTTGCACTGATGGCTAATCCTCTTCTTTAGCCACAACTCTGAAACTCTGTCCCAATTATCTTTTTGTGTTTTTGCCAAGATGTTGGTGGAGAAAATCCCTTTGTTTTGAGTAGCGCCAAGACCCCAAACAACATCAGAACAAACCATGCTCGTTTGATGTGTCATAAGAGTCACAGTCTTTGGTTTTGCTCTTTGTGCAGGCCAATGCTCGTGTCTGTGTCAGCTCCTGTGGTCATACCTGACAGGTATTCTTTACTATGTGGCCGAGACAGGAAATAAATAGACGCAGTCCCTGTGCAGCTCAGTATCACAAGGAGTAACAACAGAATTCAGTGCTAACATTTGCTGCCAATTTGTGAAGCAAGTGGACTTTACTTACCAAGACGGAAAGTAAAACTGGAATTTGTGAAGCACGTTTGTGTATCTTCAGAAAGACAAAAGTCCACCTCAAAGGTAGCACATTAATTTCTCTACATTGTAACCAGTCAGTTTGATGCACTTCATGCTGCATTCATCTAAATCGTCTACGTGTCTCTTAGATCCCATCCCTACTGGACTGCTCAATGATGTTTTACCTTTGATCAGCACGTCCATTTTAGAGCAGATATCCTTATTAACAGGCTATGTACCAAAGGCCTTTAAAGTAGCTGTAGTAAAACCTTTACTAAAGAAACCTACTCTAGATCCAGAGGTTCTAACCAAGTATAGACCAATATCTAATCTATGCTTTATCTCTAAAATCCTGAAAAAGGTGGTTTCGAAGCAGCTCTGTGACCATCTGCGTATGAACGAGCTCTATGAGGTTTTTCAGTCAGGATTTAG